>CM061046.1:23038710-23489451 GCA_030762985.1 Adelphocoris suturalis
TATTGTTATTTGTTATGAATAATACGAGTAATAACGACAGTAATGTGGTTAACGCAAGTAAGCACGCAGGCATTTTTAAGAATTTTTATTTTCCGTATATTAAATCGATCTATGGTACTTATATTTGTAAATTAAAAAAATAACGCGATTTCTCCAAGTTTACAGAAAATCTACTTATCAATGTCATAACGAATAGTGTATACATATAGTGAATTATTGATTTTATTTATCTGGTTACTTTAAACCTTTATGTTTTTACAATTGCCTTTACAATTTACAATTTACAACTGGCTTTAAACAATTTATGTTATTACAAAGAGTCTAAAATTATTCTTGGTTATCCAGTTGACGGACAATTGTACCCACTCGGCAGTAGGACCTTCATACCATTTATTTCTAGGATACTCCAAGGGAAATGGGTAATCCCTCCAATAGGCAGCAAAATATTGAAACAATGTGAATAATAAATTCAAAAACAAACTTTGTATTCAACGAACAAGTATGAGTGGTCATAAACTAATAGAAGTAAAACAAAATAATAATAATAAAACAATTGCAAATTAATAATGATAAATTATCTATCTATTCAACAAAGCACTAATTCAATAAAGTGATTCAAGCTAGTAGTTCAATCAAAAAAGCAATTCATTATTATTTAATGAAGGTGGACCAGGGTCTTTGGTGTATGCTGCAAGTCATTGACCCAAGTTCTACAGAAAATCTAGATATGAATGTGTTGTATACACCCGGACACGTGAAAACTTGTCACTCTTATCTGGCCTGGGAGGTGTTCCCCCTCACCAAGCCAGCACCTATATAAAGAGCCAAGAGGGGCACAAAATATACCATTCTTAACTAAAACTTCACGGAGTTATTATTACAAGATATCCTGCACCTCAACCGAAGGTATCATTATATTGGTGACATCTGTCGTGGTTGATCGAGGGGTAGTATACACCCGGATCCTTGGAAACTTGTCACACTTATCTGGCCTGGGAGACGTCCCCCCTCACCAGGCCACCTATATAAAGAACCAAGAGGACCAGAAAATATACCATTCTCAACTAAGACTTCACGGAGTTATTATTCCAAAATATCCTGCATCCCAACCGAAGCTATCATTATAGAATGCTATAGTGAATAGATAGTAGAATACTACATCACATTCAGCACCGCCCCAGACAGTTCAATAACATGTTCGGATGTATATAGATCAATTAGTGATGGGAAGGCTTATGAAGACGGTTGTTGTAGATGATAGAATATTGAAAGGCCATGTTACTCGTAAAGGACTTCATGGAAAGCATTCAACTCTCAGCTATTCACACAGATCGATCTGGTTCTCCAACATCGAGATGTCGATGTCGCGTTGAGTCAATGTTTGTTTTGAACTGATGAATGGAGGGAGGGGTCGCCGGGTATTTCCATTGAACAGAATATCAGTTTTCGGAACGGAACCTCGAATATGGCGGGATTGAATTCCACGAGGGTATAGACGGGAGGGTTTTCGTAGGTTCACTCACAAACGGAAAATCGCTCAGGTGTTAAGATAAGGGATGTGGGTTGGGGTGGTGGGCTGAGGCCCATTGTAATGCACCGTTGGTGAAGCCCTGGGCGGGAAATGGAACCAATTTCCTGGTAGCGATGTCACAGCTATTCCCAACCCCCTTCTCTTTCCACAGTTGGGTTTCCCTAGGGCGACCGACTCTTGATAAATAGCTCTTCCATCACGCTGAAATCCCCTCAGCCCTCCTTCCACCAGCGCCGACGCCAACCTTACAAACCGCGTGGTAGTACGTGAGTCCCACTACGTAAATTCAACATTCTGTGATTGTAGGGTTCGTGTATATAATCGTCCATCATCCGGATAATATTCAATAGACCTTTGCACAAATAACAGGTGAAGTTACCAACCTTTCAAGCATACCTCAGCGTTAAAATTTTTTCCTTGTTCTTTTACAAAGGTTCATTATTGATAACCAAAATTTCATATACAAGAAGGCTAGTGACAGTGTTGCTTGATCATGTCCAAAGCTAAGTTCTTTGTTATTCAACCTATGAAGCTGAAATTTGAAATGGAGGTGAAAACGTATTCTTCGTTCATCACTCTAAAGCCTTTAGGCACAACGTGTTTTTTTTATATTATTCTTTTTTTTTTTTCAATAAGTGATAATCTACCAAAGTTTTTCATGAATTTTACTTTTCTCGTGAAGTTTAAAGATTGCAGTTAAGTTTATCGTAGCAATTAGATTATGCCTCGGAGTTTTAAAAATGCAATTTTACCGTGAGAAATGTAATGTAGATTCCGAAATCTTAGTCAAATTTTGAAAAAATATAGTTTTTCCGGATAAAAAATAGGTTTTCTGTAGAGACGTTGAAAAAAAAAGGTTTTACAGTGAGATCATTAATTTAATAATGATTAACAGGACGTTTCCATTCTTCCCAACCGTAACGCCCGGGCGAAAATATTGATTATTTTATTGAATTTCACGTACGAACAATGCGTTACTAGGGAAGTGTAACTCCCTTAGTTTTCATAGCAGGAAAATTGTTCGCCACTTTTTGGAATGCTCTCATTTTATCATTGACTGTAGAATGATTAATTTTACAATCGGTTGCAATCATGTCTACAGTATCAATTATTGGGAAAGATCACCTGTGGGTAAACAATTATTCAAATAACCATGCTCATAACTCAGCCTGTCGGCCACGCACTTTGCAGAAGTTAACATAATGTGGCTGGATAAACCGAGAGCTTTCGATCGAATGCTCAACGACTTTTGTGGGACTAAGAATGACGAAGTACCCTTTCCCTAGCAACGGTTCGGTTGTAAGCGGAAATCGTCATAAATTGGTGACTGTGATGAGACGGTCGGAAAATGGAAATGTCCTGTTAAGTACCTAATCATTATTAAATGATAAAATGTCTTAAGCAACCCTCAAAATTCGAAGTTTACGTTTTAAATATTATGAACAGAATCACAAAGGTTCATTCTTGAAAACAATAGACCAATAAAGCATGAAGATTGGATAACATTAATTTCAATATCATTAGGTACTTACTTTGGAATGGATTTAGAACAAAGAGGCTAGGCTCCAATAGTGAAATTCATTTTAAAGACGTCACTCTGAAGCTAGGTAGTATTAGCAAGGCTTCGCATATTATAGAAGGACGCCCTATTGAGATTGGTGACTCTGACGTGACGTGACGGTCGGAAAATGGAAACGTCTTGTTAATCATTATTAAATTATAAACGTGGAATACCTCCCAAATAAGCGTTCAAAAAAGTTTCTAAGAGACAATTGTGACCCGAATAGACCATGAATTGACTCGGAAAGTTTGAAAATTTGTACCACTGACTCCATTTATAGTTTTGAATAATGAAATATTTTTGATATGAATATGTTTTATACCTGGCTTCTATCTGCGAGGCTGTCACTTTTTTGTTTGTTTATAGATTGCTTAAAAGTAGAAACCTCAATATTCATGCAGCCCATTTTCGGAACTGAGGAATCTTGTCTGAGTTACAGGTTTTTTAAAATATTAAATGGGATTTATGACTTCAAACTCAGATTTTGTTCAGCTGAAAATCTCAAGCACTAATTAGCTGAAACGTCAAGAAAAACAAAAATAAACAAAAAGAACTATACGTAATATAACGGTATTAAACCTCAACAACTACCCCTCCCCCATTTCTTACCCCAACATTCATAGCATATATTTTGAATGTTCTCCTAATTTTCTGCAATATTTTGGGAACTGAATATTCAAAAGAACAATAGCATAACAGTGACAACAACAAAAGCAACATTTTGTGAGCCCAAATATGGCTCACAATCAAAAGGAAATACGTCAGCACCGTCAGCCTTCTAAGCCTGGGAAGTTTCAAGTTACAGCAATCCCACGGCCCCGGGAAACGGACGAATTTCTTAAATCTACCTCATCGAAAAGTGCTGATCGCGGACCGCACGTGCTGGCCGGGAAAAGCCACCCAGCAATTTTTAGTCCCCTCTCAATCGCCGCTCAGACGTCAGTCATTGGTTCCCCAAAAACGGAAAATACACCCCCAGGGCGGTGCCTTAAATATTGGATCGTCGCCATTCGTCGATACCATGGAAACCAAATTAAAATGGCATCACTTGGAGGGCTGGTCAAAATCCATCTAACGCCCCTGACGCCTGAGCATGCGCAGGAAAATCCCCGAGACGATTTTGGAACTTCAGAGAAAGATAATTCTACCCAGTAACGTCCAAGAGTCATCACCTGCCCTAAAAGCAGCCTGTCTAATTGTGATTGTGGTCGTGTAACCTGTAAAGTTTGCGTGGAAAGACTTTAGTAAACGTGAGAAGTTATAGCAGACCCGGGTCAGAATCCTTTCAGTGTGCTAAGTCCCCACACTGAAAGTGCCATCGCCTAGGATTGGAAGGAGACATAGCCAATCTTCAAGAATCCAACAAATCCTTGGCGGAGGACTCCCGGTTTTCCAAAACTCACATCGTCAAAAATAATGTAATGTTAGTTTTAATATAATATCCATGTAAGGTCCTGGTTCTAGGGATAGGATTTTATTAAAATAATTACTTTTGAATAAATACGTTTCATAAAGGTCAAACATCTGCCTTAAAATTATTCCAAGATACCTGATATTCCTTCATAGAGGTCAGGGGTTGAGTTAATGGGAATCGGGGATTAAACCTCTAAATTTGGAAGTTTTCTTAAGTTAGGGGTTTAGCTGGAAGGGAGTTTTAAGTATTGGAGACTAATAACCAAGCACAATAAAACACCTTCTCAGTACTTAAGTAGGCATATTAATTGGCGCTTACTAATTGAGTAGGCGCATATCAATATAGTCTTACACATTTCCACCGACCTTCCAGACTATTGTCGAAATGCATGTCTATAACAGTAGCTACATGTAGGTACATTGAAAAGGGGTGAGGTGAGTTAGTAGTGGAATAGTCAACATGTCAACTGACTCAAAGACAGTGTTGCCAAGTGCGTTTGAAAATTTGTGTTGCACGATGGTATTGCACATGACACGACAGAAATAACAGTTGTTGTAGGTGTAGTAGCTGCACGGATAACGGAGCAGCTAAGTGGATCAAGTTAGATAGTCTTGTTGGATCAAATCTATCTTGTTGGATCTATCCAACAAGCAACTGGAAGCAGGGACTTGTCACCAGCAATTACCTATACATTTTAAAGATATTTCAAAATTAAATAGTATATTAAAAAATATATATACACCCATAACTCTGGCTATACGATCCATACCCATATTTACCAATTTGTTTATTTGTTCATTCTTTATCTGTCTAAATTTCTATCTTGAGAAATTAATATATATATATATATATATATATATATATATATATATATATATATATATATATATATATATATATATATATATATATATATAAATCACTTGGTAAGAAAAGAAAACAGAAAATAACAACACAAAATTCCGAACGGTCTTTGAAATTGTGAAGAACTTCCTAAAAGATGAATTATGCGTAATGGCATGTCGGCTTACAGGGAGATCATCGTCTGACCAAACCACGGATGCTCGATGGTTGTTCACCCTCAAGTTGAGTGGAGTTTCTGCTTTCCCCACGTAAAAGGCAGGACACTCTTTACAAACCAACTCATACACACACATAGGTGTCTGGCATTCTGCTGATCAGGGAGATGATCGGTCAGACGATGATCTCCCTGTAAGCCGACATGCCATTACGCATAATTCATCTTTTGATGATTGTTTTGGCATTAAACTCTTGAAAAAAATGAGGCCCAACGACAACAAGAGAATACTTCACCAGTCGGAAAAAGCCCATAGCAACGTGATAAGTGCCTACGATCCTCCAGGACTGAATATTAGACGTTGAAGCAATATCCAAAGTTACAGCAATCCTTGCCAACGTTGCAAACAGCCCAAATTAATCATTTTCTCTCGTAGTTTTGAAAAAGGCAGAAGCCGAAATATTAAAAATAGTTTTGTGTTGTTATTTTCTGTTTTCTTTTCTTACCAAGTGATTTATTGAAGCTCTTGTAGAGTCATTATTCAAGTGATATATATATATATATATATATATATATATATATATATATATATATTATATATGTATAGTTCTGTTTGAACCGTTTAGTAAAGATTGTATATATATTGTATCGCATGTAAACTATCAGTGTTAAACAGTATTTGTCCCTCAAACAGATCACGTATACTTGTATATTGGATTCAAAGTAGCAGGTAAACGGGAAGTGCCTCAAAAACTTTTTCATTTGAAAGCTCCACAGGGGCTCTTCGTGCCCACAGGGTTAGATCGGTATTCCAACGAGTAAAAGTTGATAAAAGTATACAGACGAGTTTCGTTTTACTTTTATTAACCTAACCTTTCATGCCGGTTCATACGGGTTGGAAGAACCCATTCGTAGCCTCCCCGACCCTTGTGCGACCCCTGGAAACGTTTACACCGTATGAAGGGAGAAAACGTATTCTCGTCACGCTCTCCGCGACCGGGGTAGGAGTTTGCCCCTTTGCGAAATCTGGGTCAGCGCACCAACAAAACAGAGACCCCCTCCTCCACAACAAGTTCCACCACTTGTTCGCTGTTGCAGAGCCCTCATCCTCCTTTTCCAACAGTTTAGGAGGAAACTTCGGGGTTCGTAAAACCTCTTTGCATGACAATCATCCCAAGGGTGAGCTTACGCGGGGTCTCAAGGTCCCATGACTAAGTTTCATGCGCTTAACTGGCGGAAAATTACGTTGAATACTTAGTTTGCACTGTCCACTCTCGAACGCGTCATGGTCGCCCGTATTCTAAGTTTCTCGGTAATCCATGCAGGAACTTCGTAATCAGTAGATTGTAAGAGACTCGAAGTCACAGTATGATCCTATACATTGCAAAACAGACGATATGCAAAACGTCAGCCATGTTTAATTTATTGATTACACTCGCAAAGGACTCTGTAATGATTCTTTAACGACAGAATATGGAGAATATGGCTAGCAGTTGACGTTTTAATAGATGAAATTTAATGGTGTTTATGAATGAAATTTTCTTCATAAAATTTTCCTTTAGAGGCGCACTGAAAATAATGCTAGAATCTAATGAGTTTTCACATATACAGAGTCCCAACCTCAATGGTACAAACTCTCTAGAGCTTATTTCTGAGTGAAAGTTTCCCATAGAGATTTTTTCAACGGTTTGATGTCGAGTAATTTGATTTTTTTAATTTTTTCGTGTTATGTTCCTTATGGCGTTTAAACGTCCACAACTCCCAACAGAATCACGGTAAAGTCAGTACTAAGTACACTGTTGGGAAGAGTGGTATATTTCCAATCTCTTTGATACCAAAGCAATATTTTTGAACCACCTTGAAACGTGAAAAAGAAGGCTGAATTACAGTTTCTGACTTTTTGATTTTTTCCCATACATTTTACTTCTCCTAATACGGATACTATCGGCAACCACTCCACACGAAAAAAATTTCGCGAATCCTTAGCATTCCAATGGTATAGTTAATTTTACATTTACTTTGCTAATTGAAAAAACATGGGTTTTTCAGTGGAATCCAAGCTTTTCTTGAAAAAAATACCCTGAACGAAAATACGTGTTTGGGGTGAGTTTCTACGCATTGTTTCACACTGAATCGAATGGTAACACTTTCAGATCTCTCCAGCCTCATTATAACCAAGTTTTACACTTCAACTCACAAATTTTTATGCTCAATTTCGTACTATTCAGTGGGGAAATAAACCCAGAAATCAACCCTAAACATGTAATTTTCTAAAGGAAACATTTTATAAAATAGCCAACGGCTCTTCACAATTTGAAATGGCAATGTGCCCAGATGGTGTCGTTGGCTGTTGTCATTGAAGTGATGGGAGATACAAACATAAAAATATCTAGTTATTCAACTTGACAATAATATATTACGAGACAATTATAACCTGTTTCCTGCGCTTTTTGGGTCGAAATAGCTTTGGAATCCTGCTTGCTTCCTAGGAGACCGACTCCCGAAATTTCCAATGGAAACGAATTTAAATCGTGTTTGGATGGACTACTCCCGTGGTTCTAAATTTGCAGTTTTTACTTCAATCTCAAACCCAGAATCATGGAAGAAACCCATATATTATCATCGCTGCACTAGTTTCGATATGATAGGGTAGTAAAGGACTACCCGTACGAGTTTGTAAAACATTTTGCTATCAGAATGGATTAAAAAAGATAGAAGCATTGAAGATTTCAGGATGCTAACAGTTTTTCCCTCACTATTATCTCGTTATCACCCTCATTTTGCCTCAATGCCTCTTTGATGTCGTCTAAATCAACGTTTAAACTTTAAATCGACGTTTCAGGGAAATGGTGTAAATCGATGTTTACTGATAACAGTGTGGCCGTGGATTACGTGGGTGAAACCCGTTTGTTTTAAATCAACGCTCAAAACTCTGGTTCCGTAAAACAATGATCTACGTCAACGGTCCTGAGACACAGTCAAGAAACAAAAGAAACACAAAATAACAGCACGAAGTAGATTTGTATTTCGGCTTTATGCCTTTTTCAATAGTAGAACAATAGAAAATATAAAGATCTTCTTTAAGGGGTTAAGTTCCTCCATTTTAGGAACGTATCTTTTCATGTAACAGAATCCACATTAAGTGGAACAGAAGTACAGAAGTTTGGGTAGTACCTAACACCAGAAGTATACCGTATTAAATGCTTAGTAACTAAGAACATTTTACTTTGACTCACAAACCACCGTCTTTGCACAAAGCATCCAACCTACGTTTTCTTCCACCATAATAAAGTGACATAAAATTAAGTAAATCCAATTAAACGTTCAGAACAATGGCTGTAACGTCATTTAAATACACAATAGAACACGACAGACGAGGATAGCAAGCAAAACGGATTAAAACTTGCATTGTTCGACTAGATTAAATTTTGTTTTTATAGCATTAGCTGCATTCCTCGGCGATGATTAAGCTGGGGGAATTTATTTTTTCCTGTTATCTGATGAAGCCTTGAACCGAAGTAAGTTAATTGAAAACTAATTTATTGTGCGGAAGAAAGCTCTCTCTGCTTATTAAATTTTTGCGGGACGATACTGCTTAGAGCAGAAAACGCCCTTTTTCACGTTAACTAAGAAAACTTTTCGAGACGGAACTAATCAAATCTTACTTCCCTGGATCCATTCAAAAAGGCAGGTTATCACGTCGAAAATAAATTCAACTTAATATTAGGTACCATTATTTTCGAATACTAGATTCTGGACCATGGTAGTTTCTTGGTAAAAGTATTAATTGGGTATTTTCCCTGAACAGTCTCAGTTTTCATGAGTTGGTTGTTACTGCGGGAGTAGAAAGTTTTAATTCTCCTGTTGTTCAGATAATAGCTAGAACTTGAATGTTAAAACAAAACAAAAAATAAATACCTAAATAAAATATTTTGATCATGTAAAAAATATCACTTTTTGCTGATGATCTAAACATTTTTCGAACAACGGAAGCTGAGACCGATGTGAGTATTATACGGAGATATCTGAACTTTTTGTCAGCTTACTGCGTCTTGAATAGCCTCTCACTAAATATTGGTAAATGCTATTGTATAACATTCACTAGATCTACGTCGCCAATTATTGCAAATAATAATATAGATGGGAAGTGGCTGGAAGGTGTAGCAGCCCAAGGGATTTGGGCGTAATTGTTGACAGTGATCTATCTAGTGCTCTTCGGCAGTTCGGATTTTTGTCAAAGACTGTAAGGATATTCCAAAATCATAACTGTATTAATCAACTTTATGTTGCTCTTGTTGTGAATTTAATTTAATGGTGTAGAACCACTTCTGTTATGTACCTATACATCGATTCAATCGAAAAGGTATAACATCCATATCTAAAATATTTTTTTTTATGAAAGGGTGACGAGCGTAGATATGTTTACAGACAAATCAATTATGGAATATCTAGGGTTGCACTCGCTTGCTGATCTTTGGGAGAAATGAAGTTCATAAATTATTGCTTTGCGTGGTCTTTCAAACTTAAGATGCCTTCTTATTCCAATAGATAAAATAAATTATTTATGCCTCGCTTTACTAAAAAATTTTCCATTTTACAACCCATTCGTTAGAATTCAGAATTTAATCAATGAAATCCATCCTGAATTAGATTTTGATTTTAATATTGATAGAGAGAACGCTCCAAGAAGAAAATTGATGATTTTTTCCAACTCATTGTGATTAGACATATTTTACTATTTCCTCCATTTATTCACAAATGAATATACAATTTTATTTTATTTTTTTCATTGGGATTTTATGCCGTTTGTATTAATGAATAAAGAAATAAAGAGAAAGAACAACCCAGATCGAAGCAAAGTGCGTATCGGTCGTCTGCGTTTAGGCTCTGATAGATGACTGTGCGCAACCCCTTGTTGTCCCTAAGGAGCGATACGCCACGATCCCCTTTCTGCAGACAACACAAGCCACCTGAGGTCATAGGGGAGACTAATTTTTTATGGTAAAATCCCCAGTTGGAAAGGCTTCCTTGGAGGGATGCCAACTGATCCTTCCTCTCAGCTAATCACGATCATTTACTTTCATTTGCACTCTAGACAATAAAGACAATCAGATCTATCTGCAGGTAGTTGGTGTGATATTGAAAGATAACTCTTGATCGTTGTTGACAATAGTTTCACAACAGATGGAAGAATCGTATGACTTATCCTCCTATATAAAGGAGAGAAGTATATCTGTCTGTCTGTCTAAGGTCGATTCACGTCCAAATGGCTTGACCGATTTTGATGCGGGTTTTCCCAAAATGATCGCCAGCCTCATCAGTTAAGTAAACTCTCAAGCTATCTTCTATCTGATTAATACCCTGTAAATTGAAATGGAGCCTCTTCGGAGCTGCTTAGTTACAATGACAATGTACATAGCCACCATGATCAGCTGATTAGGCTCTTACCCTATTACCTTCCTTATTCTACCTAACATGATGAAAATTTAAACGGCATTTTCAATCAGGGGGTTCTCATTCTAGCACCCGTTGTATTTTTAACTACCTGCTAGTCTCTTATAATGAATATATTAATTCATGTATTTATTTATTTATTTTATTTATGTATAACACACATAAATAAATATAATTGAAAAAGGGTTAAAATCCAGCAATCGTTTCAGATTGCCACGAAATGGATTTTTAATTGAGGAAATTTTCGAAAAATTTTGGAGCCATTGCAATAGTTTTATTATCTACGAAAATTCGCTTTAAACATAAAGGACGGTAGACCTACGGTTCTACAGTCAGATCAATTAATAATGATTGATTTTACACATTATTAGTTCACTATAGGCCTGTTAGGGCTTGGAAAGCCGTAATCTAGTTCGTATTTAACAGTAGTAGGTACCCAACAGGAACTCAGCACATTATAGTCATACCTATTTGTGGCGTTATGCGAACGGCGACACTCGGGGCCATCTAAAACTGAAATCGGTCCGCGAAGTTCTTCACAATTTCAAAGATCGTTCAGAAATAACTCTCCTAGATGTTAATAACCACACTACGTTTCGTAAGTACCGTGGCAACTGTTGTTACTGCCCAAGCCAAATAAGCAGAGAGTCTCCCTATCAAATTTCAACTTCCTACAGTGAACAGGAAAGACTTTAGCTCACTCAGCTGATCAGAAAATTCTTACTTACCGATACTTTTGCAACAAACTTGGGGCCGTGCTGATTCGGAATTATATATAAAGACCGCTAAGTTCTTCAGTTTCAATTTCTTCGTTCAGAAATAACTCTCCTAGATGTTAGTAACTACACTACGTTTCTTACTTACCGTGAATTGATGGCAACTGTTACCGCCACAGCCTAATAAACAACTCTCGTTGATAACGACCGCCTAGAACACGATCAAGGCGGGTATAGAGACGAACGGCGACACTTTTGCAACAAACTTGGGGCTGTGCTGCGAAGTTCTTCACAATTTCAAATACCGTTCAGAATTATATATAAAGATTATGATTACTTAGCAATATTAGTTTATAACTGAACGTAATAAATCAGCTTTCCTTGACACTACAGAGGCTTAGGGATTGTGAGATGCTGTGATAAAATGAGAGCATTCCAAAAAGTGGCTAACGATTTTCCTGCTATGAAAACTAAGGGAGTTACACTTCCCTAGTAACGCATTGGTTGTACTTGAAAATCAATAGAAAACCCCACCGTGACGTGACACTCGTGACGTGACGAAAAAAATGGAAACGTCCTGTTAATCATTATTAAATGATAAAATGTGAGGAATGAAAAAATTGCTGATTAGATTGTGTCAAAGACCGAGGCTACATTCCTCTCATTTCGGCATTTGATTATGATACACAATAACGGTAGGAAACTATCGACACAAACTGATAACAAGAGAAAACTCAAATGAGTATATAGATGGAGGCAAACTAGTGATCTCTATGCGGACAAACCTATTTCCCTTGACAATTTCAAATCTAGCTATTCAGTTTCGCACACAAACCTTTTCAAATTGCTGGTGCAAAATTACTGCACTCCGCTCTCTGCGACCTCCTCCGACTTTACGACGCTCGGAGGAGCTCAAGTGAAACATTCATCGCCGGCTAAGACCTCGCAAGCGCCGAGAGGACCGGAAGAAGGCGAGGGTGGTCCGCCTGGGGACCATGTGGTTTATAGTGAACTTACTTGGGCCAGCCCCCCCCCCCCCCCCCCCCCCAGCCCTCCACGAAGCTCCTCCCCGCTGTCGCATCCCTCGCACCTCGCCACAGCTAAGTTATTGGGTCAAGTCGGCACGGAAATACAGCTTCCTCAGGGCGCTTTCCCACATGGGACCGACAAGAGTTAACTTTATGAACACCGGCCCCTCTCCTAGGGCACCTAGTTCCCTGACCCTAATGTATTCAAACCCGGTTAGATTGCCGTGTTACTCGTTCGCGAAGTAGTTCGTCTAGATATAGCATTTAGGTATCCAGTGTAACGAAGGATTGGTGTATGGACTACCAGAGGTTTGGTTTTCAAATAAGTGAAAAAACCAATTACCCAAAGTACAAACTAATTATCGAATTTTCGTAAAAAAAATGAAACTATTGCAATGGCTGCAAAAATTTTAAAATCAAAATTTTCGAAAATATTCTTCATTGAAATTAATTTTGAGACACTCTGAAACGAATCCTAGAGTTAAACATTTTTCATATATATTTATTACCAAATTTTCGTGCATTTATTTATGTATGTATATGTGTGTCATTCCAGACGATAAATCTTCTTAAAATCGAGATAAAAATGCCGTTTTTGCGCCAGAAAATTAAGCTTTTCGAACGAAAGGATGAGATTGTTGGCCAGAAGTTTTTTAGCACATTAAATTGGCCAAATTTCAAAAAATATTCTCGAAAAATCACTAAAAATGGCTGAAAGCGACTAAAAATCGTTGAATTTATATTCTTTGGTAGAAAATTGCTCAAATAAAGTTTGTTACCTAACTATAAAATAGAACATTCAAAAATTTATGTACAAAATTATGCTGAAAAATGTACTTAAAATCTATTAAAATTTGCAAAAAAATCGATAAAAACTGCAAAAAAAGCTAAAAATTCAAAACCTCTATTTGAGTAGGAGATTATTATTTATAATAAGTTTTATGCCATAAAATTAATAGTTAACAATTTCCTTGCACTCAAAAAGCTCAAATTTCAAAACAATTTAACATTATACAGTATGACAATTTACGAAAATTCGCTCATACGATAATGCTTTATATATATATAATATATATCACATTTTTTTATATTACCAAGGATTCACAAAGCCTCCAGCCTCCCTGAGTCTCCACCCCCAGGGCGTCCCATTGTGTCGAGTTTTGGTGCTCCAACTGAACAAATTTCGGCGTATGTGGACTCCCACTTGCAGCCTCTAGTTCGGGAACTACATTACTACTGCAACGTTCGTATCATTTATTGGACATACTTTCTGGCCTCTTGTTGCCAGTGGAAAATGATCATCCATGAATAATGGCTGTTGAAGATGTGGTTTCGCTCTTCACCAATATACCAAATGATGAGGATTTGGGTGCGCTTCGTCGTTTTTTTGGGCCAAGATGATTATTACTTGCAAAGGATGGGTACTGCCATGGGAACCAGAATGGCTCCATCATATGCCAACCTATTAATGGGACGCTTAGAGCAGGACTTTCTTGATCGTGAACCACTTCGGCCGCTCGTTTGGGTCAGCTTCATCGACGACATTTTCATTCTGTGGCTCTTTACGCTATACCTACGAGATATCTAGCGATTCTGTGACATTTCTCGATGTCAATGTGGTGTTGGTAGGGGAACGTTTAAAAGCCACTGTAAACATCAAGCCCACTAACCTCAACAATATTTGAATTTTGAAAGCTGTCATCCACCCCACACCAAGCGCAAAATCCCTCGTTCGCTGTCTGTGCGAGGGAAAAGAATCTACAGTTATTAGGCTGTCGGGGCAACCTTTAATGAAGGTCTTCACCAGCTACTTCTGCAGAGGGGTTATCCAGCCCCTCTGCTCCGCCGGCGGGTAGCTCCTGCTTTTGTTCATCATCATCATCCCTCCCACCGGAGCGAAGGGATCCAGATCGTGTGTATTTTACCACATTGTTGCTTCCTGGTATCCTCCGTGTGCTCAATCCATTCAGAATATCTCACCGATCACATAACCACCACCTGCATACAACACTTGTTCTATTTCAGATCAAAATGAATGCGAAAACTGAATAGTCTTCAATATCAACGAGGCCAGAGCTCGATGAGTAAGGAGGAGGGCTCTAACATCTCTAGCATAAGCGTGACCTGTCATAACTTTTCTGAACTGAGAACAGCATAAATTAGGTTGAACAGATCAGTTTGGCTACTCTCTTCATGATGACCCCACAGTGACCATAATCGTCATCAAATATGAAATCACCGGAGGATTTATTGTGTATTTTCCAAATTTCAATAATTGTATCAAACATGACTCACAAAAAATATCCTCTTCACGGTTTTTTTTTTTTTTTTTTTTTTTTTTTTTTTTTTTAAATCATTCCACATCATTTTCACACAGAGAATCTTTGAGATATTCGGCTATATAGGCTATCCCAAAAGTCGCAATACGGGTATGAATAGATTCCTAAAAAACTGTAAACTCCGGTCAAATACGGCCAGAGGGAACACGCAAAAGTGAACCAAAATACTGAAGGCAGTATGTTTTCCATCCCATCCAAATCCTCTACCTCAGGACAGGTGGAAGGAACAGAAATGTATCTACGGTCTACATACGCATGTGGAGGGTCTGAGTGAATATCTGGGTGAGGCTGATGATGATAGAAGGCGCCTACACATTCCCTCCGCACATAAATCACACCAAGTTCCTCGCAATATGAGTCTCTAACGTCCCGTTTTCGGCCCCTTCGCGGCTCTTTTTTCTGTTTTCCACTTCTTCTCTTCTCTCGTTCCTCTTTCCACCCTCTTCGTGCGAGATGTGTCCTCTTCGTTCGTTGTGAGTCATTTTACAATGTTGATTCCATCTGAGCGGAACGACCTCGCTCCATATTCCGACCGTTACGACGTTGTCATCAACTCGGGAGAACAAACGTCAACTCCGGTAATATTTACATACGGAAAATGGTATTTCGTCTTAATACATCAGTATGGAAATTGTTATTGTCAATCTCAGGAATCTTATGTCTCACATTTCTTAATACTCCGTATTCCATGTATTATTCCAGGAAACGGATTCTGTACTATAGAACGGTACCTCTTTGGATGTGGTAGAGTATGACAACTTGAGAATCCACTCTTATCTGCTGAGTGAGATTTGTAACTTACTTTGTTCAATTGACGTTTATGCCTTTTAGCGAATTTTTCGTAGAAAATTAAAATTTTGCAATGGCTTCTAATACGATAAAATCAAAATTTTCTAAATGTTTCTTTATTGAAACATCAAAATCTATTTTCAGGATATATATACATATGTGTGTGTGTGTGTGTGTGGTTGTGTGTGTGTGTGTGGGTGTGTGTGTGTGTGTGTGTGTGTGTGTGTGTGTGTGTGTGTGTGTGTGTGTGTGTGTGTGTGTGTTTGTGGTGGGTTAGGCGGGGTAAGGTGGGGGTTGGGTAGAGTTTCTTTATTTTTTTAAATCACAAGGTTGATTTTTTAGGGAGTGTCCCAGCACACTGTGCTTACGAGTAAGGTAGGGTTGCTGGGGTAGGGTGATTGTTGGTGTTTTTTTTTTTTTTTTTCTCTCCTTCATATCTTCAAAGCTCCTTCATATCCCTACTCAAATCAAGGTCATACGTCCCCGCCGAGCAACCCGGATTCATATCAGTGGGAAAATTCCAGAATACTCCATTTTAAACTATGTAAAGGCCAAATATTTTAGAGGCCGATTGCCTGTCGATGCCCCTTGAAGGAGTTTCCACGAAATTCGTGGAAGGGGACCCAGTTCTTCCTTATAATAGCTAAGCCTATATAATGTGAAAAAACTTAATAATTCCTCCAAAATGATTTAATATTCGTTCCGGAATTGGTAATTTTTTAGTAGTTCGAGAGAATGGAACATCAATAACCTACTCAAAATAAATAAACTGGCTGTTCACCGTCCTCTACTTTTCAATACAGCAGGATCGAACATGAAGGTACGTTCATTCTTTTATAGTACACGGTTCAAATTGCTCATCGTTATATATGTCATTAAATCGATTTTGAAGAGTTTTTCTAGGAATTACTGTTCACTACTTGCTCCTCTACCTCTAACATTATTCTCCAGAACTTTGAAACAGATTAGAGTGGGTAGGAACCTAAGTTTCATCTAAAAGACTTATGAACGATTCGTCTGAACTTCGTCTAACGATTCATTAAAAGCAATCCAATGTTCTTCAGCTTCCACGGCAAAATAGAAGGGCGAGCGGCGGAAGGGAGGAATCCGTCAGACGGATTCAATAAGGACGGAGTTTCGGGATATTACTTGTACCTCCTCCTTATATTGGGAAAGGAAAACTTTATCAACCACCTCTTTCCTGTCTGCAGGAAGTTAGAAGTCCGGCTGTAAGGGGACGTCGTTTTACCGGGGTAACTTGGGGGACCAACAACGGTGATTGGGGGTTGATCGACTCTCGCAACTTTGTTAGTTTTCAATATGGGAAGCGGTCGAGAGGGCGGTAGAGAGAAAAAAAAAATCCGCCGAAGGAGGTTGTGGATAACAGGGTTTCGCGTCAGAGGGATAATCCGTTTTCGCATCCGGTGTTCCGAAGGTATAACAAAAAATATTTATACTTACCTCTCCACGACAGGCCAACCTTAGGTGAATCGATTTCAGATAAAAACACGTGCATCATATCGGGTTCTGATCAATTACCAGTTATTATCAGCTATAATTGAAAACAGTCGTGCAATACTCTCAATAGAGAGTTCCTGGTTACTAAGGTGTTCTAATACGGTGTACGTGAATCTAGGGGAAATTGAAATTTCACTAACACGCTGGCTGTTACTACGGTGCAAGCCTAGTGTTGCACTCATCTTCACACGTCGTCTCTTATCAAATGTTTTTTAACCTGTCGCTGATTCTCGTATTTCTCCGACTCTGTTTTCTTTCAACCTGATCTCAGTTTTCATCATCCATAATCGTGTTGTTTTCGATTCGTAGTGATATTTGGATGTGAACCTTTGTATTCAGCCCAAAAAAAAAAAGTTAAATTCCTACGTAGATATTTATTTTTCAATAAGACTTCTGGGCCGCAAGCTGTTTTGAATGTACACAATAAATTATTGAAATGAAGAAGCCAAACACATAAACGGAAACATATAATGAAACAATAACAACATATAATGAAAAACTAGGACTGGCTTAAGGAAGAGTATGACCAAAGAGCAACCCCCTCGATACGGCTTTCTAAGTGCGTTCATGCTCTGGAATAAATTGTGCGGATCGCATTAGATTTCCCATCTGATAAAATACAGTAGTAGATCCAGCTTGACAGGAAAGCATTAATATTCGTTATCATTATTCAACTTGGTATTGAAATTTTTATGCACGAACACGGAGACACAACAATGCTACAAAATATTTCCTCAGCCATCAGTTCATAATTGAGATATAGTGAAACATAATACGTCGACTCAGGTCCACATTTTATTAATAGGGACGCAATTGACATAGAAACGAACATGTTTTGATATTATATATATTTCTCTTTGGATTTCATTTTCCAATTATTAGTTTCTATGTGTTTGGCTATATACGTGTATTCGTTTTTTTTTTTTTTTTTTTTTTTTTTTTTTTTTTTTAAGTGAAAACGCTGTAATTACGCCCTGATCTTTATATATAATTCCGAACGGTCTTTGAAATTGTGAAGAACTTCGCGGTCCGATTTCAGTGTTAGACGGCTCATTCGAATCAGCACGGCCCCAAGTTTGTTGCAAAAGTGTCGCCGTTCGTCTCTATACCCGCCTTGATCGTGTTCTAGGCGGTCCTTATCAACGAGAGTTGTTTATTAGGCTGTGGCGGTAACAACGGTTGCCATCAATTCATGGTCAGTAAGAAACGTAGTGTAGTTACTAACATCTAGGAGAGTTATTTCTGAGACTTTATAAATATATAATTCCGAACGGTCTTTATATATAATTCTGAATCAGCAAGGCCCCAAGTTTGTTGCAAAAGTGTCAGTAAATAAGAAACGTAGTGATGGGGTCTTTTCTGATCAGCTGAGTGGCGAGGACCACCTCAACTGGTGGTATATATTTTATTACATTACTTACATTTTGATCGTTATTTCCTCTTTTTTAATAATTTATTAACATCGCCTTAGCTTTGCACCAGGTCACATAACGCCGCAAATAGGTAGAACTTATATCGTTACTATAATGTACTGGGTTCCTGTTACGTACTACTGTTATGCGGACTAGATTAGGGCTTTCCAAGCCCTAACAGGCCTCTAGTATTACATGATTGACAAACACATTTTGTGTACATTCTTTGGCCTCGGCTTCGTGGAGTGTCACTGGTGTTACCACTTGATAGTTTTGATTAGTTGTCATCAATTTATGAAGGATTGTTCCCATAAAAACTGTAAATGTAACTGTAAATTTTTCAAATTGTAAATGCGACTTTAACTCAAAATCATATAATTCATTATTAAACCGACTTGTCTTGAAATTTAGGGATCGCGTGAGAGCTTTCCCCAAATATGTGGCGGACTAGAAATTAGGTATTTTTGAGGAACCTTAAAGGTCAAACCAGTTTTGCGTTTCAGCTGTGTGTATTTTTAAATTGACGATGAAGAACTCTGTATTTTGTAATAGAAAATTAGCCTCCTTTTCAACAGTGTCCTCATTTTTGATATAGTACCATACCTCATAGGAGTTGTGGCTGTTTTAAATGCATAAGGCGGACATCTCGAAAAGATCCTTTAAGGAACTCCGACTTAAACGTGTTTATACTGTTTGTATGATTAGGATGGATGACAAATACTTCTACCAACATAGATTATCATTTAATATAGCTTGGCATCCTCTATAAAGCTACTCGATCCTTCCACCGCCTAAATACCTTAAAGAGCTTTTACTGTTCTTTGGTAAGGAGGCATAAGAAGTTTGCCTCATTTGTGTGGAATTAGGCATACTCAACTCATATACTCTCGATAGAGCGAGTTCAGCGACGTTTTCTTATGAAGGTGTTTTATAGGAAGGAAGCCTTGGACGGATTCAGTTACGACGGGATGCTGGGGATCTCGGACCTTTGCTTACTTGAAACCAGGCGCCTGCAAACTGATCTAATCATGCTGAGCAAACTGTTAATCATTCAGTATGATTCCCCATCGCTGCTGGCTACGATTAATTTCATGGTGTCCGTAAGAGCCACCAGAAATAATTATTTTGCCACTGAGTACCACCGCACAAATTACCTGTACAAGAATTCACTAAGCAGGCTTCAGGGATCAGCTAATGAGATTGTGCACATCACGGATGTCCGTTATGACCTCCCGGTAGTGATTAGACGCAAATTGAAACACATGGAAAGAAAATCCTGCGACGGTGTGCTTGTGACGAAATTCGAGTGGCAAACTAGACTATCTCTTGGGAATATCTTAATTTTATTTCAAGTGTTTCATGTATTTCACTTACCTACTCATATCAATATTTTCTTTCTATTATTTACATTTCATTTTGGCTATACTTTTCCATTTTAAAAGTGATATTCAAATCCTGTGTTATAATAAATAAAAGAACTGTTTTCCAACGGTCATCAAATTTGAAATATTTCGAAATTTTCAAATTCATATTTTATGATCAGGTATTCAAAACCAATTCAGATTATAATATAGATCCGGATGCAAATTATAATGTAGTCATAAAAACCAGATTCAAATTATAATGTAGTCAAATCTTATTAATGTCAAAGGAAAATGCCGTCAGCAAATGACATTTCATACTAAATATAACATGAACCCCATTTAACAGTCGTTACGAAGCTAGCGGAACAAAGTTTGAGATTACACGCCGACTCCTCCCCGAGTTAAATTCGTTGGTTAAATATTTTATCAACACCTACGACACTAACTGAATTCCACCCATTTTGAAACTGTTGGGAGGACGCAAGTTTTTTTCTCGGGCAAGAGGAAAATTGAGTTTGTAAAGTTCGTGATGAGCGCATGCACAAACCCCGTATGTAAGCAACACGATTGAATAAATTATCACATTTTTGTAACTTTCCCCATCGGCTGAGTTTCCCAACAGTTTTAACACAGAATCATTCCGGAAATCCGACAAGACAAGTAAGTACAACCAGTTTATAATTGAGTGTCAAAACTTGGATAAGTTAGTTCGCGAATGCAGTCTTAGCGAATTTTTTAAAGAAATGAAGCAGTTGCGATAACTCCAAAACTTTTAAAAACAAATTTTTTCAAGGAAGCGACCATTAATGTAATAATTAATAACATAACGTTTTATTGTTGGACGGATAACGATTAGGGAGGTCTAAAGTAGTAAAAATTGCACAAAAAATTGGGTTAAGGAAATCCGTCAAAAATTTAGCGTTAGGCGAACCGTTCCAAATTTTATTTTTCATCTGACCAATGTTCTACTGATTACCAGAGCACTGAAATCTGCAGGGAGTGGAGTTAGATCAGCTTGGTGAGCAATGAACCTCTCTTCTCGCATTGGACAATAACATTTAATTCATTTGGGAAATTAAAAAAATGGTCAAAAATTAGCTACTCTGTCATCATTATTCATTGAGACCGTCATTTTTCACGAAAAATGCTTCGTTCCTTGCTTTACAGTAACAGTATAGTAAATTTTACTTTTACTTTGCTAAATATAAGAGAAATGTCAGTTCTAATACTTAAATACTTTTTTCGTTATTTTCTTTCAATGACGTTGACGGTTTGGTTAATGTCCTTATAAAAACCTTCAAATTTGGAGACCGCGTTTCTTTTTTTTTTATGCAGATTTTTACAATTCCGTTAAAACTGAGTTTGACACTTTAATTCACACAATTTATTTCGTATGCTTAGTTTTATGTGTTTCTGGGTATACAACTGGTTCATGAAGCGTAAAACTCTAAACGGAGTTGGAGAGAGCTGCAAGGGTAATCAAAAGATTCAGCGTGAAAAAATGCGTAGAAATTGATTTCAAACTTGTAGGTTCGTAAAGTTTAATTTTTCAATAAAATCCACGCTATTATTTTTTAACAATAAAACATGATTTTCATCCATATTTAGCATCGTGAAAATAATATTTTTACCGATGGAATGAGTATTTCACCTAGGAGTTTTGTGAAAGTTAACGGTCTCTATGAACAATTTTGAGAGATTGGCTAACATTTAGTCATTTATCGTATTTCCCAATATTCGATAAAAATTTGAAACTTCTTTTGAAAACAAATGAGTCTAAACGGTGCTTAATAAATATGAAAATCATTTGTCCTCAATTAGACAATTTAGTGGTGATTTCGGAAATGTGATTTAGTAACGAAGAATAAGATAATGAAAATAAGATTATTAAAAATTTCAAGAAATTTAGGAAAGTCGACTAAAAGGGAAGGAGAAATGTGGGTTATTTAATTTCGAAATCTTTTTTTTTTTTTCTTCGAAAAATCATTAAAAAATCATACCTATCTTAGCAACCGAGTGATATAGAAAGTATGGTTGGCGGCATTCTTTTCCATTCTCTGTTTAATTTCTCCCTATATTTTATTCAACACTTTGAACCGATTGCTCTGTGTATACCCATTGTGGTGATATGAAATATAATATATGTTGCAGCCTTGTTTTGAAATCAGCCATTTTGTAAAAAGCCTAGCCTTTTTACAATACGCCGACTTATCTTAATAAAAACGGTGGAACGACAACCAGGATGGTATTTTTTTGTCTTTTTGTAAAGAAGCTGGAAGAGCTCAGCCTTTTTGCAAGGCCAACCTATTCTATTTGACAAAAAGGCTGAGCGTGATCCGCCTAAGGTTGGTGGTCTGGATGCTCGCAAGCTCGCATCTCAAGAATACGTAACATCAAGTAGTCAATCAATCAGTAAAAATTCAGATTACTTAGACATATAGGTCAGAATGATGTGTATTTTGTCATTCCAACGTTTTTATTACGAAATGGCGGCGTTTTGTAAAAAGGCTGATTCCACAAAACTGCTGTGACATATACATCAGCATTTGGTGTGTACTAGGGAAAATGTATGTAAATATACATCCTGTATGGACTGCACAGGTGTCTTCATGCGTCGAGGAACATCCCGCCCTCATAACCACATCGCCCTGGAAAGTTTCTGAAAACCCCGGCGCCTCCGGGAGCGGCAGGCAAATGAATTGGAGGAGCTTTTAGAAGCAAACACGCGAGGAGCGTTTATAGCTGCGGAAAAGTTGACTCCGCAGTAGCAATCTCCGTCGGGTACTGGGGCGAAGTTAATGCGGCCAAGGTTCCCTTGTTCACCGTACCCGTACTCGGGGCTCTGAAACGGCCGGATGCCGCTCATGAGGTTCACCGCAGGGCTAAGTGACAGCTCTGGAGGGAGTTAATTAACCCTTACACCGTCGAGGTAACTCTCCGGGCTGGAAGGTGATAACAAGGCTACTCCAAGTTACGAAATTCATATTCACGTGGTGAGTACGAATGCGCAATACGAATGAACTTTTGACAATTTCACGTGCTTATGGACTCACAAGATTTACTACTATAAGTAATATAAAAGTTACACTCATGGAGCCATGATCGTACGACCAAATTTTCGTAAATAATCGATTATGTCACAATGATATTGGGTGTGCAAAGATATGGGAATTTTTCATGGTTATTTGTTATTCGCTAGATAAAAAGATCAATGAGAGCTTTCCAAAAAGGTGCTATATTATGGGTATCTGATCAGTAATACGGCGCTTGAAAATCATTTGCACGATGAAGTCACGGCCCCCGCCCACCTGGGGGGAACCCTCAGCTCACTTCCACTACACGTCACGCGTGATCTTCCAACCCCTTCATTGACCAAACTAAACGGCCTTTTGAGATGAAAATTTGAACTTGGGAGTTCCCAAGTGCGCTGAATCCAAATTCGAGGTGAGAAATGAGAAATTTCAATACATGAAAGTTCCTCATTGTTAACTACCAACTTTATAAGAAGTAAAACTCGTTCTAAATAGTGTTACGCTACTCCAAAATATTTTTGGGATGTTTTTCAGTTTTTATCGATTGTTCCGCAAACTTAAAGGAAATTTAAGTATATCCTTCGGCATAATTTTGAACATAAATTTGTTAATGTTCCAATTCTCGGTCGATAAACATCTTTTAATTAAAATACTACCACCAACATAAATTTAACAATTTTCAGCCGTTTTAAGCCATTTTTAGGGATTTTTTAGCCCATTTTTTGGGGATTTAAACAATTTTTTTTACGCTAAATTGGTCAACAAACTCATCCTTTTATTTGGAAAGCTAAATTTTTTGGCGTAAGAACGGAATAAGTATTTAAATTAGTTAGCTGATAGTAAACGTTGCTCGGCGATATTGTCCTGCAGGCGATGGCTTGCAGGTAATCGTATAGTGTGTGGGCCTCATAAGTCCCTATCCATATCCCTATCTAACCAATTAAGGACAATGGTTTTGAGACTTAATGATTAGCAGAATCTCACCTTGCCATCTGGACTGCAGACTTTGATGCCGCTCAGAGATATTACTATCAGAACTGGCTTTGGCCGCCCATTCGTCTGAAACAAAAAATTGAATAAAATTAAACAAATAAATTTAAAAAACAGAGGTGTTGATATGTATAAAAATATGAATAATGAATTCAGGACGTAATTTTATATCCATAGGTAACTTTGTTGAAAAAATCGTATTTATGAGTCGACTCCGCTTACTAGACAATATTATCTTTTCAGTGTACCGTTGTTACATAAATCGAGACTGATACAGTAAAAACGTAAAAACTTTGATTTTCAAGACTCATAATACAACCAACTGTTGTGCAATCATCAAAAAATCATCAAACCCAATTAAATTTGTTTTTTCAAAGTCAGCTTACTACTTCTTCAACATCCATAAAAATGAACCCCCCTCCCACCAATTGTCCTACATTGAAATGCGCTGTTTGTCTTCGATCACAAATGAGAATTAATGACTCCTCGCTTCAGGTCGTCCAGCGGGACCTGTTGGCGACCCATCCCTACAAGCCACTCATGATTTAGCACATTTCCGTGGAAAATTGTCCTATTGCAATAGATAAAAAATCTAAAAATTTTGAATTTTTAAATTTTTGCGTTGAACCTGAAAGTGGAAAATGTTACAAAGTATTGTCGTAAAATATGGTCACAAAATACTTACTAATTGTCAGACTAAATAAGCTGAATGTTGAAATGAAGAACCCTTGGGGCGTTTGAATTTTACGTGAAATTTTATGAAATAATGACCTAATCAATTTTTTTAATGCGCATAAACGGGCGCGATTCCGCAGTAAAAATGCGCTATTCCGCTATAATAGTGAAATACTAAGTTCATTTGCCACATGTAGGGTTTTTCGTGCTGAACCTCCCTAATGATTTGCAACACCAACTTAGTAAAAAACCGAAAAAGCTAAATTTTAGTAAACTTAGTGGTGTGTGAAAATGAGTAAGAAAAGTGCAATTCTAGCATTTCCCCTATTTGTGTTTTCTGTGTTTTTTCGGTGTGTTTTTCGCTGTTTTTTCCCCCTATAAGTGATTTTTTTGTGTTGTCTCAAGTTGGTGTTGAAAGTATCAAAAAATGAACATCATTACGAAGTTCAGCCCGAAAAAATACCCCAAAATCATGTACTACACCTGGCAATTGAATATCTTCAAAACTGAGTATTTCACATTTCTAGCACTTTTAGAGCTGAATCGCGCATTTTTACAGCGGAATTGTAGCCGTTTGTACGCACTTTTAAAATTAAGTGATAGATCATTTCTTCATGAAAGTTCATGTATAATTCAAATCTGCAATAAAAACTGGGGGTTCCCGTTTAAAAAAACGAAGTTGATGTCAATAGCTCACGTTTGCGCGAGTTCGTCATTTTTGTCAATTTTCTAGATCCTTACAAAAAAAAACATTAAGTCTGAAAAAAAATTACTTTTTGACCCATACATTACGATTTTACTAAGGAAGGGGGGGGGGGGGGGGTTCGTTTTTGAGGATACCCTGTATTAGTGCCCTCATTCCAGGATAATTTAATTTTTGATTTTTCGACTCGTTACACGTGCTAATGGTGTCTGTTGAAGTAATTCCGACAACAATGGAAACATGTTAAAAAATAAATAAATGCAATTTTTTATTTGGTTCTCTTGGGAGTTTTTTCTGGGATTTTCAAAGAATTTTCTTGCAGTTTAGGGACGGAACTTGAGAACGAGAGCGTCGTGGGATAAACGAGGGGAAGAGGTTCGGCTCTACTTTCTCAGGAGAGGCCGCATTGATCAGAAGCATCGCTGATTAGGTGGCTCTTTCTTTGAGCCAACTCCTGAAGCCCCCGGGGGCTGATTTCCTCGAGGCTTCACCAAACAATGGGAAGACCCCGGAGGAGCAGGGGTGCGGATAAAGCGGCGGGAGGGGCGTGGATTTACCGGCGGGAGGGGTGCGGATTTACCGACTGCCGGCCCACATGAGAAGGGCCGATGATTAAAGGCGCGCGAGAGGCTCCCGGTGGTATTAAAAGGATCTAACAAGCCCGGGAGGATGCCTTCCTTCCTTTTCGACCGGATCGGTTTGTCTCGCTGTACGGAAGGTTCCTTATAGCCAACAAACAGTTGTGCATCTCGGTACCGGAATCTGGACAGGTTTTCAAACTAAACACGATCAGGTTTTCCGAATTGAGGACTTGATGGACGCGAAAATGGAGCCTTCCTTGAGGTTACGGAAGCAAGGTTATCCTTGTTGGAGGACCGCTGTTACGCCGTTAGCGGCAAGTCCAAATCCAACTACATGGTATCAGTTATTCGACGAGGCGTATTCAATTTATTTCGAGGTGAATTTGCCTAATTTTGCCCTTCTACTTAATCAGATTATTCAAATTACCACTATCCATAAAAATAGGATGGGTATAACTATGAAAATGAATTAGGAGGTGGGGGATTGAGAGGTGTGCGTAGATCAATCAATACCTATCGACAAAAAGGTGGGTAGATGGGTAGGAGAATTTTTTTACCCCATGGCTTTGTATCATTTAGAAGTTATTGGTCTCTTGGCTTTGGAATCGCCACAGTCGTGAAAATAAAACCTCAGAATTTAGCAACGGTGAATAAACCGGTGATTATTGAAGGACCACTTTTACCTACCTGAGCTTGAGAAGGTACCTACTGCCTGTCTTTAGTCTAGTTCAGTTTCCTGTTCTGTGTATGCTAGTATTTTTGACAACTAGTCTTTAATTAGGTTAGTGTCTGATAAGAGAAAAAATTCATAGTGGTAGTAACTGATTGATATTGTAAGCTAATTGTAACTATTCGCTAGTGCTATTGCGAAACTGTCAAGCCACAAAATGAGCACCAACAATAATCATATCCTGCTGTAAAAAAGAGACCTGGTAGATAGAATGAAAGCTGTTGGCCAACGTGTTCACATTATGAGGACGGTTTCACACGTAAGAATTAGCCGTAATGAAATCGCGAATCCCATGGCAGTAGTGACTCGTCAGAATGGAGAATATTTGAATATTGATGTACCGTACACCATCGTTCATGTACATCTCTACAGACGTCAGAAGGGTCAACGGAAAGGGGTCTACAATGAGGCGATAGTTGGAGAATGTTTTCGTCACTTCATCTCAAATATATCAGTGAAACCGTGGTTTTCCTAATTTGAGTCAAGTTGGCAAAAAAATGGGATGATGCCACAATTGTGCTCTAATCGAGGGTTGTGTGGGGCTTATCTACGTAGGATACATCACTGTAACCGACTCAATTGTGACCTACGTCACCGATGGAGGAACCATCGAATACATCTTTATGGTTTGTCCAAAAGACCAGCACACGAGATATTTTAAGTATGTTAAAATCTATTAATGAACATCTGAACAATCCTTTTAATTATCATCAGGTTATTATACTCCAAGTCATTCCATTTTTTCAAGAAATATGTTTATTCATTAGAAAAGCTGAAATCAAAGTCTAGTAGGTACATGATGTAATTGTAATGCTGATGTATACTTGAATTATGACATCTGTTCGAATACGTATTGGACTCACGGCTGTGGCCACGGGCTAAGGCCACATGAAAGGAGATAAAGGATGACTTCTACAGATTTCATCCAATTTCGATGTAATCTCCAGAGATTGAACAGTTTAGGATGTAAATGGTCCCTTACGAACTCCTTCGGTCCCGACTCAAGTAGCTTTCATACATGCGCTAACGTAATATCATTTGCTTGTTTCCGAATTGACCGATTTCGCTCAAACTACATAGATAATTTAATACATTTCAATGATATATACATTCGTGTAACGGATAGGAGGAAGTTATGTGCCACACCCAATCAGTCACCCAACTTGGCAGACATTTTGTTACTTTTAATAGCTTAGTAGTTCGTTTGGTAATGCAGTAGGGAGGGCGGGACAATATTCGCCTTTGCTGTTATCCCTTTCTGGTTTGTCGGAAATAATTTGAATTCTGAATCAGACCACAGTGAATAAAGACATGCTGTTCGTGTCGTCTGCTGTCTCCTTCCACAATTTAGTTTCCTAATTGAGAACTGGAAACTCTTTCGAACATTCGTGGCAACACAAAAGAGACGTATAATGGGACGATCCTTTCTACATGTTGTGTCAAGTGACACGCTAAAGCAACTACTACGCACAGTCTTCCTTGTTCCCCCTTCACGACTTCTCTTTCATGAATAAAAGCAGGATTCAATTTGTTTCCTTAATAGAAATCTCAGCTTGTTTTGTTCGGAAGGTTTTCCAAGCTCTTATTTCTTGTGTTAAAACGAATATAAGGATGTTATTTTGCTTCTTAACAGCAAAACTTCACTTCTAGATCTTCAACACGTGTGCCTGTTTGTATCAGATCAACAACAATGGGTACAACAAGCAACAGGAAATCTAAACGATACCCAAATAACTGGTTGTGTTTCGTTTGGGTTTCTCACTGCCCAAGATAGGGAAGATTCATGTTCATAAAATGAGTAGATAAATATATAGATAAATCGTTTATTATACAATGGTACAAAGACAAAATTCACCGAATACAAAATAAACAATACGGCATGGTTATTCAACCGTCTGCCGGAAATCTGGATTTTACGTTGAAAATTTAATCATTGAACGTGATAATAGAAAATAAAATAAATACTTCACTAATTACATAGAAACAACACAAGCTTTTAAACTGACTATCAGTGGATTTGGCGCAGGATAATATAAGACAAGCATAATGATCCCAGTTCTATGGATGACGAACCATTGGAAAATACAGAATTAAAAGTTATAGTGCTCAACCAGAAACTTCCTATACCAACCTGCGAAACCTCTCCAGGGGTGATCAATCTGGTCCATTCAAAATGCTAATTGCCTCGTATCTGGTCAATGTCGGACGGTTGAATGCAGTCATGCGAAATTTCGATATGATGAGGCACCTACACAAGAAGTGAAAAGTGTCCTCTCTTTGATGGAGGTTACACATCGAGCATCCCTCCTTGAAATCCGAAACATGGCCTGGCATTGAGCGGCAAAAGTGCTGCACGGACCCTGAAGATCCACGACAACGCATGCAAGGGGATTGAGTGGTCATCGTGCAAGAGGCATCAAACCCCAGGATCCAATTCCCGGTAAAAAGTCTGTGTATCCGATTCCTCGGCTCTTCGCTCAAGATAGGCTTTCTTCTGGCTCCTGAATCCCTACTTTAACAGTCCTGCATCGATATTCAATAGTGATGAATCAAGAGTGGATAGGTTATAATTTACCCTGAGCACCGTCGCCAGATTTTTCCAATTCACCGTCCAATATGTTTCCCAATATATATTTATTATTCTCCAAAATCAAAACTTGTAATTGCTTTTTGCCTTCCAAAGCTTGATGACCAATTTCGGTTCCAGGTCTGTGCCAATTCTATGTGACATCCAAACAATAGGTACTAAGTTTTTATGATATTTGCATGGATCACGCGAGTAAGATCACAGTTTGCCCCCTATGAATTACCATCGAAACAATATAGCACGTGTGCATGCGCAAACCAGAAATTTCTTGAAACATCGATTTCTTATAATCTTTTGTTTAAATAGCGAAGGCGGACCCTTAACATCATTTGACTCAAACACTATGAATTTATTATTTTACCACATACAATCATGAATATATATGTTCTATGGTGCTTCGGAACAAAACTCATTACATTTTTGGTCAAGCCCTCGGCCAAGCTATAATTTTCATGTCCCAGGCTGTCGAGATGAATATATGTCATGCAGAATCTATTTCGAAATAACATAAAAGACGCTGCTTAATCAGTAGCGTTGATCTTCATATCCATTTCCAATATTATTTACACATGTTTTGCTCTGATGAAGTGAAAACAATGAATCTAATCTTTCAATGATCATTTCCCAGAAGAGACTTCAATAGAGATTTTAATTAACTTTCAGGAAGGTTGTATGTGTTTCATCATTCATTTAATCGCTGTCCGATCGTTGATGGATAATGAGCATGTGGTACGTGACATTCCTGGCACAAGGTCTCTTGATCTCACAGTCTGATTAATTTCAAATTCGGAGGTTACTATCGTGATTGTTTGAGCAAAGTTCATGACGTATGCTCTAATAAGGAATTCTTTATCATTTATTAAATCAATATGTATGTTTATATATATATATAGTATATACATGTAGCATAATACTTTATTTTTCACGCTCCAACTTTGACAACTCGAATATGAGTTACAAGTTTGACCAAAATATTTCTAATAATAAGAGATTATTCAGCATAAACACAACGTGAAAATATTGAAGGTTAGTCTGGGTCCAGCTACTCAACGCAATAAGTGTGAATACATTAATACATATGTACAACAAGGATAGGCCGCCACTAGCTCCTGCAATTAGGCCTATTGTTTCGATAAATAATTATATAATTAGATTTCAAAAATATATATACCATTAAACAATGTTCATATTATTAACAAACATAAAATAAGATCAAACCGAACTGCGATAAAAATCTATTATTATTTGTAGTAAAAATAAGAAATAAAACGAAACATTCATTCATTCACAATGGTAGGCGCTCAAACAAAGAAGGGACCTGATCTAGCTGAAAGCTCATAAGAGCCCACAACTCAAACTTTGATCCCTTAGCACAGAAAATAAGATGAACAGGAATCGCTACTGGAACCCCCCCCCCCGTGACAATTTAATTGTTCAATATCTCGACGATTTAAATAGTTCAAATCTTGGGTATTCTACCCAGCAAACAGTAGAAAATGGGCATTGCATACTGAGGAAGTACAAGTTTAAGACAGGAAATTCAAATATTTTACTCGTATACTACTTGAATGTTTAGATAGAACTTCAGTTCAGTTCAGTTAAGATAGAAATCGACTCCTCGAAATAACACAAGTTCATTAAGAACTTTTCATTCCGTGGGCACTTGTTTTATATTTTATATTGTACGTTTGATTTTGCTTTTTTTGAATCATTTGATACACATAGATAAACATTATATTTAAATTTTGTACAATGTTGTTCTGATAAATATTCTGACTTACCATTTTTCCATGTTTTTTTTTCTATTTTGTATATTCAATTGTGCCAATAAATCTATCTATCTATATAAATTTGAATCACAATCTGCTAGTTTCACTCCATCTCATGCTTTTAGAATGCATACCACGATCTGAAGCTAGATGGTTCCTCCCTGTGGCCATCAACTGTTACGACGTAAATCCATCAAATCTTGACTATTGGATTGGATTTTAGAATTCTTATGACATTTAAAGGAACTTCAAAGGTGTTTTGTCCTATAGGCAGTATTTAAAAGTTCTGTTGAAGACTAGTAAATGGTGGGCTAACACAAAAGTGGTCCAAGAAATCCATGGAAGCCATTACCCATCATCGCTCGTTCGCTCATCCTTCCCGTCTACTAACTACAGAGCTCTAAAGATTCATTAGAGGCTTTTAGTAATCCGGGAAGAAGAAATCAATTTTACAGTTTCAAACTAAGCACAAATTCCTGCAATCAATCTAATCATAATATCTTCGTGAATAACATTTTTTCTGGTCCCACTTGATCTGGATAAACATTTTTCTACTCCCTCATACACTCATCCAAAACAATGTTCTGAGGTACCTGAGAAGCCAGAGCCGGGGAAATATATTTTTTATTTTTTAACGCACAATATGTTTTTTTGCGATCACCAACTGGTTATGACCAACACGAAATTGTGTAACGAAGAAACGAAATGCGATACCGATAAACTTTGTAGCGAACCTTCGCTTATAATTAACAACAGCTGCTATTATTTTACTAGTACTAGTATTACTAGACTCCAAGATATTTCTTACACATTAATAATATGCGTAGGTTAGTTTATGAATTAATACGAGCTACAATGAATTTCCAGGTTGTTGATCTTGCTTATATTTAGAAAACAACACTTTATCATTAAAAACGAAAAAATACATCCTGGGTTTTTGGTATATTATTTTCAATAATGAACCTTTGTAGTCGAAAAAAAAGGAAACAATTTTAACACTCCATGAAAAATTTTTGGTTTACTTTGAAAGATGCGTAGAATCCAAAAATTAAATTTAAAAAAATCCGTCCGTCCGAGTCCGCTGTCCGTCGTCCGCGGCTTTCCCCCAAAAATACTAAACCAAACTATATGAAACTTGTGTTAACATTCACATTTGGGGCCTAGATCCTAGAAGCTTGGCATCAGTTTCTATCAACCCTAAAGGGTTGTATTAAAGGGCTAAACATTCAAAAAATTGAAATCTCGAAAACGTTCTAAGTAACAGAAATAAATTTTTTGTGAATGGTTTGCTTTCCCTAAGGGCTTGAACACCGAAAAAAAACTTCAAATTTCTGAGCGCGAGAAGATAGAGAAATCAAGCGCTGCTAGCGGATCTATTGATTAGACGGTCAAGGTCAAACATCCATCAAAGATCGCTAGGCGCTAAATGCTAGCGTTCTTCAAAAAATCGCGCTAGCGTGGTACGATATATAGCATTTCTTATAATAGTTTACAATGGTTTACCACTTTTTTTTTGTGTACCAAGGATGATTGATGAGATAAACATTACAGCTTTGTATAAAAAGAAAGACATGATGTATATTAAACAATGAAATACACGAACAAAAAATGCTGGGGACATTCCAAGAAAAATTGTGTGCAGACCAACTCTTGATTGTTTTTGGTAGAAGGCTCTGCAATCTGTTCATCTTGGTCTGCTTCTGAACTTGCAACCTGAAACACAGTAAGAAGAGGTAAATATGCATGAGATGATGATGTGAGAGAACCATTACACGGATAAGAACATGTAGGTAAGAGAAAGTAGGTAAGCGAGCAGAAAAACAACGTATGAACGTGACGACCGATTCATGTATACTGTTGCAAGGTATCAATAAAAACATATTAAAAAATACAAGAGTGCAATCTCACCTGACTTATGGCTGTCTCTGTTTCTTCAAGGTTTATGACATCGGGATCATCAGGGTCATCAAAGTCTTCTTCGAGGGTGGAAGTAACACCATTCAAGTATTCGCCATGGCAGTTGTAACAAACGCTTGTACACTTTCGACAACCACATCTGTTCCCACATCCCCCTATACATTAGCAACAAATGAGGTTGAGGACAGCTTCAGGTGCTGCTGGATCCTCTGTTGTCACAGTGATCAGCCGATCGCTTTCCAACTTCCAACCCCACTGTACAGGAGGAAGTTCATTCCCAAGAAAAAATTGAATTCTGGTACACTCGAAATACGTGCTGTCTTGCTGCTCTTGGTGGTTATCAACCCTTTCACAATCTTTCAGAGGATTGCCATCAACAAGCAGAGTGATGAAGATTTCAAGTTCTACTTACAGCATGTGCTTGCCCCGTACCCACTGTCTTTATTTGAGGAGGCAGGAATGAGGACTAAGTGACAAAGTAGATCTTATTATTCTCCTCATGGCCTTAAATCCAACTGAACAAAACATATTATTTGTGAAATCAAGCCATGGCAAAGTAGGAAGGAAAGTATATTCAAGCCAGCAATTGCACACTTTGAGAATGAAGGACAGCATAATTCTTGAGCATGCGTTCAGCGGATGTGATACAGCTTCGGCTACATATCTGAAAGGGAAACTCTCCTGTTTCAAATTGTTCAAGAAGCAAGCTGAACTGCAAGGTATATTTAACAGCCCAAGTTCATCCTGTGAGGCTGTAGCTGCTGCTGGAAACAAAATATTCCTGGCATTGTACAATGCGCCCAGGAAGAAAACCTCTCTTAACATGCACCGGTATAATGCTTTCACCAAGTCTGTATCTAATGCTAAACCCGACCTTTCTGCTCTGCAACCCACAGAAGGAGCAGCAAGACAGCACGCATTTCGAGTGTACCACCAAACTCAATTTTGGCTTGGGAATGAACTTCCTCCTGTACAGTGGGGTTGGAAGTTGGAAAGCGATCGGCTGATCACTGTGACAACAGAGGATCCAGCAGCACCTGAAGCTGTCCTCAACCTCATTTGTTGCTAATGTACAGGTGGATGTGGGAACAGATGTGGTTGTCGAAAGTCAGGAATAATGTGTACAAGCGTTTGTCACAACTGCCATGGCGAATGCTTAAATTGTGTTACTTCCACCCTCGAAGAAGACTTTGATGACCCTGATGATCCCAATGTCATAAACCTTGAAGAAACAGAGACAGCCAGAAGTCAGGTGAGATTGCACTTTTGTATTTGTTTTTTTTTGTAATTTTTTTTTTATTGATACCTCGCAATAGTATACATGAATTGGTCGTCATGTTCATACGTTGTTTTTCTGCTAGCTTACCTACTTTCTCTTACCTACATGTTCTTGTCCGTATAATGGTTCTCTTACATCATCATCTCATGCACATTTACCTCTTCTTATTGTGTTTCAGGTTGCGAATTCAGAAGCAGACCAAGATGAGCAGATTACAGAGCCTTCTACCAAAAAACAATCAAGAGTTGGTTGATTTTTCTGCACACAATTTTTCTTGGAATGTTTTTTTGTTCATGTATTTCATTGTTTAATATACATCATATCTTTCTTTTTATACAAAGCTGTAAAGTTTATCTCATCAATCATCCTTGGTACACAAAAAAAGTGGTAAACCATTGTAAACTATTATAAGAAATGCTATATATTGTACCGGCTAGCGCGATTATTCAAAAGACGCTATCATTTAGCGCCCTATAACTTGGTAACCATTAGGAATACAAGAAAAATGTCTATAATCATTTATGTTGCAAATTAATTAAGCTTCAATTATGTATACGGTACACTTTTACCTCCGACCAAAGGTTCTCGAGATATTAACAAAAAACCAAAAAAAGTGACTTGTTTTCGCTAATTACCGCTAGAGCTCGCCTCATATTCATGAGGACTTTTGGTATATTCATCCCTAGGTACCTTTAAATAAGTGTGCGAAGTTTCAATAGGGGTACTGGGATACATAAAAATTGCCTTGTAAATATCGGCTGATGTAATGCCAATATCGTAATTCTCATGTGATATGTAGTTCCAATGGAATTCATCATAACGTTGCGAAATCGAGTTTACTAACCGTGCAATGCACCTATTAGTGAAGTATTGGTACCTAAATGCTAAATTTCATCTCTTAAATTGCTCCCAAGTCTACCTGTAGGTGGCGAAAGCACTGTTTTCACTTTAGAGAGATTTAAAAGTTGTGGTCTCCACTAAAATCAAACGGCTGTTGTTTTTTGTAAGGTTAAGATTTGTTTGTATCTTGATCCCTTAGTTTTAACGAGATTGGAAGGTTCCCGTTTTCGTCTCAATACGCACTGTCAGGCTCGTGAGACTCTTGACCATAACCAGAGAGTATACTTCCCCTGTCTCCGCGCTGTTTTAGGAAGAATTAAAAATGATAAGTGGAATGTTTAATAATGATGACAATTTTGATGATAAGATGATGACAATTTTGAATTGGTCAACACGTATTTATTATGAATATTCAGACATTTGTTCGTTCTTCAAATACACTTGTATGACCAGGTTATGACATATGTTTGTTAGCGCTAGAGAAACTACCTACAGTCCTTTACACTCCTATATACACACCTACCTAAGCCTCCTAAATTCACTACTCCGTCTCGCGCAGGTTTATCGGGCACGGCGCGACGGAGGGAAACCGCGGGACGTTTTCTTGAAGTGTCTGGGTGTACTTGAGTGGGTGTCGGTGAGACTGTTTTTGGGCAGGAGATGGAAAAGAGGGTGTTTGCTTACTGTTGGCTGAACGGCTCTTTGTTGATCTTGAATCCTCCTCAGCATTTGCGTCTCTTGGCTAAGGAGACTCACTGATCTTCGGCTGCCGAATTTGTCTTGGCGTCATAGGTACGCGGGCGCCGAAGAATGGAGACCTGCGACCGGTCCGTCTTCCATTGCTCCCTCAACGGACAAAATTCCGCCTCCGGACGAGCACACAATTTCAGAAACAAGAACCTCGAGCTGATGCTCGTCAAATAGTTTTATTCACTCGTCCAGGGCGTGTCTGCTTTTGGTGGGCCCAATCATCGCCTAGCAATTTCCTCCAAGTCGTTCCTTCTAATTGTTCCTTCCGTTCATTGGCTACAAGTTTTCGTGACGTAAGTTACAGAGCGGTCAACGATTCTCCTTACCCCTTTCCAGGGTGCGAGTGGGGGAATTTAGCCTCTTTTCAACGTCACGCCATGTCTCATAATCCGCTGACATCAGCGCAGTCGTGTTTGTGTGAATTGGGTCAGAGAACTGCATATTCAGGACGTCGGCTTATCCTCGTCTCGGGCATTGTCTATTGTCAACTGTGAATTGTCGATTTACGAGTTGACATTTTTTTACCGTGGTAAAATTTCCACTCACATTATACGTTTTAGACCAGTAGTTCCCAACCTGGGGGCGATCGCCCCCAAGTGGGGGATTTGGGTTGACAGGGGGGCGATAAATGATTGGGTGGCGATGGGGGGGGGGGGGGGGGGGATGAGCATTCAAAGGGGAAAAAATAGTTGCTGTTTTGGCTACAGCCATAGAAATAGAATAGAATAGAAATCATACTAGGCGAGGGCCCTAATACTAAGATAAGCCAATCGGTTCTTTTGAGCAACAACACTGTTTCCAGGTGAATTGACGAAATGGCCACGAACGTTAAATAAAAACTCACCAATTTATTGATTAAAAATAAATTTGCATTACAAATTGATGAATCAACAGTGATTGATAACAAAACTATTTTATTAGCATATGTGAGATTTATCAATGAACAAAAGGAAATCATCGAAGAAATGTTGTTTGCCAGAATTTTGATCACTGATATAAAGGGATCATCGATGGTTAAGGTAGTAAAAGATTACTTTGAGGAAAAAGAGATTCCCCTAACAAACGTGAGTGCTTGGGCAACAGATGGTGCCCCTGCCATGTTAGGCCGTCATGCTGGGTTTCTAGCCCACCTTAAGAGAGAAGTGTCAGAGGTAATCACTATTCACTGCGTCATTCATCGTCAACACATAGCTGCGAAAAAATTGAGTGGTGTCCTGCATGAAACCCTACAGCTGGTTATTACTGGTGTCAACAAGATCAAAGCTAATTCCCTCAATGATCGTCTGTTCCTACAACTTTGCCACGAAAATGACGAAGAATTCGAACACTTGCTTCTACGTACGGCTGTGAGGTGGCTTACAAAAGCAAACTGTTTGCGCCGATTTTTCGAACTGTTTGACATTGTTAGTGAGTTTCTTGACACAACTGATCCAGTTTTAAGTGAGAACTTGAAGAAACGCAAGTTGGAAGTTGCATACCTTACTGATATTTTTGAAAAAATGAACGAAGTTTCAAGGAACCAAGATGAACCTTATCAAGGCCAATGGAATAATTTCATCATTCATCGCCAAGTTTGATATGGACAAGATACATATTGGCCGTACAGAGCTGATTCAGTTTCCGACCCTTGAAAAGTGTTGGGTGCCAGAGAACGAGACTCGTGAACTCCCAGAAGAAAAGAATATAATATTTACCGAACACCTTAATCAATTAAAAAAAGACATGAGAACAAGATTTCAAGATCTGACCGATTTACAAATCCCGGATTGGGTTCTAGATCCATTCTCGTACGAAGCTTTTGGAAACGCTTGATAATTCTATTAGATATTAAATATGACTGTGAGTCAAAAATCTTGTTCAAGCAGTCAGGTTTCGAATTACCCTGGGTGAAGCTAATGGACATCTATCCACAATTGTGACGAAAAATTGAGCATCTTCTCATCTCGTTCCCATCAACGTATTTAGTTGAAAAAGGATTCAGAGTTGTTTGTTGTCCAGCTCCTCACAAAACAAAGAAACGAGTTGGACATTTGCCACAAAGGAGACTTGCGCCTGAGCTTGACGAACATAGAGCCGGACATTCAAGCTTTAAATGAACTCCACCAAGCAAAAGGCAGCCATTAAAAACGATTGTTTTTCTATCATACACTACAATTTTCTAGGTAAATAAATGGTGGTAATAAAATTGTTTAAAATACTAAAACTGCGTTAGGTACTTGCATTTTCCATTTACTACTTTTTACATCAAAAAATAAAATTAGAGATAAAATGAAAAAAAAAAAAAAAAAAAAAAACAATGGGGGGCGATAGAGTTGAGTCAATCTCCAAAAAGGGGCGATGGGTCACGAAAGGTTGGGAACCACTGTTTTAGACTATTCTGAACGTTCCGTGTCTTTCTATCTCTATCTCATGTGTGGATGTCCGCAAATCCTTGCAACAAGCTAAATTTCCACAATATTCAACCGGTTCTTATGTAATTTTTATGGTATGTGCGAGTTAGGGTGAAGATGGTCCCCTATGAGTTTCGTTGTTCCCAAATCAATGCTTCAATCGGCGCAAGCGAAAACATGAATTCCATCAACCATCGTTTTCTCACGCCCCCGTTGTCAGATGTTGCTCAGATTTTGAGGATAGGTGGAAAATGTTAATTTGACGATCTCCAAGCAATTGCAACATAATCCTATCACTAGTAGCTATTGCGTATGCGCGAATATAAATATTTCTTTTCATGCGAGCTTGATTTTAACAGTTTCCATCTGATTTTGATGAAATTTTCAGGGAATGTACGGGTTATACTGTAAATGGTTCACTATCAATTCCATACTTCTCAAATCATTCCTCCATTTTTCGCATACGCAAAAGTAAATTCCTTCTAGCATCATTTTTTTACGCCCTAGTCGTTCAATCCCGCTCAAATTCGGTGCATAGTTGGGGGACAATGGTTTATTTATGCAATGTTAATTTCAGCATGATTTCATCATTATTAGCTCCTGCGCATGCGTAAAAGTGTACTCCGAGGAACAAGGTCTAGTTTTCATCAGGTTTTGATTACATTTTCTGGGATTTTTGTGGGTTAGGCTGTTGATTGTACCCTAACAATTTCATTTTTCTCAAATCAGTAGACCATTTTGCGCATGCGCTAACGTGGATGACTTCAAGCATAATTTTCCGATTTTTTCAAACATCTTTACTGTGAAGGGTAAAATTGAGGGGTCTTGGAATGTGTGAAGCCTTCTCAGAAGCACGATGCGCCATGTTCTGATCATATATTACATACAGGGTACAATAATTGAAGACCCATGATCTGCGTGGAAGGGCTATACAAGACAGAAATATCAAACCATTTTGTAATAATTTGCAGCGTTTGTAATTTCATACGGAGTACGGAAAAATTTTTTTTTTTCTTTGTTGACGTAGAGCCTCATTTTCTTTCTTTGTTCGCCGATATTTTAGAAGACCTCAGAGAAGACCTTAGAAGATTTTAGAAGACCTTTCAGTACAGTTTTATGCCAAGATGGTGATATAACCCTTCCCGTCAAACTAAGTAATATGTGGTAAAACCTTGGGAGAGTTTTCCCTCTGGATTAGACTTTGTTTCCACATGAAGAATAGATGACGAGAAAACTGCTAAAATCCCAACCTCTACGAAATTCCTACAAATAATATTTTTTATACAAAGACAATGTTTATAATGAATTCTACTTTTTACGGCTGACGAACTAAGGACGAGCCTCTCAGCAGCCACATTGACACTGTTCCTGAAAATCCCTTCTGTCCTTTTGACCGAGCTTCAATCTCATTTTTCACCCTCCTCTTTCCCACTTTCTCTTCCATCCATAATTAGAACTGCCGCGAGACGAGCAGAGCTATGGAACAACAAGGCATCCGAAGCCCGGCAGAGCGAGAAGAATCGACCTCATAATGAATATTAATGAGGAGAGAATCCGACACAAAAGGTTGCCTCACCGCGAAAACGGGGGTGGAACTTTAATCGAGAAAACAGGCTCAGGCTGAAGGAAATCCCAAGTTATGAGTGAAACCTCGCGTGAAGTATAGTGATGGTTTCGCCACCGCCCCGAGGTCCCGAAAGCGGAGCTATTGTTTGGCCCTGGCGTTCATTCCTTGAACGTAAAACGGTCGCTAATGGGATTATGAGGGTGGTTTTGCGGGAGGAAATGCGAGACAATTTAGGAGGCTAGGGATTTGAGGAAGGGTAAATCCTGTTGAGGGATTTAAGGCCTCCACAACAAGTTCCGACGGAACAATCAACGGTGTTTCCCACTTCTTGGTTGAACGCGCTCAATCAATTGGGAGTGCTGGCAAGGGGGCGGGAGAGTTTCGGGCTACACGATGAGCTTGGATACATCTAAGCTTCACCCCTTTCTTGCAGGAAATAATGTCCCGTCGACAAGCTGCGACGATCTTCAAAACTCAGAAAGACGGTATTCTTGACATTGTTTTCCTTTCAGAATGTCGTGGGACAGTGATATACAATTCTAGCCAGCCACATCGTTCCTTGAGTTAGGTTTCTGGTATTATTAAGTCCGTGTTGTTGAGACGAATAGGCTGAGCTCCATCGTTTGAATCCGCTCAATTAATATCAGGAAAGGAGTGTGACAGCTCAGTTTACCCGTAATAGTACATATATTTGCAGCTTTCAGTGATATCATTCGTCGGAATACGAGTTAGGTGTCCCCCTCATTCCCACTTCGGAAACTCAAGAACAGAACGCTCGACGCAGCGATACATCGGGATGCCCCAGATGGGACGGGAACCGTCACACTCCTCTCTTATTTGAAGAATAAGTATGTTAAATGTGGACGGACAGTCGTATGAGCCAGGAAATGTCAAATGGAAAACCTCAAAGCTAATAACCTTATTTTGTAAAGATACCACTGAGATATCTTTTCTGGCGGAGAGCTTAAATTCCTTCATAAACAAATGTATTGGTAGTCAAGAATTTCGTTAAGGGAATTAAAAGAGGATGGATTATCAATGAATCTAGATCTGGAAACGTCATCTAATACATTCATAGGGGTGTAAATCCCACAAAAAATCGGGGCGACTGGAAGGCTTCTGAATGATTAATTACCCTCATTTGGGACTTTGAAAACGGAAGTTAGTGAAAAACCGCCTTCTGCCAATTCTTAGGTTAAAACTCCAAAGGTTTGGACAGAAACCTATAGAAAGAAACAATTGACATCCGAAGTAGATAATGCTGACCCCCTCCCTCTCCCCTCCCCTAACAAGCTGAGCATGAGACTGTGGAAGTTACACTATGATGTCATTCAGCATTCTTCACACTGCTATTCTGGCAACTTCCAATCACCCAAATATTATTCTTCTGCTGCACATTTTTGGAAAGCTGACATTAAAATCTTCAGCTGGTGGAATGGAATTAAATTAGTGAAATTGCCCGGTGGTATTTCTCGTTTTCATGTATCATGGACAATGTCTACCCTAGGAAACCACCGCACTTCGTCATTAGTGTTGATAAAAGTTAGTTGCTCCTCTTAACAGAGAGCATGATCTTCAGTATTATATGAGGAACTACGTAGGCTGAATTTACGGTTGAGAGGACATCAGCTATTATGTGAAAATCTCATTTCCTTGCCCTCGCCATATTAACATTTGAAAGTAATATGGGATTGTATTTCGTCGCTCATGCGGTCGGGTTCCGTCGTAATACAGAAGAGCAATATATCATGGTGGTTGAAAATTGAAGGATGAGGTCGGTGGAGGGGGGTTCATTACTTTCCTTATATCTCGCTCCTTATTACTGATAAAGCGCTCAAGACGTAATCCGGGATCTTCTCCGTCTCCTCATCACCCGCTAAGCAGAAAGGCAGAAAAAAAAATCCCAGTGTTTCTTCAGTAATATGTGTATGCGGAGGGTCCGCTAGAAGGGTGGGAGGGTTATGTGGGTGGGGGCCCTAGGGCCATCTACAGATTAAAACTTTTCCCGTGTGCGCGTGTGCGTAGAGCTCCCTTAGCGGGCGATATTGCTCCCTCCCCTCTCCCGCGGTTTTGCCCCTATGATGCACCCACACGCTGAACACGATCGGCAATCACGCAACACACTCTCAGCGATTCGTTGAACCCTATAGGAAGGTTATCGGGGGGTCGTATCGGGAAGTCGGGCTTCGGATGAGAACCTCCTCTCTCGTTCTTTGAGCCGCCAACCCCTCCACCGCCACAACCGCAAACAATACAAGGGCACATCGCAGAGAGGCAATGGTGAAGAGGAGAGGAGGTATATCGTAATATTTGCGGTTCAGCTTCACAGGCTCTTCAGAAAAGCAACCGTATCCACTTTGTCTGACCTCAGATGGTGAGCTATATTGCTTCTGGCTTTAGAACAGCGTCTGACAAAAATATTCTGGCCTTTGTTTAACAAGCCATACTCGGACGGTCTCCCTGGCCCCAATAAAGAGCGAAAACATCGACCTTCTCTGTCTCGGACGAAGTTGTTCCTGAGCTGTTCGGGACGAATGATTATAAATGCGACCACTCTCGCTTTTTTTTTTTTTTTGCACGGACTTCTGGCTCGAGGTTAGCAAAAATTGGATCTCGACCCTGTATTGAACCTTTATTAATCCTTTAGAGGTCGCATAACCAAATGTGGAGCAATGATTTTCGCTTCTCATGACCTATAAACATGGTTTTAGCAAGTTTCTGTACACAAGGTTGCAACATTAACTAAATCCGACCGGAAACAAGGTGCGCAACCTTCCACTTCCCTGCATTGATCATTGTGACCCCCCCCACCATCTGGAATTTGCAGGTTATAAAATGTTTGGCTTGGCTTCATCCTGTATCACTTCCAGTTTGCTCTGAAAGTACGTCACTCTGCCTAAGACCCTTTTGTGAAGCCAGGACACTATTTTGAAGCCAGGACTTTTTGACTTCTGCTCAAGACACTCCAGTTATAGTAAGTAAAAAAATCTCTGATTCATATTGTTAGGAGTTTGATAAAACAGTATTCCAAAAATTATTTGAAACTCTTCATTTTTATTTCAGATGTCAAACAATCAAACCAATAATTTTTTCATTGATTTTGAAACAACTGACGAAATATATTCGAATTTAATTGATGAGATGTACGATCCATCACTACCTTTATTGAATTTAAGTGAATCAGATTTCATGATAAATTCAATAAGGCAGAATAATAATAATAGTCCATCTCTCAACTTATTTTTGGAGTTGTATGATTTCAATCACAATGATGAAGTATTTTCACCTAGTCCTGTAATCATTAATCAAATCCCATCATCTCATGGCCATGTAGATCAATTACCTTCACCTGTTCCTCCATGTAACATTCCTGTATCTCCGTTGCCATCTCCTCCTAGCTCTCCGTTCCCATCTCCTCCTAGCTTTAAATCTAATCAATTACCTGCTGATAGTCCTCCGCGTACCATTGATGAAATCATAGCAAGAGATAAAAAAAGGTGGGGGCGTACTAAACCATCATCATCATCACCCTATTTGCTATCATCATCAGACGAAGATTTAATAGAATCTAATAATCAATGTACTAACAAAAATACTAAAATTGAACCTACTAACACTAAACATAAGATTTCATCTCGCCGTGTACGCGGATCTAGACGGAAGATTCCATCTAAATCTACAGCATCTAGACGGAAGGTTCCGTCTAAATCCACCACATATAAGATTCCAAATCATTATTCTGAACCTACATCAGAAAATGATATTTCACCCATTCGTCCTAAGGTATTTAAAAAAATTAATCTATCATCATCCAATTTAAAAAAAACTAGTCTTCCTAAACAACCACCTAGATCCTTATGGACGTCGTCTGATGATGAAGATTAATTTCTTACCCCCCTTATCCTCGTTGTGATTGTTATTGTACATATATATTACAGTGTTTCCATTATCATTGAAATGTCATTTTGGTTAATCTTTTGCGATGATAAACAGGTAAAAAATAAGGATAAAATACACACAATTTACATATCAAATTATCTCATTTATTACTCTTTATTGTTACACTGTTTACATGTTTCAGTTAAGAAAGTTCTTTAAACTAAAGTTTCTGTTACACAGCTAGTTTCTGTTTCACAACTATGTAATATGGCATCCATATCGTACAATCGTAGAAAACAGTTGGAACAAAACACATATCTCTTTCCTAAATTGCTTTTAAAAAATCCTCTCTGCGCTAAATACAAATAGTCAACTCTCATTCTATATGATAACGCTTCAAAAGTCATCAAACGAGGCAAGACTTCATTCAAATTAATTTTTGATGCATTTGCTATACACCAATATTTTAAAGCAATAGATTTCGCCTTAGAGCACGAATTTTTCAATTTTAAATTTGAAAAAGATGAATGGTACACACATACAGCAAAATTGGTGTGGTTCAACAGAACCTCGTAGGCTGGACATCCGAAAGCGTAGAGGTCCAGGACAGGACGATTCAATATCTTTTCGAAATAGATAGCTTTCTCCAATCCTTTGGTGTACAGGATATCAGTCGATTCGGTTGATTGTCGTAGAACATCATACAAATTTTCGTACGGCGTCTCTCCTTGTGAGAAATGCAAGCCGTGGATCATTGTCGTACAATATCTGGTTACAGGCGATTTGCTGATATCAGGGCTCACATCCTTAGGAGGGAGGAAGATCCAATGTTGAATCGGTGAATTTGAGTCTAAATAGCAAACAGTCAGTTCCTTAACAATAAAATCATTATCATTGTCTTTAAAAAAACATCCATCAATGATAGCCATTGGTATATTTGCGGATGTGCAAGATATATATTAAAAAGTTAAGAACTGAATGACTTTGCCATCAGATTCGACCACTATTTATACTTCTCGTGTGAGGGAGGGGCTAAGGTAACTTAGAGGAAGGGGAGTCATCTTAGATCAAAGGATGAGTCATCAAAGGATGAGTCATCAAAGGATGAGTCATTTTAGAGTAAGGGGGAGGCAGAAACGTTTCTGATCTTATGAGTCATATTGTTGAGTCATAATTAATGTCCTTTAGATTGATATGATTTTAAAATTTGTTTCAAAAAACTCAAAGTCACAACATCGTGATCTGAAGCGGGAGGGGCTACATCAGATATCCTACAATTATCTGCGTAAAATCGACCTTTGTCCATTTTTACAATTGTATTATCATATACAAATTGTTTATTAACTGCGCTCGTTTCGCTTGTTGGGTCCGCAACATTTGTGATTTCTCTGTTCTGCATATTAATAATTTTTGAGTCACTAAACATTTTATATTGAGCTAATTGTCTCTTGATAGATGTTTCAATAAACTCCTGGTTAAATCGTTTATCAATTTCGTTAATCAAAGTAATATAATTTACAGCATCATTATGATTTGTAGGGTTTGGAATTTTTGTTAAAATTTGTCTATGTTGCGATCTCCCAAATCTATCATAGGGCATTTTAATAGATTAATATTATTATTATTCAATAATATATCCCATTTGTTTCAATTTATTTAGGTAAAATATTACGTGTTTTTGTAAACTCGTATTACCAGCTTGAATTGACGCTAGGCTCAATTTGATTGATTTCACAATTTTATTTGGATCGTTACTATTCAAAATTGGTACATCCTGACCAATGCTAGCATATGAACTGAACAGATTTCCGATACCAGATCCTTTTTTAACAGTTTTAGGATACAGTTGAGAAATAATTTCTCTATATTTCTGTCTACCAAACGTGTTTATTGAGCGTTTGTCTGAGTAACCGTGATACGCTACTTTTGAATTGCGTATTATATCTCCATAATTCAAAAGATCATCGTGGGTGTAGTTCCTAGGCTGTTTGAGAAACAGTAATTCGTATAATCCCTTCGTACTCTTGTACGGTTTTCCATCTACATAAACAACTCCAATATCAAATTCCATGTGAGAATTACCTATAAAAACTCCACGCGCTCCCACAATTCGAGGTCCATACGTAGAATCGCGCTCTCCTTCAGGGATTTCCCATTTTCCACTCATTAAAAATTTCAAGTATGGACGTGCATGAATTGGAAATTGACTTAATTTATCTTCAATAGTTGCTTGTCCCGTTGGTGTATTCAATAATTCGTGAATATTTACAGTTTCTTGTTGACTCACATTTCTTTCACCTGGTAATGACTTTTTTAGCTTTATTCGTTTTTCCAATATTTCTCTCGGCGTTGGTGTGCTGTAAACCATATCTTTAGTCGTGTCTGCAAATGGGTCCTGTGTGAGTGATTGGTTATCAAAAATGGAATCAGTAGGCGTAAATAATTGTTCGCTGAAATCATTGTTATTTATCTGTTGGGAAATTGGTTCTTCTTTAACATCATTTAGTAATTGATCACTAGTATCTTGTATAACTTTTGTATTTTTCTTATTTTTTCTTTTATTTTTAGATTTCGTATTTATAGTAATAAATCTTTCTAAAGGTTCCGTTATTGGTAAATATTGTTTCTGATTTTGCAAATTTTGCATTTCTTCCATATTCTGTAACGCTTTGTATTTCATTTTCAACGCATTTTTGGCTCTATTGAGTAATCTTAGGTTAGCAATTGATTGTTGACTGGTTGCCATCATGTTGTCGACTAAAACATAAAGAAAGATGCATCCCAATTATATTGATTCAATGACTGTATCCATTCCAATCCGAAATCTACCATCTTTCACATTTCTCGTTTTATCTATTATAAAAGGTGTGTATGGAACGGTCCAGGCTCGTTGACTCATTTCAACAAATTTTGGGAATGTCACATCGTTGAAAGCATGATCTCTCCATGCTAAATTTAAATTTCGTCCATCCTGAGGAAATAGGACGCAAAAATTACAATTATCTCTAATTAAATGTTTTGGCGAAAAACCGTATGTTTGTATCAAATAAAAGGAACTTGTAACTCCAAGATGGCGTCCTCTCGAAAAAATGTTTCTTAAATGATCATTGAAAGAACAATCAACATCATCAAATATTATTGACGAATTTTCGAGAATAGTAGGGAAATTAGCAGCTTCGTGACACTGTTCGAACTTAATCTCAGGAACTGATGCTAAAACTTTTTTTAAAAAATCATATTTCTCTTGATTCTGAGATTTTGAACATAGAATTAATTGATTGAAACGTACACCGTTTTCATTTAACAATAAATTTAAAAGGAAATTGCTCTTTCCTGAAAGACTAGCGCCTGCGATGATGCATATTATATGGTTTGGTAATAAAGCTCCATGACGTTTGCTGGGTGTTTCAGATATTAATTGATCATAGTTGACTAACGGAAAACTTTCGACGTTTCTTTTGAGTCTAACAGTCATGATTGTGTCATACACTGAGTATATATAAATACCATCCTGCCTGTTATATATCAGTTTCTTGCTCATGTTCGTGACTGTACATGGGTATACTTAATTGGTTGTTACAAAAAAACAGAATCCCTTTAGTTGTTCCCAAGTTTCAATATTGTGGTCCTGGAAACGATTTGGATTATCAATTAGCGAATAATATATCACCAACCAACAAATTAGATAATTTCTGTAAAGCCCACGATATATTTTATTCAAAATACGCTTCAGTAACCGACCGAAATAAAGCTGATAAACTTTTAGCAAATCAAGCCTTAACTAGAATTACTGCGCGAGACGCGTCTTATTACGAGAAGTTAATAGCCGCATTTATTTATTCGACCATGAAAGCTAAAGTTGCGATAGGGAGCGGTCTTGCTCCGCACAACCTGTTGGGCGGTCAACTGACGAGGAGAAAAAAAAAAAAACGAGGACCCGTTCGTAGACGTGCGTTAAAAAAAAAAAAATATCAGAGAGGCGGTTTTTTACCACTGGCAGCTTTAATGTCAGCTATCCCAGCTATTTCTTCTCTATTCGCCGGGGCATCTACAGTTATAAAAAATATTAAAGATAGTAGTATTAAAAAAAACGAGTTGGAAGAATCAATACGTCACAACAAAGCAATGGAAGGTCGCGGGTTCACTCGTTCGAAAACCATCTCAAGAAAACGTCGAAAAAAACGGAAAAAATACGGAAAAGGTGCATTACTAAAACAATGGAAGTCGTGTTAATTAATCTTCCCAATCGTGCATTAAACAATTTTGAATTAGATATTTTGATGCGAGCAATGGACAGCGATTTTGTAGGCGTGTTCTCAAAGGACACATTACCAAAGACTAAAAAAAAATATTTTAAACTTATCGTCAATCTTGCCAAAGAATCAGAACCTGGCACACACTGGGTTGCAATACGTAAATCAGACAATTTTGCGCTGTATTTTGATTCTTACGGACTGTACCCACCCCAGTTCATTATTCACTATTTAAGAGGATGTACTGTTTTCTATTCATCACTTCGTTTCCAAGGTGATTCCTGTAGTCATCACTGTGGTCATTTTGCCGTATTATTCCTACTAACAAAATGTCCAGAATCTTTACATTTAATGGCAAAACAACAGTACTAAGTGCTACAATTTTCCCTCCAATTGATTTAGAGCCTAACAAACAATATGGAATAGGTCTCCTCTCATTCTTTGCTTTCAACAATATACGCAACGTAAAAGCTGGAGTTAATGATCAGTTTATAATCTACGGAAAACCCCCTATTATAATCCCGCCCGGAACCTATGATATGGATACTTTGTTCTTCACTGTATCGTCACTGGTTAAGGAAACTAACAGTAATCTCGAAACTAGCTTCAAATTAAGATCGTACAACAGCAGAGTTGTTTTTACAGCAAACTATGACGTAGATTTCCGTTCACCGCTGACAATAGGCAACATTTTAGGTTTTACAACACGGACGGTGTACAAGGCTAATAAGAAACATGAGGCACCCAGCCCGGCGAATATTTATACTTACCAAAATGTTTCTGTTGAATGTAATATTTGTAAAGGATCGTACTTCAACGGTAATCCATCAAATGTGTTATATAGCTTTTGCCCAGCTGTCGATGCGGGGTATAGAATTTTGCAATACCAAGCACCAGTGAACTATTTAAGCGTCAATGTGAACCAGATTGATTTCATTCAGTTGCGGATAACCGACGAAAAATCACACCTCCTAGATTTTGGAGAAGAAGATATAACTGTAATATTACATTTAGTAGAACTTTAACTTAATGGGGTTGGAGTTCAACAACACCAATTACATTCAATCCGTAGGAAACAATTACGGTGAATCATCCACCTCACAAAAACCTTTGTCCAAAACTAATATCAGATTTTTAAAAAGTTTGGGTTACACGGTTTTTAAATATGGAAGGAATACTCAATATTTTAGGAAAACCCAACTTTTCAGATAACCTCGAAGGTTACGATTTTATAAGGTATTCTCCATTCAATCAAGCTAATATTGGAAGGAATGATGAAGTGCGGATTTTAGTGAACCAATCGGATTTAATATCTGCCCCTTTCGATAGTTACCTGAGTTTAGAAGGCACATTAAATAACGGTGTGTCTACAACAAACAAACCTAAAGTTGTTTGCGGAGGTTTTTTGGCACTGTTTGATAGTATTTGCTTACGCATAAATACTACAGACATAGAATTCATACGCCATCCGTTTCTAAGCACGTTACTGAGATTGTATACAACTCTATCTCCGTCAGATATCCCCGCACTCGAAAATGCCGGTATTTCAGACCCGAACCAATCTAAGGATATTATGGATGTTGTTTTCGTAGGTAATAAATATAACATTTGCATACCTTTACGATTAATTATGGGATTTATGCAAGATGTTCAAACTGTGATAGTCAACTCGAGGTTAGAATTAATATTAACACGTTCTAGTACAGATCTCAATTGCTTAATCGGTGGATCTGATAATATTGACAGTGAATTAACTATTGATAAAATTTCGTGGTTAGTACCACAGATCAAACTCGCAGATGAGGTTAGGGCCAAGATGTATGAAATCATTTCTCGAGGACCTACTCTTAACCTTGCATGGAGAAGTTCAGAAATCCATGAATATCCTGTATTACCATCTGCAACCAACGTAATTTGGCCTATTAAAACGAGTTCGAAAATTCAACGTCCTCGGTATGTAATAGTGGCATTTTACACAAACAAGAAAAACGAGATCACCAAGGACTTATCAAAACCAAGTAAAATACCACTTACAGCCGTGAGATTATATTTGAACGAACAAACGTACCCATACCAAGACATAAATATGAATGTGAACGATGGAAAAATTTCGGAGTTGTACAACAATTACATCAGATTTCAGAATAGTTATTTTAATCGTCAAAATCCAACACCTCTGCTCAACAGAACTACATTCTCTAAACATCCTATTATTGTGATTGATTGTAAAATACAGAAAGATCGCGTAACTGAAGGTGGAATTGATGTTCGTTTGGAAATAGAGTCATCGGGTTTAATGCCAGAGAAGACTAGCTGTGTAGCAGTGATTATTTATGACAAAATAATGACATATAATCCTTTAACGGGGGAAGTACAACGTTACTCCTAAATTTTTTTTTTTGTTTATTTCTTATGATTTCAGATGGATCCTTATAGCTATTATAATCCATCCGGGTATATAAACCCACCCAACCGATCAGATCCTTCATTCGTTCAGCCTCAACCATTCTACTATCAACATCAGCAGCCACAGCCCCAGCCCGCCTATCAACCACAACCCCAGGCATATCAGCCTCAGCCCCAACCCCAGACATATCAGCCACAGCCCCAACCCCAAGCCTATCAGCCCCAGCCTCAACCATTCTACTATCAACATCAGCAGCCACAGCCCCAGCCCACTTATCAACCGCAACCCCAGGCATATCAGCCTCAGCCCCAACCCCAAGCCTATCAGCCCCAACCTCAACCATTCTACTATCAACAACAGCAGCCACAGCCCCAGCCCACCTATCAACCGCAACCCCAGGCATATCAGCCTCAGCCCCAACCCCAAGCCTATCAGCCCCAGCCTCAACCATTCTACTATCAACAACAGCAGCCACAGCCCCAGCCCACCTATCAACCGCAACCCCAGGCATATCAGCCTCAGCCCCAACCCCAAGCCTATCAGCCCCAGCCTCAACCATTCTACTATCAACAACAGCAGCCACAGCCCCAGCCCACCTATCAACCGCAACCTCAGGCATATCAGCCACAGCCCCAACCCCAAGCCTATCAGCCCCAGCCTCAACCATTCTACTATCAACAACAGCAGCCACAGCCCCAGCCCGCTTTTGATGATCAACCGCAGATGAGCTACCAACAACAACAACCAATTCCCTCGACCAACAAGCGCCCCCGTCCTCCTCGTCGTTCATTCAATTGCTCATCCACTAACACTAGTCGTAATATTTCATCTCGCCGCTTACGCACACCATCCCGTCAGCCGAATCTACCTCAGCAAAGGAGGAATGATCATGACGCGGATGGTTCATCATCATCTAACTACCCCAATTCATCATATTCCCTCGATTCAGACGAAACCTCACCACCATCACCAGCACCATTAAATAGTCAATCTCAATCATGTCCTATGTCCATGTCTACAGATATCTCACCATCATCATTACCATTACCATTAACTAACCCTTCACCGCTTGCCGCTTGCACACCCTTAGTTCCTAAGTTTGATTGTGCGTATTGTAAGAAAACTTTTAAATTGAAAATTAACATAATTAGACATATGAAAATGTGTCATCAACGGCACACTTTGCTGAAATGTCGATTATGTAAATATCGGTTTACTAAGTTATCTGACAAATTACGTCATTATTGCGGTAAATCAAACGGAAATCTAACATGGTACTGTACTAGTTGTAAAGAATCAAAACCATTCCGAACTGCAGCCGGATTTATGTTGCATATCAGGAAAGGGGTATGCTCGCATATTGCAAATAGATCTAAACCATTTCGTTTGCATGCGGTACCGAATTCGGATGGAGTTGTTGTGTCGACTAGCATCAATAATACCGTATGCGATATGTTTATAAAAAATATGAAGAATATTATCGAACCTACCGCATTTATTTTAGAATGTGCGGAAACGTTCGATAATATTATTAATGAAATGTTGAAAAAATATAAATCATTCAAAATAAATTTAGCTCTCGAATGTCAATATTCCAAAACTAATTTATCGTCAGATGGGATTTTATTAGAACAAACGGAAGATAGAAAGTTTTCATCTACAACACACATTGTCGTCGAAACTACTAGTAAAGCTAACTTGTTACATGACACTATGGTAGAAATATTGGATATAATGAGTGAGTATGAATCGCATGGATCAGGCTGGAGTCTAAAAATATTAGATGGATTATTAATTCATTTTAGTAAATATGTACCATTCAGAGGTGCTAGTTTCATTAAACTTCCTTTTTCAATAGCTAAAAAAAATTGCGTCCGTAATTTTACAAATACTGATCATAACTGCTTTTGGTATGCTATATTAAGTGGATGGTTTGGGGATCGTTGTAAAAGGGAAGCGAATTGTGTAGAAGTTTGTGATCGAAAGAAAAAACAGAAAACATGGACACTCAAAAGCAGTTATGATCTTATTAATCATCCATTCAATTTCTCCGGCATAAAATATCCAACATCTCTGGATGAAATTTCAATATTTGAAAAAAATAATCATGTCAGTGTCAATGTGTATGGTTTGGAAAACAATAGACAAGCTAGACTATACCCACTTAAAATATCTGAACAGTGTGACGAAGCTGTTATGCATTTTGATTTATTGTATTTATCCAAAAAAAAGAAAAACATACATGACGATAATCCAATAACTCATTACTGTTTGATAACAAATTTCACAAAGTTGGCTTTTAATCGAAATCCAGCAAGTTTATTGGTGTGTAAAAGATGTTTCACATCTTTCCGCACTGATACCTCTGCAGGAATACATAACCAATATAATATGATGGATGATAATACATTGAATGAAGGAACTTCATCTGTTGATGTTAACAAATCTGCAAGTGAACGAATGAAATGTCATCTCGAATGGTGTAAGAAACATTATCCTACACGAGTAGTAATGCCACAGCCGGCCAAATCTGTAATCAAATTTGATCAACCTGAAAGGGAACAATATGTCCCTTTTGTGGTGATAGCAGATTTGGAGACTATGATAGTACCACTCGATACTAGTACTACATCTTCTAGACCATCTCCTTCGGTAGACTTGGATAATAATATTGATATGCAGAGACCATGGATAAAGCGTCTAGCAAAGCATGAAGTTTACGCGGCTGGATGTCTTACCGTGTCTATGTATGACAATATTGTTATTGACAAAGACGTAAATGTTTTTGTTGGTGATAACATAATCGATCAATTTATGGCATATTTGAAACAGATAGTTGATCGTGTTGATGAACTTTACGATAATCCAAAACCTATGATAGCTCTCACATCTCAACAACTTTTAGAAGCAAATAGCTCTCAAATTTGTGTGATTTGTGAGAATATTATTAGTGATATTAAGGTCCATCATCACGATCACCTTTCCGGTATGTTCTTAGGTGTTGCTTGTCAATCATGCAATTTGAAGGTTACTCATCCGAAGTTTGTTCCTGTCTTCTTCCACAATTTAGCAAAATATGATTCTCATCCGCTTGTACTTGGTTTAGCAGCCAACGATGACCTTGGAGAAATCCGAGTGATTCCAAGCTCAACTGAATCATACATAGCGTTTGAGAAACGTTTCACAGGAACAAAACGTTGGTGTCGATTTATTGATAGTTACAGATTTTTGCCAGCATCACTTGCTACGTTAGTGAGCAAATTAACAGACTTCCCTTATTTGAGCAAGTACGTGTCTGATCCATCACAACGTCAACTGCTTGTTCAGAAAGGATATTTTCCGTACAGTTACGTTAGTAATGTTGATGTCCTGGCGGATAACTGTCTTCCACCAAAATCAAAATTTTATGATGATTTAAATGAATGTGATATCTCGGATGAACAATATAACCACGCACAGCAGATATGGAGCAAATTCGATTGTAAAACCTTGTTAGATTATTCTACAGTTTACTTACGCACGGATATATATTTGCTATGTGAGGTAGTACAAGAATTCCGTAAGCTCTGCGTCACCCATTATCAACTGGATCCTGCTTGGTTTTACACGCTACCATCTCTCGCATATAGTGCAATGATGCGAAAAACTGGAGTAAAGTTAGATTTGTTGACGGATTATGATCAGTTTTTGATGATTGAACGAGGCGTTAGAGGTGGATCGTGCAATGTGATCCGTAGATCGGCTGAGGCTAATTTACCTTATCTACCCAATTATGACGGATCAAAACCTATTTCGCATCTCCTACTTCTCGATGCTACGAGTCTTTATCCGTCAACTATGGCCCATTTTAAACTACCGTATGGTGGGTTTAAAATGGTGTCCAATCCTCACGAGTTGGACATAAAGACTCTGTCTGGGGATGCGGATATAGGTTATTTATTTGAGGTAGATTTGATGATTCCCGAAAGCCTTCATGACAAATTGAATGATCTACCTCTTTTGCCTGAACGTATGGTACCACCTAACTCCAAAAGTAAAGTGCCTAAATTGTTATCGACGTTATTACCAAAGTCGAACTATGTTGTTCATTATTTGTTATTACAACAGGCACTTAAACACGGATATATTATTACGAAGGTTCATAATGTATTATCATTCAAGCAATCACATTGGTTACAACCGTATGTTGAATTTAATTCTAACCTTCGTGCTTTGTCCAGGGATAAGTTCAGAAAGGATTTATTCAAATTGTTTTCGAACGCTGTTTATGGCAAGTTCCTGGAAAATGTGCGCGGGCGTATTAACTTCAAAATAACGTGTCACGAATCCCAACTTTTGACTTATATTAGCAAACCGACGTTTGAGTCTCGTGTCCTGTTCAATGATAAAATAGTGGGAGTCAAGCTGAAAAAAGAGACAATTTGTTTTAATAAAGCTAATTACGTAGGTCAATGTATTCTTGATTTATCAAAATACTTGATGAACGAGTTTTATTATGATAAATTGGAACCCTGTTTCGGCGATAGATTCCATCTCCTGTACATGGACACTGATTCACTTTTTTTACATATTGAATCCGAAGATCTTTACGAAAATGAGTTAAAAACATTATCTGAATTTTTAGACTTATCCAATTATGATTCATCTCACGCATTATATAGCGAAAGTAATACTGGTAAACTTGGTACGTTTAAAGATGAAATGGGAGGTAAAATTATTACACGTTACGTTGGTTTAGCACCTAAAATGTATTCATACCTTGTTCATTCCACGACAGGTCACCAGAATGTTGTGAAGAAGATTAAAGGTATTAAGCAGATAGCTGTTCAAAATCAAATAACTTTTGATAATTTTGTACTTGCCAAGGATTCTAACCACCAAGTTTACGCGCATTATAAAACATTTCGCTCGTATAATCACCGCATTTTTACGATAACCCAAAACAAATTAGCTTTACGTGGTTCCGATGATAAGAGAATTGTTAGAGATGACAACATTCGAACTTATGCGATTGGTCATTGTGCGTTGGCTGGTAGGCTCACAATTTAAAATCACATCTAACGGATAAGGAATATTTACATTTCGAGAATGTTTTTTCAACATTTTAATTTTTTATAAACATATTTAGTCGTCTAATTTTTTACAATGTATGCAGGACCATATATTTTTTTTTTTGGATTTCCCGCAATAAGGTAGTTTAATAAAATCGTGATACATAATTCTAGTCAAATTATCGTTTTAGTATTAAGTAATTTTGTTACGCAAGGTGATATCATCTAGTCAACTAACCGTAATTTATTCGCAAAACTGATATCATCATCATCTAGTCAACCTTGAGTTAGTCTGTAGTATAAATATCTTCACATTTGTCAGCTTTGATTCATTTGAAATCATGATTTCATACATGTTGTTTGTTTTTGCTGGAGCGTTTTTGCAAAACGTTCTTACTGATGAGATGCCGTCCGAAGAAGCGGCAAAATTTTTAGACAAATACGGTTATTTACCAAAGATCACGAATTACAGTTTGGTAGATCCTTCAATTCTTTCAGATGGGATAAAACTCTTCCAGGAGTACTATCATTTAAATAATACTGGAATATTAGATAGTGAAACTGTCGAATTAATGAGAACACAACGATGCGGTGTTAAAGATTCATTTCATCAGTTCAACGCAGACGCAAATACTAAATGGGGAACTAATAATTTAACATGGTCAGTTTTTGGAAATTTACGTCCATACAAACGAATAATAGAGTCAGCTTTCAAAGCCTGGGCTGATCGTGCAAATTTAAGTTTTAAGTATGTAAAAGCAGGAGGCAATATAGTCATCAATTTCGGTAGACTTAAACATGTATGTCAAGGCGACCCGCCTCCTCCAAACTGCGAAAGTGAATTTGACGGACAAGGGGGTGTATTGGCACATGCCTTTCTCCCCGATTTAACAGCTACTAAGAGAGAAATTCATATAGATGAAGACGAGTCATGGTTTTATGGTGATGGTATTCCAACGAATCATGGAACAATATCATTGTACAGTACTCTTGTCCATGAGATAGGTCATGTGTTAGGATTGTACCATAGTAACAAAGAAGATTCAATTATGTATGCTTTTTACAGACGGACTACTATGGATTTGTCACAAGACGACATTTTAGGAATTCAATTTTTATACGGAAAGCAGGTTGAGGTTGCATCTGTACCACTACCACCACAATCACCAAATCAATCACCAAGTGGAGGCTATAACGAAGAAGCTACGATGGACATTTGCGAACATCGAAAACAACTACGATTATATGGAATTATCAAAGATAAACTGTTTGCTCTTTTAAATGAATATTTGTGGATAATACCACTTAACGAAAATGTTAGAGATATAGATACTTTCAAATCAGCCAAGGTGTTGAGTACATGGATACGAAATGTAACTCATCCTATTGGCAGAATTCGTGGGGCTAGCGAACTTCCGAATAGGAATATATTGTTGATTACGAGCGAATATTTATACGAAATAAATTATGATACAAAAATGGTTGTAAATGAAGGAAGTTTATCCAACTTTCATCTCCCTAACTATTATGCTCGTGGAATTGTAACTAATAATAAAGGTGTGACGTACATTATTTTTAATCAAGGTACAGTGTACAAATGGCCACTGTGTAATAATGCACAACCAATTTTTATTGGTTATGTAAATGAAGTTTTTAAAGGTATTCCAAAATTTGTAGAATCTGTTTTTCGGGGAATTAATGGAAATTTGTATTTTTTCGCAAATGATAAACTGTATGAATACAACGAATTCACTTTTGATTCCAAAACATGCGAGTTTGATGTTTTTGATTTATTTAATATTAAATGCGCAGACTACGAATTGGTTGGAAAATTGTATACTATGGTTAGAGAACTCTTAGAATTAAGAAAACCAAATCATATTCAAAGTGTTTTGTTACCAGAAGATGAAGAATATTTGACTGATAAAAGAAAATATTATGAAATAGAATAACCGTATCATTGTATTTTATTTTTGAAGTATAAATAGAATTGTCAGTGATTACTATTATTCATTTGATTGCTTACTGTAACAGAGAATAAAGCATGGATAATGTGAAACAAGGCGTTGTTGATGAATTATTAAAACCCGCTCGTAGAAAATATCCTCGTCGCAGTTATTCTGTGAGGGGAATCAACGAATTTATTCAAGTTGATTTGATGGATATGCAGAATTTGGCCAAGTTCAATGATGGATATAAATGGTTGATGACTGTAATAGATGTTTTTTCTAAAAAAGCATATGCTGTACCCTTGCTGAATAAAACAGGAATCGAAGTTACCAAAGGAATGACTAGTATTTTAAAATCAATAAAAGTAAACCCAAAATTAATTCAAACTGATAATGGTAAAGAATTTTTCAATAAACACTTTTCTAATCTTATGAAATCCCATAATATAAGACACTATGCAAGTTACAGCTCAACAAAGGCTAGTGTAGTTGAAAGATTCAACAGAACTTTGCGATTGAAACTATGGAAAAAATTCCATTATAATGGCAGTTATAGGTATCTCAATATATTGAACGATGTGGTAAGTGACTACAACAATACCTATCATCGCACTATTAAAATGACACCTAATGAAGTAAATAGATCCAATGAGCAATACTTATTGGACACTGTTTATCGTCAACATGGTCAACCTTTCTCTCCCAAGTTTAAAGTTAAAGATGTTGTGCGAATTTCAAAGACTAAAGGTATATTTGCTAGAGGTTTCACTGGCAATTGGTCGCCAGAATTATTCGTAATTAAATATGTGCATTCGTCTTCTCCGGTTACCTATACGCTTGTTGATAAACGAGGTGAAATAGTCCAGGGTCGTTTCTATCAAGAAGAGCTTCAAAAAACTAAATTTGACGATATTTATCTCATAGAAAAGGTTATTCGATCTAAACCAAATAAAATATATGTAAAATGGTTAGGATTTGATGAACGAGGATGGATTAATAAGAACAGAGTAGTTTAAATTTTTTTTATTCAAATATATATACAAAATAAATAAATAAATACAAAAAGGTGCTACTCGAAGTGCAACCTCTTCCTCTCCACAGGACAATCGTCCATTCCAGTCTTCCGTTTGCGAATTCTTACATTCGCTTCAGGAAGAGATGGAAGGGGAGGTATCGGGAAATAATCAGGGGTCTCCGATGTGAGATCTCTGATTAAATCTATACAATCCTGCGTAGAGAACGAGATTGCCTCCTCATCAATCACTAAATCTTCTAATGGGACCTCCGCTGCCAAACCGGGGGTCATTTCATTGACCTCACAATCTTCGACGTCACTTCTGTACGCTAAGGCGTCTCTTGTGACTTCGTCGAAAATTGTGAGGTCAATAACGGAGGGGGACTCGGAGATAAGATCCGGCGAAGCCGGACTATCTCTCGTGTCCTCCTCGTAGATGTTCATAAATGACGACTTGGATTCGTTGGTTACTGTTTCAACAGCTGATGAAACAGCTGTCGAAACACAAGCCATCAACCCCAAGTCGTAGGCCGCATCAATCGACATGGCAGCGGAGGTCCCATTAGAAGATTTAGTTTTGGAAGAAAGAGGTGAATGCCAGGTTGCGGTCAGGTCGGCGGAGGTAGGAGAGGTTGTCAAATCAATTGGAGAGGTGGTGGTGGTCAGGTTGGCAGCAGCAGCAGGTTGCTTGTCGGCGGAGGTAGGAGAGGTTGTCAAATCAATTGGAGAGGTGGTGGTCAGGTCGGCAGAGGTGGTGGTCAGATCGGCAGAGGTGGTCAGGTCGGCAGAGGTGGTGATCAGATCAGCAGAGGTGGTGGTCAGGTCGGCAGAGGTGGTGATCAGATCAGCAGAGGTGGTGGTCAGGTCGGCAGAGGTGGTGATCAGATCAGCAGAGGTGGTGGTCAGGTCGGCAGAGGTGGTGATCAGATCAGCAGAGGTGGTGGTCAGGTCGGCAGAGGTGGTGATCAGATCAGCAGAGGTGGTGGTCAGGTCGGCAGAGGTGGTGATCAGATCAGCAGAGGTGGTGGTCAGGTCGGCAGCAGGTTGCTTGTCGGCGGAGGTAGGAGAGGTTGTCAAATCAATTGGAGAAATGGTGGTCAGGTCAGCAGAGGTGGTGGTCAGGTCGGCAGCAGCAGCAGGTTGCTGGGTACTCACCTGAGTAAATACCCCCTCCTCCTCTCTAATAGTGTCAGCGACAGAGCTCATAGTTTTTGTTGTTGGTGGTTCTGTAAGCATAAGATCACAAATAATTTCAAACAAACGATTCATATTTTCATATAGCAACTTTAAGTCTTTTCGTGTTAGTAAAATAGAATTTACACGAATGTCCCCATTCATCCATGGAATAATTTCCGATATGTACACTGCTCTTCTAAATCGATTGCTTGGTTTCCAAGTGTCAAAAACAACTTTGTGTGATTTAAGGATTTGATTATGATTTAATCTTTTCGAATTAAGCAATTCTCCCAATTTATCTAGTATCATAAAATGACTTTTACTCCAAACTGCTACATCAATAGGTACTCTACTTTTTTTCTGATTAAAACAAACACAAAACATTTGATTCTGATTCAATTCTAGAGTAACACTTTTAGTTTTAGTGAAATTAAGACGGAAATAAATCATATTGAAAATTAACTTACCAAAGTTGAGAAACAATGATACTCTTCACCACTCATCGGTAGATTATATAGTGAGGTTTTACCCCCTCTCAATGAAAATTCAATCCCCTCTTCAGGAGGTTAGAATGGGAAGTAGTTTGGTGGGGAGCCAATGAAAAGTACTGTGTTATCCCACTCTTGTCTCGATGGATAGTGGTGGGGTGGAAATTAAATTGGCGGGACCAATGAGAAGTATGTGTTATCCCACTCTTGTCTCGATGGATAGTGGTGGGAGATTGTAGAACGAAATTTTTTTTCCTGTTTACCCCTACTCCGCAACTACAACTTGAGGGAGGGGGAGAAAAAAAGGGGGGGTTGGGAAAAGGGGGGGGTTGGGAAAAGGGGAGGGGTTAGGGGTGGGGGAAGGAAAATGACAAAAATGTTTAAGAATAGAGATGTGGGGGGGGGGGGGGGGGGGGAGATTTTGAAAAAAACTGATTAATTTGATTTATTTTTCATTATCTCCAACAATTTTTGAAAACGCCTCCGATGATCAACCCAATCCTTAGATTTCCGACCTTTTGTAACACATCGGCAAACGCACCAAGCACTGCATCCGCACGGCAACCAGCCGTCTACCTGGTCACGCCAGCGCCTTACACATCTAAAAGGACAACAGAAATTACTGATATCATTACAACTTTGACAAGTTGCAACAATTTCTGAGTGTTCGCATGGATCCATTTTTAATGACTTGTTGTGTTCGAGAGAAACAAAAAGATATAATCCATTGAGACACGAAGCTCGGCATTTATACCTGGACGCTAAACAAAAAAAAAAAGAAGGTGGCACGCGCCTGTCCGAGACAGAGAAGGTCGATGTTTTCGCTCTTTGTTGGGGCCAGGGAGACCGTCCGAGACAGAGAAGGTCGATGTTTTCGCTCTTTGTTGGGGAAAGAGAGACCGTCCGGGAGAGGGAAGGGTGAAGTTGCCTTCTTCGTCCCACTCGTTGCCACCATAGCAGGCTGAGGAGCCAGTCTTCCCGAATACACGCGGACAATTATGTTATGCAGGGTGGGGGAAATCATTTAACTTTTTTCTAGTCGTTTTTAGTTAGTATGAATCATAACTCGAACGAAACCACATCTCCTACATTTTGGGTGGGGGGGACAGTTTTTGATTGGCGCCTCATCCAAGAGGATTTCAGCCCGGACAGCAGGGTGGGGGAAATTATTTCACTTTTTTTCTAGTCGTTATTAGTCAGTCTCGATCGCAACTCGGTCGAGACAACACCTCCTGATTAAAAATAAAAAACAACCAATTTTTGGGTGGAGACGATAAATTTAATCGTCCGCCCATCCATTTATCATCTACTAGCCATAATCTTGATTGCTGAATCTAGAACTACAAGACCCTATGAATAGAGCGGTAAAATGGAAATCGAGGGTCCCAAGAAACATGGATGGGATGGGATTATTTTGCAGAATTTGTTGCTCAGGAACAATGTTTTATTTCCCAAAATGATTCGATGAAACAAAAGACTTACTATCCACTAGATGAGCAGAAAATTGCAAATAGTGGTTCATCTTCACTGGCTCATTAGAGAAGCCACCCTGACTACCTCGTCTGACCTCATATAGACAGCATACTTACAGCATATTTTCTACAACCACAGAGAATTTAGGTACCTACAATATTCCTATATTTCTCTAATAATATCTCTATTAGTTTTGACGACGATCCAGGGGTTGTTCAGTTCAGTGATTCATAGAATTAACCGAATGGTTTAATTAGGTGAGTGCAGGCTGAATCCAATTATTTAAAAACTAACAGAGTAACACAACTAGCACAGAACTGGAACGGAGCGAAAATATGAGAAACAAACCTTAAAAGGTAGGGAATGGATAGAAAATTTATGAGCAGGAATAATAATTATGAGATACCAATTTTACTGTTTAAAGTTCAATGACTTACTTTAAACGTAACTGAGATTCGTTAATCCGGGCCAACTCGGCACCATGGAGAAGAGTATTTATACCTCATCAAAATTCGTACAAAAAATCAAAATACGAGTTTCAAAATTTATACGTCATTCTTAGAACACTACAGGTAAGTACGATATTAAGCTGAACCCAATTATGACATGAATTTTCTTCCAACTCAAGTAAACCATCTAATTCAGAAAATATTTCATTATGCAGAGCCATAATATTTACAAAGTTTATACTGAATATGCGTAATATTCTCATCATACTGTTACATATCTGAGTACCTATAGATGATGATAGAACTACCCATCTGAACGCTGTAAGTTGATTCCACAACCTTCTTCCGTGAAGCTACTAAATCCATACTACAGGGGGTTTGGAAAACGAGAGTGCCAAAGACTTCATAATATGCAGTAATCAAAATCCTGCAAGACTATTTTCCCATTGGAACTAGTACCCCGCAAGTATATAAGTGGATATTATGGAAAGTGGAAAGGTAGAAGAAAAAAGCTGAACAGCCCCTCGTGCGGAAGTTGAGTTTTTATGACTTGTCACATTGTTACTTTTTAAAAATTGTTAGAAATCGTAAAGGAGTTCCACTATCTGCTTTACAAGCAGATACCATGTTACATGGATATGTCTTCGATTTGGGATTTCATAACAGTTGTCCTCGAGAGTTGTAAACAAATCCTTTAACTTTGGACTGTAGGCGACAAAATGTAGGATAATGAATTTATTTTATTATTTTTGGAGGCACAAAAAGCATAATATTAATACTATTGAAGTTATTTCTCCAATACAGACGCTATTTAGTTTCCGCCAAACGAAAATTATTGTTTATATTCCAATCAACTTAGTTTAGGAGTGTAGCCAGGTACGTAAGGAGGGAGAAATTGGTAGCTTGAGATGTGAACATTTATCACATAAATCAAGCGCTTTCCAACGAGTGGCGAACAATTTCTGTGCTATGAAAACTGCGGAAGTTTCATTACCCTAGCAACGGCTGGGTTGTACGTGAAAATCATTAGTTTGGAAAATCGTGACATCAACTTTTGCGTGACGAAAATTTTTGGTTGACCCCCCAGAGCAAAGACATATCCATGTCAACAAAACTTCGTAGAATAAACTTGGCACAATCATTACTAATTAAGTACAAACGTTTAAAACGATGACTTATATACCAAACAACAAATTTGGAAGGATGTTTAGTGATTTGGTGTTTTGACTGTGGAGAGAGAGCAGCCCTGGAGGTCAACTTCAACGTCCAGTTTCCGAGAGGAAGCGTTCTACATAGATGAGAGAGAGAGAAACTTTGAGAGAAAATGGTGGAGCGGAACACCAAAATGATGAAAGCCCGACGGTGAAAACTATGGAAAATATAGCTCTGGCAAAAAAAAAAAAAATTGAAGGAAAAAACTGGGCTTCAGGAGAGGAGATTAAAGTGAGGCTCGGACAGTGGGCATTGTTGATAACAATAGGGGCTGTTAGGGTGGAACAATATTCACAGACCTGGAGGGCAGGTTCAGGGAGCATTGTCGAGATGTAATCCTGGTCGAGAGGGCCGGAGAGGCGGTCTGGGAAGACGGTCGGGTCAGATGGCTGGAGCTACGAACACGAGAAGCCGGCTCAGAGGTAAAAAAGGGATTGGCTGTGGGGTGGAGGCGGAGTTGGTATACGTAAAAAGGGACTAAGTGGCTGAAAGAGGGAGGGAAAACCTCTCGCATGAGATGAAACGTGGACGAGTATTTTTTTAGGAGGAATACTCGTAATTGAATAATTCGACATAATTTTATATTTCATTCCCCACTACCAAAGGAAGGGAAACTTTGTGTTCGTGTAAAAAGTTTAAACACTTATTTTCAACAAAAATATAAATTTCTAATTGCTTCTAGCAAATTTTGTTAAAAATGAAGCTATTGCATTGACTCCCAAAAATTTAGAATCAAAATTCTCATAAATTTTCTTCATTAAAAGCCGTTTTGAGTTGTGTGTGTGTGTGCGCGCGCTCGCGCGTATGCGTGTGTGAGTAAAATCTGTGTGTGTGTCTTAAAAGACGATAACTCTACTTAGATACGAAATTCCGTGCTTGCGACAAAAATCAAGCTTCCAAATGAAAGGATGAGTTCGTTGACCAGCCCATTTTAATCACATTCTAATTCCACATTCACAGTCTAATTCCAAAAAATGTGCTTAAAAAAATCATAAAAATAGCTGAAAACGGTTAAAAATTGTTAAATTAATATTTTTTATCAGAATTTCAGTTATATGAAGTTCATCAACAATGAACTAGAACATTAAAACATTTATGCACAGTATCATGCTAAAAATTGTACTGAATTGGCATTAAAATTTGCTAAAAAGTCGATTAAAATGTTCGTCATGCAGCATGAACGTATTCGAGAATTAGCATAAATTACCCATCGCATCAAAGTATGTTAAATTGCATTGAAATTTAAGCAATTTGAGTACAAAGGAATTGCTAAGAAACCAATTTACTGACGAAAATTCATATTTATTGAAATTTGGCAATTCATAAAAGATTTGGAATTTTAAGATTTTTTTTTGCTGTTTTTATAGATTTTTCCACAAATAAAATTAAATTAAAGTAAGTTTTTCTGCATAACTCTGTACAAAACTTTCTTAATGTCCTATTTAGTTGTTGATAGATAATTTTGTTTTCGGAGGACGATGATTTAATCTTTCCATGTCAATCTCTACATGATTGCATCATTTGTAGCTACTGCTCATGCGCGAGTGTGTAATCCCAGGAACAAGGTTAATTTTTAGTTTTTATCAGATTTTGAAGACATTTCTCGGGAATGCTCGGGATAGGCTGTATATTGTCCCCTACCAATTTCATTTTTCTTAAATCATTACTTCATTCTGCGTATGCCATACCGGAAATTAATTTATGCATCATTTTCCCGTTTCCTAAATGACCGATTTCGATGTTTTACGTTACCTACAACTTCATCGACTATATTCCGCGATGGAGTTTCCATCTATGTTGTTTTCAGTTGTAGGTACCTACTTACTTGAATATCGTTATACTCAGATCAGTGGGGCTAGTAAGTTGTAGAAGTTTTAATTAATTACATTCATTTTTCCTCTGCCTCTGAGCAGGCATATAGATATCAACCTAAGAATTTCCAGTTTGAAATGGACTTCCCTTATAATAGGTATCCACAATGCAATAGTTATGCTGACTGATCAGCTGTAGGGCATCTGAACCTCATTTGTTTTTTGATTGACCTAAGGAGGGTTCACATCCATTGCGGAAATGCGGCAATCCGTAAATGCGTTCGGCCTTTTGATTGGCTAGTGCCAGTCGGAAGAGTGGGGTGAATCTTGCCGGACAAGCCCTCTTAAGAAGGGCTGATCAAATCTGAAAAATCAGATATTTTACCGGATAGCCGCAATTACGTCATCCCTCAGGAGGTGTTGTTGGTTGTGTTATCTTTTTTATGGCTGTGGTCGTTATAAATTCCATAACAACCGAGTTTTACATTTTAACAAACTAGTTTTTAGTTAATTTGTTATACTCAGTTTTAAGTGTTTTTAAGGGTAAAACTATGGAAAACTCGGTTGTAACAGAGTTGGAGAGATCTGCGAGTGTTACCATCCGATTCAGCGTGAAAAAATACTTAGAAACTAGTATTTTCTTGGGGGGTCATTTTTCACGAAAACCCTTGATTTCATAGAAAAATCCACGATTTTCAACATACAAAAATACTTTTCTCCCCCAATTAATAGAGTAAAATAAAAATTGACAACACCCAAGAAAATGAAAAATTTCCGAATTTAAGAATTTTTGCACCCGTTCATTCTATTTAAAAAATTAAAAAATTCATTAGGAAGATAGGAAATTTTACGCTCTTTTCAACGGTATAATCATATTTGAGTTTTGCCTAAATACTTAGGGGAAGTTTGTAACAGAGTTACCTCCTGAGAGGCCCATCAAGCTCCCGTCAGAGCACCAGAGATAGCGCTGTCGGCGTCCCGTTGAGGAATCAATGGGAACCACGCGCTGTTCTCGATCATTTTTGGCAGCTGGTTTGGCGTTGGATGGTTTTCCAGGTGACAGGAAAATCAACCTTCCCCGAACATGGCTCATTAAAAGCTATTAGTAGGGGTGGTATCTTTCTGACGGGATGCCTGTTACCTCCTCTACCTGATTTATGAGGATTTAGGCCCCCATTGCACCTCTGGGGGGGGGGGGCACCTAAATTCCTTATAAGTTATAACAGTTTTAGTGACACAAAGTCGAAAACGCGAAGAAAAATTGTAAAAGTAGTCTTTAGAGTGAATTAAAAAATAAATGTTATAGGACAAAAAAAGTCACAAATTAGAAGTAAAATCGAACCTTAGTCGGTGGTGCTCTCAAAACATCGACACCCTGTATACTTGCATTACAATAAACTGTCATCAAATACACATTTTAATGCGGTAATAACGGTAAGACCGTTAGCTACATGGCTCTAAAACTCGAATTACGCCCTTTTATTTCGTAAATCACTAAGCCCTCCCCAGCAGTATTACCTGGCTACAGCCATTAGACGGAATAAATGCCTAATCCTTTTCTCCCCTCCAGCCTCAGAGCAGTATTTTTTAATTACATTTCTCCTAATTGATGTTGTAACACTAGTATAGCAATTTGTCAGGATTAACTTCTCCCCAAAATGACAGGAAAGGAGTTCCAAGAACTGGCTTTGCTCTCTCTCTCTCTCTCTCTCTCTCTCTCTCTCTCACTCTCTCTCTCTCTCTCTCTCTCTCTCTCTCTCTCTCTCTCTCTCTCTCTCTCTCTCTCTCTCACTCTCTCTTGTTCTTTATGTTTTTAATGCTCCGCAGAGAGAAAGTTTAGTTCGAAACCCCTGATTACGGGAACCGACATTATCTCTTGGCAAAAGTTCTTGAGAGGGTCAATGACTACTTAAACCATCTCTATTAACCCCTAACATATATTCATTATTCTGAGAACACAGCGTTAAAAGTTTTGATCAAAAATTCAACCATACCATGTTTGATGAAACTAATCATTATACCAGTTTAATTTCGAAAACAATGGAAATTAACGAAAATTGTCGCTCAACGTCTTTCACCAGAGCGCTGTACGAGTTTAAACCCCTACTGAGGCCCCTCGAGCTTAATATGCAAAGGCTGGCCAGTTACACTTGCTAATTTCCGTTGGCCGTGATAACAATGCCATCGGGCAATATGGCCACGTACGAATGGCTGTTTGTTTGATTCACAGTTAAAGTTGATTCACGGTGTCGATTTACAATGAATTCGTGCAATTTGGCACTTGGATTTAATATTTTATTCCTCGAATGTCCATCGAAGATGCCAGCGAAACATCCGACGGCGGTTTCCGCACTTCGAGTAACCAGTAGACATCGAGTTTCGATGTGAAGTCCGACTCGCGAATCCGACAGCTCTGGAAGACCTCGAACTCATTGTCACTCATTTAGAGTTCCCGTCGGAATGGTAAGTTGAAATTGTTTTTACAATCAAACTGATGAATTTTAATACAAAAGTGAAGTAGAATTATAGGAAGATTACGTAAAATAGGAGGAATAGCAGGTTATATCAGGAAGATGAATTGCAATCCATTGTACAGTAGGACATGACATCAGCTGATTTATTGTCCCGGTGTTCAAATCGTCCAAGTTTTTAGCGAATATTATTGGGCAATCTCCCGAAACTCCGTTGGGGAATCGGCGTTATTCCAAACTCGATATAAATGAGTTTTGGCAAGTGGGCCTTAGTGACAAACCGCTAATATTAATGTCAATGAGTTCTGTTACACTAGGCACATTATCATTCTCAATTTTTTACCATCCGATTCCTGGAAAAACAAAATACAGTATTTTGATGCTCTGCACAATTTAAGGAAAGCCGACCTATTGCATACGTAAGTGAAATTTCTAAAAACTAAGTATTTTACTTGTTTCAAAGGTTTTCAAAAGTTATTCCGACGTATTGCACAAGACGTACTTCAACTATATTAAATTTTTTCAAGAGTGAAAATAAAGAAAGTTGAAAATGATCTAAGTAAACTTTGAAAGAACGATTTTCTTGATTTAAAACAATATTTTTATAAGAAAAGTGAATCGTTCGTCCCTCGCCCAACTCACCAAAATTCAAAATCAAAGTTCTGGGGAAATTGCATTCCGGGTTATTGCTGAGCTGTGAAAAATAGCGTGAACAATGTTTGGTTTTTTCAATGCACATTAATGGGAATGTTTCACAGATAGTTACATACTGCATAAATCTCCAATACTTTTCTTTATTTTTATGGGCCTAACTGTACATTGATGGTTTCGGCACAGTATCATTTGCTGACTATTCACGTTCGCGAAATACGATTTTGATTTATTTTTTCAAAAGTGAATCAGGAATAGATAGAAACCTAGAGATAGATTATCATTTATGATCAACCATCATTCATTTCCTCATCAAATTATTCTAACATAAAAAAAAGTTCCAGTCATGCAGCATGATTATGTGAGTGAATTTCCGTAAGTTATCGATTTTGTTTTGGAAATATCAATGGTAAGTACATTTTTCAGCATAATTTTGCACAAAATATTTTAACGTTCTGGTTCATCTTCGAAACGTCTTGTGACTGAAATTCTACGAAGAAAAATGAAGTTCCTTATCAATTTTAAGCAATTTATAGTGATTTTGAGCACATTTTTTGAAATGTGACCAATTTATTTTGCTCAAAAAGTGCTTTTCAACTAACTTGTTCTTTCTAACTTTATTTTTTGGCGCAAGTACGGAGTTTTTATCTCAATCCAATTTATAGTGTGCAACGCATCGTATGTACGAACACACTTATATATATATATATATATATATATATATATATATATATATATATCTTATTATTACTCAATATATATCTTATATATATATATCTTATTATTACTCCATCTTATTAATACTCAAAGAAATTTTGTGTGCAATATATATATCTTATTATTATCCATCTTATTAATACTCAAAGAAATTTTGTGTGTCTAAATCTGTCTTCTTTCTCTCATATCCAAATTTATATATATATATATATATATATATATATATATATATATATGTATATATAAGCGTTAAACTGTAGCGATTGTTTCAGAAAGCCACGGAATGGATTTTAATGAAGGAAATTTACATTTAAAAAATTGGAGCCATTGCAATAGCTTGATTTTTTACGAAAATTCACTAATTATTACTGCAGGGTATGATTTGATGAAGTTGATGTTGATGGTATGTGGTGATGGTGATATAGTATGATGAAAAGGAGATTATCAAATTGAGGATTGGTAAACTATTTCGATGATTGCTTGTTCCTCGGATGGTAGAGGAATGGATCATTATTCTATAATACACTTACACCACTCCATCATATTCATTCACGTACCCATTGAGCTACATCTCATTATCCCATCCCTTCAACCCCTCCCCATTATCTGCATGCTATCCTCGAAAAACATCTCTTCTCCGTGCCACCAAATGAGAGATACACAAAGAAGTCATTCCGTCCCATTATCTCCTCAATGCGATCGCTGATTATCATCGTTAGGCCCCGTCGTACTGCTGCCGTGAAAAGTCTCAATCCGCATCGACCTCCCGGGATGACGTGATCGTCTCGCGTGAACTCATCCAGATAACGATCGCCCTGCTCCCCGTTATAAGGGCCGAAATGGATCAAAATCTCCCCGAAACGAAAGGAACCCGCTTTGCGTCCCTCTCAAAATTTCAGGTATCTATTAAAGGAAAACAGTCATTCTTACCTCCGCCCACTTGTAAAAGCAACTTTCAAAGGATCCACTGGAAATCAAAGACCATGAATTATAATTTCTTTATCTCAACCTTCAAAACTTTACTCGCTCTCGAACTAGGTCATTTTCTCTTTATTCTACTTATTCACCGCCTCCTTTATATTGTGGCTTCATTTATCTTTCCAGTTTAAAAAGCGATTATTCATCTCCATTCTGGCTTTTACCATGAAAGCTTCTCGAAACCTGAATTTTTGCATTGTTTATACATTTCTTGGATATTCTGAGCCTCTAGGACGCCTCAGCCTATTAAGCTCTTTCCCTCTTACCACTCAAGTAAAAGCCTCTACAGAATAATATATTGTTTCTCCGTCTTGAGACGACTCACTACTCGAAAGGTAAATATCATATAATCATTATCCCTATGAATGAGTAGCACTTTCATCGGTTTGTCTCTTTCATGTCGGTAATAACACGAAGTCGATGCGTTAATTTACACAAATGTTACTGACTGATTGCGTTAAATTGTGTTATTATACGAAGAAACATGAAACTGTCAATCATTATCATTGATGAATGTCCTCAACAGAGTAATCAAAGGCCACACAAGTTGATTTCTGAGCAGCTCAACAATGTTAAGCACTGTGTTAAAATGAAAAAATTAAGGAAGAAATTTTGGATCTTTTTTGAAATCTAATGTAAAACTCGAACTATTCTTGTTCAGTTTAATCTATCGCGGAGACGCTTAGATTTTTTTCCTGAAGCGACGCACCGACTCTTAGTCGGGTGTCACGCATTTATTGATTTTAACATATGTACACGGTTTTTTGTGTGTAATCAGTAGCATGATGTGGGTTATCAGTAATTTATTACTACGTCTATCAAATATAACTTTATTGGTCAAACAGCGAATATATCATGCTTTTTGCTAAATAAAATCACAAAGGAAATTTCAAGTTCAGTCTCAAATTTATTCAATCAACATTTCATGTAATTTTCAGTCTTGAACTAGGTATTAATAATAATTTTTTTGTGCTAATTGTAAATAAGACAATTAAATTGTAAATACACAACTTTATTTTCCAAAATCTACCAACATTAAATTCTCAAATAGGTTCTAGTTTTCTAGCCATGCCAGTTGTATGTAATTCGAAGTTTGTTAAAGTTTTATATGTTCTTACATTTAAAACTAATGTTTTATCTACCTGGTGAAAAACCCTCCACCACTTTCAACCATCTGTTAATACCGCATGATACGGACCCAGCCCCTGGGTACGTTGTGGATTATACTGAATAAAACATAAAGAAAACTACTCAAGTCCAGTTCGGTCAACCCAACCTCCAATAATATATATACGTTATTCCGGACAATAATACTTATTAGAATTGAGATAAAAAAACATCCGTTCTTTCGCCAAAAATCAAGCATGGATGAGTTCGCAGGGCAGCGCTTTTTGAGCACTATAAATAAGTTAGATTTGGAAAAAATGCTGAAAATAATTAAAAATGGCAAAAAAAAAGTCTGAAAAATAATAAACTTCTTATATGTTTTCTCAGAATTTTATAAAAAATAAGTTTATCAACTATTAACTAGAAGAGAAGAAAAAATGCTCTAAACTTGAAGCTTAAATTTTTGTTTGAGTAGCACATTATCATTTTAAACAAGTTTTTTTCCCCATATATATAGCTATACATTTTCTTGAGCTCAAAGTGCTCAAATTTTTAAACAATTCAACACCTATATAAGACGCTAAAGTACAAAAATTTGCTCATACGGTCAAGCTGCGTGACTGTAACTTGCCTCATGTATCAAGGAAGGCTGCCTAGTACTAGGTAACTACCAGGTGTATGAATTATGCAGTTTTTTGAAAACGTTGTTCCATGTTTGCAGTACCTAACAAACTACTCAAAGTAGTGCCCATCCCAAAGTAACCTGATTTTCCTTATTGTACTAAATTTAACCTATTGAACTAAAATCGACGTTCCCTACGTCTAGTCGTTCAAGAGCTTTTCATTACTGCGTTGTTCTCGTTGGACAACAATAAATTTCCCCGTACACCGTGCGGTTCCTATGGAGCAAAAACTGTTCCCGAAGTGAGGAAGAAATTCGGAACGGCTGTAGCAAACGACCGTCACAGAACAAGAGTCAGTGGGATGTAATGAGAAATTGTGGCAGGCGCTAACGCTAACACATTGCGGATTGCTGGCTGGTCCTGCGGTACTGTATAACCCGCGCCCCTTTTATTCCATTTAGACCGACGAGCTCGGCGGTTAGCGGTTTGTCACAGTGAACGCTTCGTCTTCCAAAATATAGAGACAGTTTGCACGGAAGCTAATAATTTGACTGACCGTTAAGAACATGAAGTGCTTAAGCATGTGTACAAGTTTAATTCAATAAATCAATTTTTAGAGAAATTCATATGGTGGCCCAACTTCGTGAATTTTTTATTCGTGATCGTTCAACAGTAGAAGGAGGTAGATGATGATTTCGGTCTAAGAGAGGTCGATCCTATGAAAATTACGAAAATATATTCCCACTAAGACAAAAAAGGTTTTATTAATAAAGGGGATGAAACTAAAAGAACGCTCAAATAGCCGCATTTTCCGAAAATTGGTTGTTATTGTTCATGTTCTAGGTGCTTGATAGATGTGAGGAAAAAACACATTCTGCGTAAATATATAAAAAAATAAAAAAAATCGGAACATACCTAGTTCTTTGTATCTGAAATATGAGTGCATAGATCATTGAAATGCTTCAAATAATGCTTCAAATTCCATATTGGGTTTGTTCGATTGAGGGAAATGGTAAATCTGGAGTGAGTAATAAGTAGAAAAAGGATCAATATTGAGCGAGAAAAAGTGATTTTTATGTGAAATCGGTCCACTATTGATGGAGAAAAGTTGAAAAACCCGAATATATACCGTCCAGCAACCCCTTAACAAGAGGTGTCAAACGTAAAGTAGGTACATATCTGACTTTGCAACAGGAGTTATTTTGATGATGTTTTCAATCAGAAATGCCTCTGTCACAAAGCCTGATGGCCAGTCACTTTGGGACCAACTAATTAATTTCTCTCACCTCAAGGGTAATTGAATTACAATTTGACAATGAAAGAAATAAAAAGCTTAGATATAGGTACCTATGGTTATCAAGGAAAAATAGCAGAACGTAGAAAAACGCTTGCATACGAGTCTGCAACACATTGGGACATTTCATGTCTTTAGTTGCAGACTCGTATGTGTTGCAGACTCGTATGTGTTGCAGACTCGTATGCAAGCTCTAAGAGCCACTCAGCTGATCCGGATTGGGCATCGTCTAGTAAATTTCCTAAAGAGGCTACATACAAAATTACAGCTTCAAACAAAATTACAGCTCAATGAAATCATCAGAAATTAGCAAGCGGTTGCTATCATGTTCACAATATCAATTATTGAGAATGATCACCTGTGTGTAAACAATTATTCAAATAACCATGCTCATAACTCAGCTTGTTTGCCACGCACTTTGCAGTAGTTAACATAATATGGTTGGATAAATCGAGAGCTTTCGAACGAATGGTCAACGAATTTTGTGGGATGAAAAACGACGAAGTACCATTTCCTAGCAACGACTCGGTTGTAAGCGGAAATTATCAGAAATTGAGCATATTTCGTTACGTAACGTAACGTGACATAACGAAAATTTGGTTGTGTGCCATAGCAAAGACATGAAATGTCAAAACTGGATTCTAGAGCCACTCAGCTGATCTGGGATCGGTCAGTTGTGTTCAAAAGTCCCTCAAGGGCCCACATACCAAATCTCAGAATCGTGGGATCATTAGGGAAAAAACTGGATCCTAAAGCCACTCAGCTGATCTGGGATCGGTCAGTTGTGTTCAAAAGTCCCTCAAGGGCCCACATACCAAATCTCAGAATCGTGAGATCATTAGGGAAAAAACTGGATTCTAGAGCCAGTCAGCTGATCTTGGATCGGTCAGTTGTGTTCAGAAGGCCCTCAAGGGCCCACATACCAAATCTCAGAATCGTGGGATCATTAGGGAATCTCCGCGTAACGCTCTCCGCGTGTCGCTCCCCGCGTGACGCTCCCCGCGTGACGCTCCCCGCGTGACGCTCCCCCGCGTGACGCTTTTTCATTTATGTGCCATAGTAAAGACATAAATGTCAAAAATCATATAGCCGGATTTCAGCTATAATCATATAGGTACCTACCTACCTCACTTCTACGAATCATAATAATCATTGAGCATATTTCGTTACGTAACGTAACATAACGAAAATTTGGTTGTGTGCCATAGCAAAGACATGAAATGTCAAAAAGTAAAAACAACCGTTTCAGGTTGGGGCTTTTCGTCCAGCTGCTCTGGGCGTCGCTGAGTAATCAGCTTTCCTCCAATCGGGGATTAGAATTTGTTCTGATGTTATCGCATGAAGCTACTGATTGCATGGCCCCCACGAGTGGAGAGGGGTTCGCCGTACGGAAGCGTGTCAACTACCTGGACGGATGACCCTTACCTTCGCGGTAACACATCCAAGTACTCACCAAACTCGACTTTGCTTAACTTAGCAAATCGCATGATAAAATGTTTATTGCAACGCCAATCCCGTACGGTCATCGGATGGGGAAATGGTAAATCAACGTGTACCGTAAAACAAACTATTTCAGCACCATAACTCATACGCAAACAAGCTGCTACATGAGAATTTATTTGTAAATTTTCATAAATAGCCTTCAATTTTAATATCACGTCGTGCATACGAGACATGTGGAAACAATTCTAAAGAACCGGGCGCTGCGCTCCTCAGTCTCAGATCTCGCGGAAAATGGTGGAGTCACAAACTGGAAAATAACGTTGAGAAGGGAGAGTGTTTCTTGATTGAACAATTCGTTTGAAGGAAAACACAGCAGAGACGGTTGTCTCGTCGCGGAGACTTCCTTCAGAATAAAAAGGCTTGAGCGGGATCTCATCGGAAACACAGAACGAGATAAAAGAGTAAGCTGGGAAGAGGCAGGTGATTTGTATTTTCCTTTTGAAAGTTCGGAGTCGCTTTCCTCCACGTGGATTTAACCAAGTTTGGATCCGACTAAGCAAATACTCCGGTATGGGTAAATAAAACCCAAACTTCTTTCGCTAGTTCGATTTTGTAAATCTGTGGAGCGTTCTTCAGAATTTCCTGCAGAAAGCTGGAATGGATAGAGCTTCCTACTTCAATAGGCTTAAACTTTTTGGTTTTTAGAAAATAAAGAAATTATTTTGTTACTTTTCATACGTGTTCATTCAAACAGAACACAACAATTACGGCTCAAAAATTCTTGATATTTGATAGTTCGCTAATTTTTTTTTTTTTTTTTTTTTTTTTAAGAAAATGATTTGGCAGTGATTCTGAACAAAGATCATGCCCCCTCTCCCTGTCCTGGACTGATATTGTTATATTTTCTAATCAATGGTCTCAACCTTGTCAATAACTCTATAGCGACTAAGGAGTTTACAGGTCAATTTGAATAACTTTTCCAAGCATTTAAGGATGGTAATAAGGCTTAATCAAAGACCAAGATCATTGGAACTGGACCGAAGATTATCATACAGAATCAATCACAGCAATTGATACTTAGAGAAACATAAATTACTATCGTTCTCCCCACGGTGAGAAACATTAAGGTTACGGTAAAACATTACCTACTCTTGATTTATGTGGTGACCGTCAGATGATTTAAAAATATTATAATGATGAGGAGTTTTTGGTTTATTATTTTTTGTTTTGTCTTTTTCCTGGTTGAAGAGGAGAAAAAGAGGGTTCCAGCTTGCCTCTCAAACTTTATGAAGCTGTTAAGGAAATCTGCTCGGAAGCCAAGCTGCGGTAAGTGCTGAGAAACGTCCAAACTTCGAAAGAACTGTCCTTCTTCAGCTTTGAAATGGTGAACTGCCTCCTGCAGATCTCAGCCTACCACCCCTTATCTCTCGAGTTGATTTTTCGGTTTTCAAACCTCCTACACAACACCCCTAGCACATTCTCATCGAGACCTTTTGAAATTGAAGTGGCACTTCTACAAGCTTGATAACGCTAAACTACGAGCCGGAATCTGTAACGCTTATGACGCATGATCTATAAATAAAAATTGGTTACCATAATATCGTACTACATACATAATACTATATAATACCGTGTCGTACTTACTATCGATTCGAAAACTATAGAGATTCACTACAGTTTTGTTGGTATACGTTAAGTTTCAAGCTCATTCGAAACGCAGTTGATGATTAACGAAGCACGAGTGATCCAACAGTAAACCTGAATGTTTGAGAAATCACTGGAATACTTACTTATATTTTACAAAGAAACGAGTTCTCTTCAATGAGTTTAGTTGTGCAACAAACCTAGGAGGTTTCGGATTTGCCATCGTAGGGGGGGTGGAGGCGGCAATAACCGATCCTAATAAGCGTCGCCCAAGCTACTATTCTGAACTGATTTTCGTTATTTTTTTTATGTTCGATCTCAATTTTCGAGTAATTGTGCAAAAAACCCTCGAAATTTTGGATTTTCCATCGGTGAGGAGGGGAGCGGGGGTGAAGGGGTAAAAGTCGATTCTAACAAGCGCAGCCCAAGGTAACCGATTTAAGTGATTCTTACGTTTGATTCCAATTTTAATCTAGTGCTGCGATAAACTATGAGAAATTTGGATTTTTCAATGGGGGGGGGGGGGGTGTGGAGGGGGTTGTAGTCGAACCTTTTAGACGCTCCTCAAGCTAAAATTCACAACCGATTTTCGTCTTTTTTTTTCAATTAGGAATCTGGTCCGATTATGCAACATACCCTGGAACCTTCAAATTTATTATCGGTGATGTAAATAGAGGGGTATTTTCGATAAATCATCGTCTTTTGGTTTATTGTAAACGTGTTCTAGACCCTCTGAAACACAAAGGAAATGCATCCCCATCCCTAGTGCCGCCGTGCCGTTGGCTGTCATACCCCCTTTTCTACGAAAAGTTAGATGTAAAGAGAAAAAAATATACGTTTGAGGAAGAGAAGATGGTCGGGCGATATCAAAAAACAGGAAATGATTAGGTTAATGATGATGCTGTTCGCTATACTTTCAACTTACCACAAAATTCCACAATATGATAATCTCTTCAGCAGTTGTTACCGATGAGATTTGGAAGAAAATAAGGTACACTAATTCAATCTTAGAATAACAAATTACCATTTACTTCTAACATCGCTTACCGTTTCCAATTTAAATGAAGGGGGACCTAATGAGCGTTCAGTATCTTAATTTCCGAGTTCGCGATATTACCGTTTCCGACGAAGTAACTCAAGTTGATGAATCGCTACGCCGATCCTGTTTAATTTCCTGCTGGTATTGATAACGAGAAGGTAAACGAGATGTGTAAACTCATCTATTCTGTTTACTCTCTGATTAGGTATCGAATATATTTCCTAAGCCATTTGCAGAATTCGGAGTATCCACAAATTCCTAATCTAGCAACGAACATCATCTCCCTGTCGAATTTGTAGAGTAACACAAACTGTAGCTATAGAACTCATATGTAATACATAAAACGATTCACTTAATCAAAGAGGTCTCTGTATGCTCTTCGTGTACATTTCCATGGCATCTCGTGGTTTTATAAAATAATAATTAATGGAGTTTTTTGTTTAATTTTAATGTGCAAGTCTTTATTTTGCTAGTTTTTTCCTCTTAAAATATATTCATTGGTTCCTAGTCTACATGTAGGTACCGCTAACATTGCTGCTAGAATTTACTCTCACATAAATAAATAATGACCCCCAATTTCAGTTCACGTTTTAGATTGTTTAGAACAACTAAATTCTAGTGGACTGGGCTCTCTCATTGAAGACTGGCCGCCGCCCAGTTTTCAAATCCTTGCAGTTTTTCAAACATCCTCAATGTGTTTAGGCTTCTATTATTATATTAAGTAATTTTCAAGGTTCCAGCTTAGAGATATTTCAGTATAAATTTCTCTGTGACAGAGAGAGAGGTAAACCAGGAATGATCGTCTTCGATAAATTCCATCTATAATACGGCTGTCATGTAGAATATTACTGCATCTCTACCGAAATATGTATGCATGAAATAGTCGGCGCGTATTTACTTGCTTTTGTTATTTGCTCGAGTTAAGGTAAGTAATTTCAGTGAGTTACTTCCCTTCATAAAATGCCCGGAGCTATTCATCCCAGGACGAACTTGGGTTTCGGCCCAGCCCCCAAATAAATCACCAGCGTTCGGGAGGTCGAGCGTAAATCATCCGACGGAAAATTTAAAATATGGGCCCGGAAAAGGGGTAAGGGGAAAGCCGAACGTCGGAGTGCATTTATTGGGCAGGAAAGGGTCGGAGCGTGTAAGCATCATGAATCAACGTAGGCTCCAAAACGCCATCCCTGCCGTGCATGGGTACAGACCCTTAGTCCGGTGTCACAGCGAGAGATGAGCTTAAGGAAGCTGTTCCTCAATACAACTACGAGCCGGCAGCTTCATAAAAATATCCAAACATACATTAAATCTAGATGGTTATTTCCGCTAGTAGTGAGAGTAAAATTGTCATTAACACTTTTTAGGAGGATTCCGTCGTCACTAGCAAGTAGAGTATTTGGAGTGAGCGCTTTTGACGCCCTTCAGTTGTTTTGACGGCCTGATGATGATGTCCTTACATCGAAAGCGTTCGCTTCCTCTACACGACTTGCTAGTTACGCCAGAATCCTCTGAAAGGTATGTAAATGATAAAACAAACATAATTAATTAAACAAATAAGCTATTGCTACACCAATGGTTAACAATTTTGTGAATTAAAATTGCTTGGTGTTCGCATTGACTAGCTACTATGACACTTAGTACTGACTTGAGAGGCGAGGTACGGATGGTAAGGAACTACCTAGTTAAGGATCAGCACGTTGAAGTAGTATCACCGTAGACGGAGATTGGTTGGTACCACATGTTTTGTGAAAAAACCACCGTGCACTCTCAGTAAGAGGATGACAAGATTCAGACATCTGTGAAGTAGTATCACCTTATTTTCTGTGAGGAGAAAAATCGACGACTATACTTGAATAGATACAACTTCCGTATTGGAATCGTATGGAGGGGGAGCTAGCCAAGGGGAGATAGACCAGAACGCCCCACCGCCCAATACGGAAGTTATACCTATTCTAGTATAGTTATCACCATTCACCCTAATTAAGGAAAATGGAAGGTAGCCAGAGTTGGGCAGTAATTAATTACATCAGTAATGAATTACAATTAAATGGGGAAATTTTCGGTGAGCTACCTCCGAAAAATTAATATTGGCATTTTACACCTCAAGATTACTTAAATTACCTGCTACTACATAATTATAATTTCAATGGCAATTACATTAATGGTAATTTTAATTACAATTACAATTAGGTTAGTGGTAATTGTGATTAGAATCCCCAGTTATAAATAATTACTTTTGGGGACAAAGAAATTGCAAATACCTTCTTTTGTCTCTAACAGAACAAGTGACCTGAAGGGATATCGATACAGAAATATTATTGACATTTTTCATGATACTGCTCTGAAACATGAACTCTAAATGGAACATCCCGATATCCCGATACGCATAAGATAAACAAGGGGTGGTTAGTCACTTAGGAATGACGTGTACAGTTGCAGCTTCTCATGTTTCTTCGCCAAGATTTTTTCAAGAATCATTAATTAGTGTTGGACCATTCAAGTATTTAAATTATGAAAAAAGAGGGTTTCAACGCTCACCGATGTTATCACGGGAAATATTACCGCTTACACAGAAAAAATTATCGCATGGATAATATGCCTTTTGGCTTCTCAATTCACAGTATTCGAGGATGCGTTTGCAGCGTTCACTCGACGACATTTTTGAACACACGAATGTAGGCTGTGTGACACGTTCCTACTCTACTAGAGAGCTGATTTTAGCGTTGCAATGCGTTCTCATTTTTACTCGAAGACGTTTACTGTTTAATTAACTATTGTTCAATGGGAAATCATTAGAAAAATCCCGGTAACTAGGGAAATATAACTCTGTCGGTTTTTCACCTACAGTAATCGTTATTATCCACTCGTTGGGAAGCTCTCAATTTGTTTGACACTCCACTGCATCTCACTCGGTCAATTTCTTCCTCTTTCCATCAATTTAAACGTTACATTAATGGATGAAAACTCGGCGCTCCGCGCCTCGCCAGGGGGCAAGCCCCCTGGACCCCCGGTTACCTCTATTTACATACTTCGGACGAAATTATTGAAACACAGAATGTGTTTGCGTTGTCGCGCAACCAAGTGACAACCAAACAAGCGTCATTGTTTACTATTCATTTATAACATCAATTTATATAGTTATAGTATGAAACTACGAGAAAAAAAATACGAAATAAATTCGTGATAAATCAAGAGCGATTTATCAAGTAAATGTCCTAAAGAGGCTACATACGAAATTACAGCTTCCTAGAGTGTAAAGTATAGAAATTAGCTTTAAAAGCCACTCATCTGATCCGGACCCTGGACATCGTCAAGTAAATGTCCTAAAGAGGCTACATACGAAATTACAGCTTCCTAGAATGTAAAGCATAGAAATTAGGTTTAAGAGCCACACATCTGATCCGGACCCTGAGCATCGTCAAGTAAATGTCCTAAAGAGGCTACATACGAAATTACAGCTTCCTAGAGTGTAAAGCATAGAAATTAGCTTTAAGAGCCACACATCTGATCCGGACCCTGAGCATCGTCAAGTAAATGTCCTAAAGAGGCTACAAACGAAATTACAGCTTCCTAGAGTGTAAAGTATAGAAATTACCTATTCAAATTATTTAACCTCCGCTTCACAAATCAAACCGTTTTCGTAATACTCAGATCACCTGCTATGAATCAAATCATCGAAACACAAGCTCAATGAAATCATCAGAAATTAACAAGCGGTTGCAATCATGTTCACAATATCAATTATTGAGAATGATCACCTGTGTGTAAACAATTATTTATATAACCATGCTCATAACTCAGTTTGTTGGACACGCACTTCGCAGTAGTTAACATAATATGGTTGGGTTAATCGAGAGCTTTCGAACGAATGGTCAACGAATTTTGTGGGATGAAAAACGACGAAGTACCATATCCCTAGCAACGACTCGGTTGTACGTGAAAATCATCCGTCACACATTTCGTTACCATCCCGCGTTCCATTTTCGGCTAGTTAGTCCATGGCTAAAACACATTCTGTGTTAAAAAACTATCTAGGTATGTCATAACTAATTGGAACATTAATTTATTCGTTCCTCAATAGCCGTAAACAAATCCGCATGATACAATGTTTTGCAGCGATAGCTGTTGCGGACTCCTAGGTACACAAGCACATGTAATTTTGAATAGAAAAATGAATTTGGCAAAAGTGAAAGTTCGACTCTTTATCGGAAAAGTAGATCAATGTTATATGTCATAATAGATACGTGCATGCATTTTAATCCGTTGTCTCAGCTCTGGAAACAAAGCTAAGGACTAGTAACAAGAAATTGAAACTTGTTACAAAAAATATAATAAATGATTTTTTATCGTTCTCTCGACCCTACATGTCCTGAAATGTGAACCAAGCAATTTGCTGGGAAGGGGGGAGGGTACTCTTTCCACGTGGATTAGAAAGGTTGAAAAAAGCGATAAACCAGAACATTTTCCATGCATCCTGAAACTGTAATTCTATCAGATAATTTTGGAAAGAATTTCAATAAACTGGTACCCAACATTTAGCTTCGGAATCGCAAAATATGTGTGAGTGTATTATATACAATGTTGAACATTAAATAGAGTTGCAAGCGAGTTTACTGGAATATTCATTAAAGTGAGGAATGTGAATAGTTGGCTTTCATTGGAACGGTCGATCATTGACATTGCAATTAAATATACGTTAGGTATACGCTTTTTTGGATACCGTCGATTATTGGAGGTAAGTTAATAGAAGTTCATCAGCCAATTTTTGGAATAACTATTAATGATTTTATTAAAATACTCTTAATATAACAATTAATGGTGAACCTTAAATGGTTTAATGAAAGAAATAAGAGCAATCAGCTGTAACCAGAGCGAATTTATCAGAACATTTTGAGTACATGTCGAATTTCACTGATACGCACATTACACCGGCGTTATCCGCTGGTCGAGAGGAAATTTAAATAGAGGATTAAAACGCGGCGAAATGGCGGGGGGAATATCGGGAATCCCGTTGCATCCACAAAACTGTTCCGTCTTTTCCCATCGGCGCAGTTTGCAGAGCGTGAACCGGGGAGCTGGTGGGCGAGCGGTGGCTGACTGCATAAATAATAGGATCCGACCAACCACAGGCAAAAACGCCTATATGCATAATCGATCGAGCAATTACTCCTGTTTAGATAGGCAGTGAAAACGGGGAAACTGAAAACATTTCTAATGGTTAGCAACTGATCTTTGAAACGATGACCAGCAGTGGGAACTATCACTCAGAATACAATTTCACTCAATGTTGTTGGATATATTCGCTGACAAACATACCTTCCTGATGTTCAAGTTTCCTTCAAGTGAGAAGTGCTTCTATCTTCTCTTGTAGTTTGTCTAAAAAAAATGTACAATAATTTTTTTCTTAATTCAGAAACTGTTTTCTTGGGGCTGGGATCTGACTTACTTTGGAAATGGTTTAGCTTTACTCGATATTACAAAAAACTAATTCTATTTCTACGGTGAAACTTAAACGAAAATTAAGTTCAATCTTTCCATTGCCGAGAGAAATAACTTAGAGTCGTTGAAGAATGAAATTAATATAAGAGAATTTCAGAATCTATCCCAATTATGGTTCCAGCCAAATCGGCCCTAGAAAACCACATGAAAATTCTCCAGCTGTGCTACATGATCAAGGAAAAACCAACCTTAATCCACCAAACTAAATAAAAAAAACTTTCCAACAATTTTGGTAAGCTCAGAGACACAAAGTTGCGAGCTTTACTGCAATAATTATTGAAGTCAGTCAGGTGGCTGGGTGTAGATTAGTTGGCTGTGTGTGTACCCCATCCTCCTACCATAGTGTGCGACTCTTTACCCACCTGTAATAGGCCACTTTTTAGGCATTGGAACAAGAGAGGAGACAATTCCAACCTTCTCTATTGGCTTTTTGAGAAACCTTGCCAGTTTCAGAGTGCTTCAACTCTAAAGAGTGAGTATTTGGGGAAGCCAATGAGATGGTTGTGTGTAAATTAGTTGGCTGTGTGTGTAACCAGGCTGTACCTGCCATTGGTTTCATTTCATCATAATAGTTATTGGTTCCTTAGAATTGTTATACAAACCAGTTTTATTATTATTATCATTTTTATATAAGTACAAAATCTAACACTAATAAAAGCGTTTTCCTTCAAACTAATTTTGTAATGAAGCGATCCCTTATCTTGCCTAATCGACAGTCGATTATCTTCTAGAAGGTCATCTGCGTGCATGCATTTATAATTATCATATAGTCAACAGAATATCAACAATAACATCCTTAAAAGTTCAGTAAATCAAAGGGATGAGGAAAGGAAGCAGGTTGAATCATGAGATCTCGGAAATGAATACGAAAAGACAGGACATTATGACTACTGGTAACACAGATTTGCAGATATGGAGACACCTATGAGGTAAGGAATTTGTTCCCATTGTCAAATCTTGCAATTTCTTCAAACCACGTGCATTACAATTTTGATGGGAATAAATATTTCGGAATTTAAAATATCCAGACTCAATAACTAACCCCTTCCCATAATATCCTGATAGAAGCGACTCTTCCCTCTGCTAAACCCGTTACAGTTGCTTTCTTAATTGCCTCCACCTTGTTACGTAAACTTTCTCAGCCGTCGGAAGGGAAAGGAACCAGAAAGAAAAATGTTCAGAAAACTTACAGGAAACATAATTGCTTACGGAGCCCCGACGATTATCCTTTCTTCCTTCAGTTGAGCAGCAACTTTCCTTCAAATTTCCTCTTACGCTAAGCTGGCTTAAATAACGATCGTTCAGCGGAAGATACAAGAATCAGCACATCCCCTAAGTCAACGAACAGAAATAGTTGAAAGTTTATCATCCGAGTCTATACTCATACGACTGATTTCTTCAGATTTCGATTAATGTTCTAGAGAACGTGTGGGTTGCTTCGTAAACAGCACCATATCAATTTCATTACTCAAAAATCAAGACTTCACTCTACATGAGCAAACATGAAATCCTTCAGGAGTCATTTTCTAACGGAACTGTCGTTCTATCTCGCTCAAATTCGAATATGACAGCCGGATTGCGAATATGATCGGATGATGATGATGGGAAATTGATATGATTTTCCGTTACGAGTTCCATCACCATCGTATCATCAGTAGCTAGCTGCTGCGCTTGCCCGAAAGTTACCCTTGAAACAAGCATGAATTCAAAGAACTATACAGTTTTAATCGAATTTCGATAACATTTTCTGGGAAAAACTTTTAAGATGAAATTTTTCCGGATTGAACTATTCATTTTATAGCCCAATGAACTTCATCGCATCTGACTCACTGGTACCTAGTTTTTACGCATGGGCGGACGTAGCATATATTATGCCGAATTGTATAATTTCTTAATTCGCCGATTTCATTCCAACGTGGGTGATAGTAACGATCTATCCTAATTCACCATATCTCCAAACCACAAAAACTTGCTATGGAATCATCTAAGATTATATAATAAACCTTTAAACTTTTCAATGATCACGCAAACACGCATGTCACAAATACGAAAAACTTATGTGCTACACCCAACTTCCCTGCTGGCTGTCCCATAAATTTTATTCAGGACATGGTTGGCCTCAATGATCCGAATTCAAGTGCCAAATTTAATTTTATCCGAAAAATTTCTTCGAAAATTTTCTCTATTAGCCATGACGCATGACTGAGTACCTTTTGACTGACGACATGAATCTACGTATTTTGAAACTTGAAAAAGCTAATTCCGAGGGGGTTAAGAAAAATGTTTTCTTGGTCATTGCAATGATTATTTACTGAAAAAATATACCTAAATGCTTCTGCTACCCACAGATAAACTCGGAAATGTTGAATGTTATTGTTTATTCTCTCAACAATCAAAAAACATGAAAAAAAACCACGATAGACCCTTTTGTGTCCATTCTATCTCACGAAGTAGTTGACATTTTCATTGAGCCCGAAGAATTAATCCCAAAGCAGGTGGCATTGCCAGCGGGGATTCCGAAATAGTTCTGGTTCCCAACGAGACCCCCCGACGAGAGAAGAAAGACCAGAATAATTGCTTGAAACTATTCAAGGAAAAACTCTCTTGCAATCTCGTCTGGAGGGCCGGGGGAACAAAAAAGGGACGAGTAGGAGGCGGGGCCTTGGAAAAAAGTTCCTCCGTTGAATACCTCAAGTGGGATTGAATTCTTAGCCCAAAGTATGCCTATGCCACTGAGAGAATTTATTTCCTTCAGCTCCCGGAGTGGGTTAAAGGGGTGCCGGCACGGTTTCCACTGAAGGTTGGTTCGCAAGAGGTAAAAGTGTGGTTGGAGGGTTTGTAGAATGGAAGATGGAGAAGGGAAGACCTGGCTTCATTTCCTAAATATATAGCCCACGGCTTGAGCTGAAGCTGAAAAAGGGAAAACGTTTTTCCCTGCCCCTTTTAACGAAGGACGTCTTCTTGTTTCCCTTTCGTCTTCAAGTATCCCAGCGGCAGGGGGTGGGGCCGAGGGAAAAAGGGGAGACCGAGGTGAAACTCATTTGTTTTCTAATGGAAAAATTAAAAGAAGAGCCGGAAAGGTTGAGTAACGGTCTTTTTGTTGTTAGGGAAATAGGTCACGACGGGTGATGCAGCGAGGAATGTTAAAATACGACCAAATAAAAAGGCCTTTCTTCTAACCGACGCGTTTAGGTTACCGTAATGAATGTGAACTTTATTCCATGTCTTAATGCACTGAGTTACAAAACGTAAAGACGAATGAAACATAAATAAATGATTGGATGATTGATTTCGCGACTTTAAATGATGAAACCATTTACTTTGGAAGGGGTAGTAACACTGGAACAATGGGGGCAACGAACTATCAAACTTATCGGCTAGGAACGCTCCGTTCACAACCTCTAGCTCGAACAACGGTAACCAGCATTCTCTTACTTTACTGTAATTATTTGTTTATTATCAACAGCATTACTTTCTAATTAAGTAGTACATACGCCTATATACATGTTGTATAATAATAAAATGTTCAAAAGATAACAATTTGCTAAAAAGTGGATTGCAGGCAGCCATCCGCCAGGAATACAAACTTATTGTGAGAAGATGGACAATCATGTGTTCGAAGCACTTTCGCAAAGAAGGCCTTTATACTTCCAGTGAGTAAATACCTATATTAGAAATTTCTTATTCGTTTCGTAAGTGGGCAACTTTAGTATTGAAATTTCTCATTTCTTATCTAAGAATGGGATCCTGAGTCAAAAATACCCAAAAGTAAATTTTCAGCTTAAAATATTGAATACTCTAGACAAAGACTCAAAAGAAGCGGAAGCGGGTGCTGACGGCGTTTCCTTATGACGTCATTCAGCTATATTTACGCCTTTGTTTTGGCCACTTCCTATATCCAATACCCTTTAAATTATACCTTCTTGGAAAACTAACGTCGAGATCATTCAGCTCATGGAATAAAACAAAATAGGTGGGATTGCCAATTCCCAAAGATCGGGTGTCCGAAGATTCTTCAATCGCGTATAAAAAAGTCTTTGCCAAGTGATCTAAGTTTGGCAGAAAAATGCACTGAACAGAATGGCAAAGTGGATCCGACCAAAATCAGTGGTTTCAAATGTTGTGTCAACGTCTTTTCTGACAGTTAAGAGAAAAAAGGAAATGACCAGAAAAAAAGAAGGAACGAACTGAATAAAAGGACCAGATGCAGCCATGCAGCAAGATTGTGTAAGCAAATTCTCATAATATTTCATATAATATCTACGTTGAATTAGGTAATTAGGTAGATACTTAAAATGTGTTTTTTGCAAAGAAATCGATAAATTATATTTCACGGCAAACAACTTTTTATTGGTATTCCATAATATACTTCAAACATGATTTAATGGAGTTTAACCATTTTTCAAAGTTTTTATCAATTTTCAGCCAATTATAAGTAACTTTTTCGGTTTAATTTTGTACATACACAGTATAGTATAGTAAGTTTTAATTTACACTTAATATAGGTACTTTATATGAGTAATATTTTGTTAAAAATTGAAGGTTTAACTATTTGCAGTCGTTTTTAGTGATTGTAGCAATACATTTTCGAAAAGTGTGCAATTCACTGTGCCCAAATGCTGTCAAAAGAACTCATCCTTGCTTTTGGAATTCTTGATTTCTTGGCGATAAAGGAACGGTGATTTTATCTCAACACTAAGGAGAGTAATGTTGACGTCTAGAATGAGACGCACACACACATTTATATATATATATGTATTTCTATGTATAATTTTATTTAAGGAAAACCGTTATGAGGCATTCTGAAATGGATTTCAATGAAGAAAATTTTGAGAATTTCTATTTTAAAATTTGTGAAGCAATTGCACTTTAGTAATAAGAAGTGGATGAGGTAATATTTGACATATTTTTGGATAGAATTGCCCAACTGCCAGCTAAAATTACTAAAAAAAGTTTAACGTTGTCAACGTTTTCATGACAATCCCGAGTTTCTATAATAGTTTTTAATGTATTTCGAGTTTAATGAATAGATAAAATCTATTTACTTAAATGGGTTCATAATTTATTAATAACGTCCAGTATAATGTTTTTGCGGCAATGTCGAAGTCGTAATACCATTAGATACCTACTAAGTTCCTTTTACTCCTATAGTTTTCGGGATTTTAACTATTTATAGAAAGTTTCAAAGTAGTATTCTTGAGATTATTCAACTTAACATTTTCCCCCATGACTTACAATCCTTATTATTAGTATGTTTTTATATAGGTAACTGGTTCATTATTTGAGCAATAAGTTTTCTTGCAGTAGGTAATATGATTTTAAAGATGAGTGGGGTAAAAAAAAAGTCCAGTCATGCAGCATGACCCCATGAGCGAATTTTTGAAGAAATCATCGACATTTCAGTCGCTATTGATCGTGTTGAGAAATTTTAGTTTATGATTTTGATTGACAAACATGGAATCAAATTATTAACACATGCACAGAGTAAACTCATTAGTTGTGATTACATTTTTTTTTTTTTTTTTTTTTTTTTCTACCTACGTTTTAAACAGCATGGTTCTAGGATTGGTTATACAGGGATACTTCCATAAGAGTAGTTCAATCTGAATTTGGACAGTGTTTCATGCAAATATTACCGATTTTTACAACTAGCGAACGGCATTATTTCGATTTTTGACTGATTTTTCAACTTTGAAAGTTTTGAAAACTTGATACATATTTTATAAGAAGGATGGAGCAGAAGGCTTGTCATAGTCCTTCGATCACCGCTTGTTGCGACGTGGCCAAGTCGAATGCCAAGGCCTGTATTGTATTAGGTAAAGTCTGTACACAATCAGACGTAAGTAAATGAAAAAAACAGAAATGGGTTTTCAGTTATTTATTAATTTATTTTACATATATTTTGAGCTCTATTGAGAAGCCATTCAAGAGTAGCCGACGAATCTCTATAGGTTATAAATATCCTAAGAAGTAGACTAGTTGTTACGCGCCTGCCTCCTTTCTCCCTTCAAAACAAATTATTTATGAATTTTCAGTCAATTGTTGGTTTTTTTACAGTTTTAATGTTTATATACAGTGATTTATCAATGTCGAAAAGTGAATATAAAAGTGGCTCCAGTTCAAAATGTTCACACAAATTCTAAGTTTTCGATCGTTCTAAAAAATTTCGATTCATTCAGACACCTACGATCATAACACGTATTTATAGATAAATAGAGTAAAATTTGGAAAATTGTGTCAATATTTACAGAATAATTTCGTAACGTCAGTGAAAATTCAATGAAATTCATGGTAAATCTTTTATTGTCAATAATTCAGCTATCACCCGATTTTGTACGAATTCGGGAATTCAGATTGCGGAATTCACAATTGCGTATGCGGAAGCGGTCCGCGGTGATGAAATCTAAACGAAACCGTTAGGGTTTATCAACAATCCTTGTAAGTTTCATCGAAGTTGGACTCCAGACGGACTCGAAACTTCAATAAGTGTCACAGCAACAATAGACAACTAATGGTTCATCAGATAAATATATTACCAGTAATTACTTGAATAAATTACCGAAGGTGGATGTGATAAAGGGAGAGTTGGGACAAAATAGATTATCCAGTTAGCGGCAATTACGGCAATGAAGGTCTAAAAATGAGCTGTAAATTAATTTGCGAACTCGTTGGTTGCAGCTAACAGCCGCGTCGCATCCAGATCCCATAAATTCACGCAGAATGAGCTTCGAGAGGAGGGACGGCAATAAAATCGATTGGCTTCAGATATCATTCAACCTAGGATTGTTAATGATCAAAATAATAAAGAGTAAATTATGAAACTCTACGTAACATCTACCTTAAAAACTGAATACTAATACTTTACAACTCAATTTTATTAAAATAACATTAACTTCCATAACTTAATGACTTTCATCTTCAACTTCCACTCAGATAATCTAAGTAAAATAAGTTTGCATTGCTGCAGCATGACCTTGTGGTACGATTCTCCAGTTTTTGCTTACGAGTCTGCTTGTAACTGGAAGAAGCATTGCTTTCATCTTACGCGTTACACCATCCTGAACAACCTTGATTCCGTGTGTGTGTGTGTGTGTGTGTGTGTGTGTGTTTTCATCCGGTTAGATGAAATTTTCCGAGAATCTGTGGATGAGGCTGTAGGTGGTCCACTATCAATTTCATTTCATTCAATACTTCAACAATACTTCAATTCACGCAAGCGCGAGTGTATAATTATTCCTTCATGCCTCATATTCTCACGTTCTAGTCGTCCGATATCGTACAAATTTAGCGGGCAGTTAGAAAAAGACGATTCAATCACCCCTTATAAATTTTTTCACAATAGCAGCATTATGAGCTGCTGATTTAGTTTTATTTTTTCAATTTATTTATTATTATTATTTTTTATTTATTTATTTTTTATTTTTTTTTTAATGTTAGAAGTTACTCTCTTTTCTAACTTCTTTGCTTTCTCAACCAGCAGAAAACATTTGTGTTATTATTGAAAAATCATTGAGATAAAGTGTGTTTGCCTTACATTTCAATGTAATAAGTTTTTGTGCACAAATATCTGGACCTCGAATTTCCCAGTCCTTGATGATAAAAATGCTCAGAAAACAACACAAAACGCTGCATATTATTACATAAAAGTATATTATTTCTGTATTGGTTAGCACTCCTGGCCAAATGTACATATATTACACGTAAATATACTCATTCTATGATAAAAAGGGTGTCCGTAAAGTGAACTGCCCACTTTTGACATGGATATGTCTTTGCTCTGGGGGGTCAATCAACATTTTCCGTCACGCAAAATTTGTGTCACAAATTCAGTGTTTTTCACGTACAACCCAGCCGTTGCAAGGGGAATGGAACTTCCGCAGTTTTCATCGCACAAAAAGAGTTCGCCACTCGTTGGAAAGCGCTTGATTTATGTGATAAATGTTCACATCTCAAGCTACCAATTTCTCCCTCCTTACGTACCTGGCTACATTCCAAAACTAAGTTGATTGGACTATAAACAATAAATTTTAATAAGCCGGTTACAATATTCTTAACGTAAAGCAATAGCATCATTTACTCCACTCCATAGGAAACATTTTCACCCTCCTGACAACAGTCGAGGACAACTCGAGGACAACCGTTATGAAATCCCCAATCAAAGACATATCCATGTAACATGGTATCTGCTTGTAAAGCGGATAGTGAAACTTTTTTCATTGTTTTTGTGATATCGCGGTGAAACTTAGAGACCATTTTTGGGGTGCCTGATACGAGGTTTTGAGAAAAAAGTGCCAGTCATGCAGCATGGTCGTATGAGCGAATTTTCGAAAAATTATCTTTTTATGTTTTTGTACGTTGTCTTGAAATTTGAGCACCTCGAGTGCAAAAAAATTGTCAACTACCTTTTATATGGCAAAAAAAAATCGTTCTAAATATTATTCTATGCCTTAAAAATGAATTTGTATTTTAAGTTTTTTTGCAGTTTTTCTCGAATTTTAAACCAATTTATTGCAATTTTAGAACATTTTTCTTCATAATTTTGTGCATAAATTTTTAAATGTTCTAGTTAATAGTTGATAAACGTCTTGTGACTTAAATCCTGCTAAGAATATATATTCAACAATTGTTAGCCGTTGTTAGCCACTTTTAGAAATTTTTTAGCACAATATTGGGAATTTGCGTTTTTTAATAATTATGCTAAAAATATTCTGACCAAGGAACTCATTCTTTCATTTGGAAAGTTCTATTTGGCGCAAGAATGGAATTCACGTCTCAATCCTAAAAGAGTTAGGTATAGTATGGAATGATTTTTTATACGCATATATAAGAGTGTTAAGCTCCAGGATTCGTTTTAGAATGTCTCAATACGAATTTCAATTAAGGAAATTTTTAAAAAGCTTTATTTTAAAAATTTTGGTGTCTTTGCAATACCTTAGTTTTCTACAAAAATTCGCCAGAAAAAAGTTGATGGACTATCTACTACTTATTTTTCAATGTTCTAATCCTCCAGTTCATTTCTCAGGCAGCTGTTTTTTGAAAAAACCCGCGCTTCTTCATGGTTCATCTAATGAAATATTGCAATTCTCGTTTCACCATCGTGTTCCAAGCTATAAATATTTTGAAATGGAGGATAATTTTTCCCAAGTTCCCATTACTATTGTCCTATTACTATTGGATTTGTCCATAAACTTTTTGATTTGCTTCCCTGATATACAGCCATCACACAGAAGTAAGCAACTATTTAAGATCAGGCTCAATGAGGATATTCAACTTTCAACCTACTCCTGCAAGCGTACGTCACTTGGCGATTCAAAGTCATTCTCGTTGACGACTTCTTATTTCTTTCTAGCTTTCAGTCCATTTGGATCACAAATGGTTATATAGAGCGATAGTACCACTCTATTCATTAAACTCGGTTCTATCTAACTTGTTTAACAGTATTTAGTAAACATTGGTCCAATAGTTTTGGAGAAAAGCTTTGGACGAACACAATAAAAGACAAACGGACTGTTTTTCCCCTTTTAATTCGATTTTTGAAGTCTGTTCATCTCGAAATTTAAATGACAAAGTTAGAGATAAGTAGGGGTTCCAGGTTATTTTTCAAAGTTATTTTCTTCCTTCGATTTCATTAATTATTGAAAATATTAACCCAAAATCGGTTTAAATGCTCAAAACTATGCTCAGTATGATTTTAACGGCATCGACAATTTAAATGTTTATTTTATTATATGTTACAATTTATTTTATACCTAATAGGTATTTCAACGAAATTATTTAGGTTAATAACTTTTCCCAATTCCGCCACTCTATTTCATTTCAATAACAGAACCTGGAAAATAACGACCAAGGTAAACAGAATTTAATCATTTCACGATATCTATTTCTAATGCAAAAAGGACCAATAAAGAGGGCCACTAAAAACACGTATTGTTTTCCGTTTTCCGAGAAGGGGGAAGGCGAAAGTAGAATATGACGGCTGAAGAAGGGGAAGGAATTACGCAGCACCGGAGGGCTGACATTTCGAAATTAGCCTCTCGACGTATTCCCTTAAGGGGAACGAAAGACTGCCAAGGGGGAATTCTGGCTGGAGAAGGACAAATTTCAACCGGTCAATTAGACAATCCGTTTTGATAGGACGGTTTGATGCGGGCCCTTTGACATTGAAATACGATTCGAATGGGGGACTGAACGTATTCAGTGTCAACAGACTTTTGGAAAGATGAGAGGACGCGGAATTAATAACGTTTTCGGTCAAGTTCGTTGAGGACCCGAATTAATTAAAATGGAAGAGGGTGAGACTCGCCCTAATGTAAGCCCACGGGTTGGATTCGTAAATAAAATCATACTGCGTTGAGCGCATTCGTAAATACGTATCTAGGGTACGAGTAGTCCTGGAGCCAAGACCGAAAATAGATTGTAATATTGGGAGAAGGTTTGAGATTAGATTTTGAAAACTTGGTCCGCTGTGACTGAGAAAATCTTTGTCTGCCATCTCGAAATTAATGGAATACGAAATGGCGGCCTCATGAAAATGGCTTTATTTGCCAATTTTAAAGTTTTTCTCTAATAATTCCTTACCGTACATCCTAGAGAAATTTTCTACGCGGCAAAGTTGTAGAGCACAAAAAAACAAAACGATCGATCCCGGAACTCTGAATCATCTCTCGAAATATGCGAATTACAAATAATTGAAAATCGGGCTTATTTTGGGTCAGTCCTCTCTTCCCTCCCGTCTGGACATTTGCCCTTCAAAATCACCCAGTGGCGTTAATATTGGTCTGATTTTAGACGGCCAAACCTCATTATACTCAAGGTTAAATACTCTCTAATTGTTGTATCGAGTATATTTTAGATGAGACCTTTCCCCATTGACTTATAGCCAAACTCATGAATTGTATGTCATTTTACACATAAAGTTTGCAATAACGTCCTTTTACTTTTTACTTTAATGGGGAACGGTTTGAGCAAAAACATACTCGATTTGAACTCTGGGAAGTATTTAGCCGATAATCGAATGAGGTTTGGCAGACCTAAATTCGATCAATATTGAGGCCGCTAGGCGATTTTGAAGGACAAAAGTGTAGACGGGGGGGGGGGGGACCCTCGGAACATTAGCCTGATACTCAATTGCCTCTAATTCCCTTATTTCGGAAGCTTAATTAAATGTTTTTGCATCGAATCGCTTTGGTTTTTGATGTTCTACATTTTTGTTATGTGTAAACATTTCTGTAGGATGTACGGTTAAGGAATTATTAGAGAAAAACTTTAATATTGGCAAATTAAGCCATATTTATGCGGCCGCCATTTTGTGTTCCACCGATTTCGAGATAGCAGTCGAAGATTTTTTCACTCAGAGCGGACTAAATTTTAAAATGTAATCTCAATCCTTCTTCTGAAATTACTATATATTTTCGGCCTTGGCCCCTGGACTATAGGGGGTATTAGCGAACGAACCACTCTAATGGACAATTTCATCCAATCATTTTATTCCCCTAGTTGAACTATTGAATATAGCTTTCCAAGACGGTGCCATTGATTCATTGATTGATTAGAAGTGGCTAAAACAGCGGTGTAAGGAAATCTGAATGTCTTCATAGAGGAACCCTTTAAACCCACAACCGCCTGGGGGGGGGGGATCTCAGCGCCGTATACCTACCTAGTCAATTCGTTAACTTTATGTCAGCTCATTGTCTAAACTATTAGCAGTTTTGACCGCCATAAATTTTCTTTTCAGTTATGTTTCATGATTTATTACTAAATATTCCGTGAAGGAATGGTAATTTGCCTTGTGTGAGTTGAGGCGAGTCAGGATCCATCCCACTATTATGGATGCGACGGTGGCGCCACTACCGTTAATGCATAGTTGAGGGACATTGGTTTAATTATTCCTTTTTTTCTAAGGTTTAAGCCGTATCTCAACCAGAAGGGTCATTAGTGGCATTATTCCTTGGTAATTTCAACATGATTGTATCATTATTAGCTCCTTCGATTGCGCGAAAGTATACTCCCTGGAATAAGGTATAGTTTTCATCAGAATTTGATTGTGTTTTCTAAGAATTTGTTGGTTACTTTGCATATTGTTCCCTACCAATTTCCTTTTTCTCTAATCATCACTCCATTCTGCGCCTACGATAACGTAAACTACTTCAAGAATAATGTTCCCGTTTTAGCATGGAACATGCTTTAACCTTGAGCTAACAGCCCGAAAACGTTACGCGGAAGCGTCTAGAAACTTGGACTAACTAGCGAAAAAAGGTACGCGGATGTTTCACGAAATTTTTGACCTTTTATGTCTTTACTTTGGCACAGAAACGAAAAAAGCGTCAACAAAAAACGTTAAACAAAAAGCGTTAAGAAAAAAGTTACGGTTGGTTTTCTGATGATTTCCGCTTACAACCAAGCCGTCGCTCGCGAATTTCGTCGTTTTTCATCCCACAAAATTCATTGACCATTCGTTCGAAAGCTCTCGATTTATCATGTTATAATTTATTATGTTAACTACTGCGAAGTGCGTGGCCAGAAAGCTGAGTTATGAGCATGGTTATTTGAATAATTGTGTACACTCAGGTGACCAATCTCAATAATTGATATTGTGAACATGATTGCAACCGCTTGTTAATTTCTGATGATTTCATTGAGCTGGTGTTTCGATGATTTGATTCATAGTAGGTGTTTCGATGATTTGATTCATAGCAGGTGATCCGAATATTGCGAGAACGGTTTGATTTGTGAAGCGGTGGTTAAATCATTTTAATAGGTAATTTCTATACTTCACACTCTAGGAAGCTGCAATTTCATATGTAGCCTCTTTAGGACATTTACTTGACGATGCCCAGGGTCCGGATCAGCTGAGTGGCTGTTAGAGCTTGCATACGAGTCTGCAACTAAAGACATAAAATGTCCCAATGTGTTGCAGACTCGTATGCGAGCATTTTAAACACATAATGTGTATTTCTCTTGATTACATAAACAATTCATTATAATTTAACACCACCGGACTCATCAGCCAGGCACATGGCAGAGCATGCGTTTCTTGCGATTTTCACGTGAAACCAAGCCGTTGTTGGGGAAATGAAACTTCGTTATTTTTCACCGGTCAAAAATCTTTCTTCATTCGTTGGAAAGCTTTCGATTTATGACGCATTTCTTTCGAACTTGTTCTTCTATTTATGTCGTAGTTTTATATATTCATTTATTTTATACATGGATATAGTAAACAATGCCGTATGTTTTGTTGTCACTTGGTTGAGAAGTTAATCTTGGTTATAGTAATTGCGCACTGTAACAGAAAATTACCTACCTACGTAATTTCTTCTAATTTCGATTCTATTTGTCGTATGAAGCTCCAGAAAAGTTTGGTTTTTGTTACCTGGTCAATTCTGCCAGACATGTTACATGTTTCTTGAATTTTAGCCACTGGCTGTAAGTAATAACATCCGGGGGGGTCTGGGGGTCACCCCCAGCGGGGTAAAGGGGCAGAACCCCTTGCGAGGCCCGAAGAGCCGAGTTTTCAAATATCTTTACTGTGAAGCGTAAAATTGCGGGGTCTTGGAATTGAAAATTGTGAACAATTCACGGAGGCACAATGCACCTTGTTCTGATCCTAAATTACATACAGATTTTTATTAATTATCATAGACCAATGATCTGCGAAGATGGGCTATCTAACACAGAAATAATAAACGATTGTGTAATAATTAGCAGCATTTTTTATATTATGGTTTCGCCTCCTTTTGATTCTCCGAATCTTTGAGTGTCCCTACATATATATATATATATATATATGATTGGGTTCAGTGATCCATGCTTAGGAATCAAGTCAAATCTGTAATCTCATGGATCATGCAAGTCCTAGAGAATTACTTATCCGATTTTTTAGCATGAACCATGCTTTAGCCTTGAGCTAACTGGCGAAAAGTGTCACGTTTATTAGGAGACGTGATTTTACGTTTAATTTTTAATTTTTATGCTTCATAGTAAAGATGTTTGAAAACTCGGACCCCCCCTTCCCCCCCTCGATGTTATTACTTAGAGCCCGTGGCTAACAGTCAAGAAACATGGAACATGCCTGGCAGAAGTTACCAAGGCTTTATACAACAAATAGAATCGAAATTAGAAGGAAGTATCTAGGTAGGTAATTTTATGTTATGGTGCACAATGTCTACAATTACTACAAAAAACATTTAAAAAACTATACGGAAAAATGTACAAAAATTTAATTAATGTTTGCTGAAAAATCTATTAAATCTTCCAAAAAAATCTAAAAATCCAAAATGATTTTTGAATTGCAGAGTATAATTTAAAATGACTGCGATAATACTGGTAGATAACAACTTCTTAACCTTCAGTGCTCAAACTTCAAAACAATGTTAATACGATCATTTACGAAAATTTGCTCATATGACCATGCTGCATGACTGGAACTTCAGGAAATAAAATTACTCTGATTGAGAAAAAAAAATGCTAATACAATCACTTGTATTTATAACAAAAATAAAGCAGCAGTGTGAAAGCAAATTGAGTATTTCATGGAATTCATATTTGCACAGGGGAACACTCTCCGATTGGATTCTGTTTGATTTTCATGTGAACTAAATTTGTACATATTTTAACATTCACATGTTGTTATAATATTTTTTTTTTTTGTAAATACTGACTTTTAATTAGTATTATAAAAATAAGTGAACGATGCGTTATAATATTATGTTAATAAAATCTAATGTATGGGAATAAATTGTATGGGAATAAATCGTTAAAAATTCAGTAGCAATTACAATCAAATGACATGCATAAAAATGCACATCAGCATGCCTTATAAAGTTCGGTCAGACACGAAGAACCCCTAAGGTGGCATTTAGGAGGATAGAACTTCAAATCTTGTTCGTACATGAACTGATCATAGTTTGCTGTTCTTCTTCATAGATTTAACTCTGAACTAGCCTGTGAAAAATATGTTCATCCGTATCTGGACAGTGGTTGCGATTCCGACTATCTGATGCATCGACTAATCTCCTCCTCGAGGCTCCAATCGATCCTATTGAAGCGCTCCATTGATGAGTTGTATGATACCCTGCCCGCGTACCGTAGAAGTTTCCCAAAGCACTGTCTCATATGCTGGGTTTTGTGGAATACTGATGGTAGCCATTATCCAATGGCGCCTGATCATAATGGAACTGCCACTAATCGAAAGTTGCTTTTTTGTTAGAAGGAGCGCATCGCACAAGGTAATAGCAATATGTGATTTTGTCTCTTGCAATGTTGCTATATCAAAAACAACTATTAGGTGCATAATATAGTTACCAGTCTACCTATGGGGTGGAGAAGAAGGAGAAGGGGCCAGACCATTGAGACTTGCCGCCTTTGAGTCTTTATTACTAGGTATGCATGTAGTTTATATTCATGTATTCTTAGACACCTCTTTATCCGAAGTAATTTTCATTAAAATCAAAATTCTTTCAGGATTTTGTTTGGATCTCGAAAAATATACCAACGACTAATACCATGGATATGTTCTTGGGCTGGAAGACAAGTGAAAATTAGCGGTTTTTTTCTTTTTTTTCTAGACCATGATAACCGATAAAGAATTTATAGTTATTACAAAGAAACGTAGCTATATAGAAGGGAAAAACTGAATAATAACTGAGATATATTGCCAGAAAACGAGATTTAATCATGAGACCAAATCGCGAGACTAAATAGCGAGACCAATTTGCGATACTAAAATGTGTCACAGGAGTGGCGGAAAAACATTCGCTGTCTAATCCTTTCCAAAATAAAAGAAATTAGTTAAGGGCCTCTCTGGGACATCAAGCGACGAACAAAATAGGCTCATTATTGTGAGCTAAAGATCGCTAAATTCTATCCTGTTCACCTGGAAGCTTGTGAGCTGAGTGATCTAAATTTTCTTCTGTTTACCGTAGGCAGTTGACATTTGGTTGGGACCATCTCTAGGAAATTAAGGTACGACTGGACCTATTGGGATCTTTCCGGATCAGCGAGTGAGCTAAAATCTCTCCTATTCACTGTAGGAAGTGGACATTTGATGGAGAGACCTACCTACCTACCTACACTACCGTGACTAGCTGAGAAAGCTAGATTCTCTCCTGTTCACTCAAGGAATTTGAATTTTGGAAGGGAGCCTATCTGAGATATCAAGATACGAATAAACTGAGAGTCTGAGCTAAATTGTATTATGTACATCTTAGGATGTTGAAATTAGGTTGGGTGTCTCTGATACTAACATCAGAGGTAAAAGCGTGTTCCATGGCATACGGTATCTTGAATATGTACTCATCTTCCTTAATCGCGCATTAACAAATAACATTTACTGTAATATTTCAACACAGAGGCAAAGTCCATAATTGATTTAGATGTAGAAATGTTGACTGACATGCATATGCCTTTTGGCAGGGGGTCTGTTAGAATTTAGCGACAGAAAATCTTGTCACAAAATTTGGACACACGTTTGTCACTGCTATTTACCAAACGTAGATGTAATTTGGCAAGTAATATCCTTGGACTAATACTTGAAGATTCATAGAGCCGGGATCAGCTGAGTGGCTCCTAACGCTAATCGTACGAAGCTGTAATTTTCCATGTAGCCTCTTTTCTATTAGCCATATAGATTCAGTTGTACCATATAGATCAGATTTTCTTCTTGGCGACTTATCCACGTAAGAGTTTTTCCCCCTTTTCCTCTTGGCGGTTGGTACCCTCAATGTGTTTAAAGTTTAAACTAATTGTTCTAATTTTCCAACTTCATGGAAAACCATTGAAACGTATATATGGAAATACAGTCCCCAAAATAAGATCCATGATTTAATGTTTTTCCATGAAGTGATGAAATTTGTTATTATTATTCTTCTTTATTATAGTGTGTTTAGGTGATTTCTGATCACTTTCCCTTGAATGCATAGCAATTTAATATGCTCAAAATGTATGAAGTAGCAAAATGCTACAAATTTATACAAAGCGGTTATTAGTGTTATGTAAAGAATACTGAATTTCCATGGACTAATATTTTGTTGGCAATGCATTACGATATTGTGTTGATATTAATCTGTATAGACTCATCTTGTCAAAAAATGATACCTAACAATATGGGGAGTCGTCCAACTCAAATCGCAACCAAAATCCTGCAAAGTTCCGTATTTTAACTTTAATTACGATTTGTAGTGCGAAAGCTTCAAAATTTAAGCATCACCCACGAGAGTATTTTTAGTTTTCCTAAAGCTTTAAAATTATTAGTTGCAGATCTTGTTCTTAATAATATTAAGTAGATGGGTTAGCTGTGATTTCAAGAGATGATAAACTTTCGAGTCTACGACGAGTTTAGACATCCAAAATAGCAAGCTTTCTGTAAAAGCTTCGTGTAAATATTACGATTATACAACACCTGAACTCATCCGTGGACATATCCTAGTTCATTCCTGCTTAAATAAATATAGTTACAAAGCACTGTTACTAGAAACAGTAATAACTATTTTATCACACATAAAGTCGTGAATACCTTGTAAATTCCTACATACATCAATGTCACGCTTGTAAAATTGCCATGCTTCCGACATTTAGTAAGCATAAATATTTACAATCTAAAAATTTTTAAAAATGTACATGTAGATTTTACATGTGTGATCACTTACTGAAGTCGGTCTGAGGGAGTGAGCATGTGTGATTAATGAATCTTCGAAACAAGTGATATTTGGATCTGTGTGCTTAAATGTGTATCCAAACACTCCAGATTCGTTTTATGATTACGTGGTGTTTTAATTATTGTTTGCATTGCTCTTACACAATATCAATGTTATTTTTATATGTTGCAACATAGTGATTGAGTTATGGTATTTTACATAGTAGGTAAGTGTTAATATTATAGTCAAAATTTGATTTAATACGTATTTATGTATTAAACGTGGTGGTAGGATAGGTTACCTCAGATACGCGTAGTTGGAAGAAGGCGAGTCGCAGCGGGTGGCTCTTGACTGGAGGCGGGTTAGAGACTGAACACCGCCGCCCCCAACAGCAACCCCCATCTCCCGACTACCGCCTCCAAGCCTCCACTCCCGCCACCCCTTTGCCTACACGAAAGGGTGAGCGGCCTTTTCCACGTAACTAATAGTTCTCGGATGTCAAAGGCGAAACTGAATGGAAGAAACAGGAAGTGACAATAAAATCGAGGACTGGGCAAGAGGCTTATGTTTCGTCTGAAGTGAAGCGATGGGAGGAGACAGGGAGGAATGAACTTTGAGATTTGAGCATCCAAAATAATAACGTAGGCACAAAACACGACACCTCACGGCAAATCTATTGCTTCGGTATTTGTGTCTTAATTGATAAAGGTACCAAATTCGGGTTCGATGTGAAATTATAATTTTTTTTTTTTTTTAAATAAAACAAAGTCAATATTGAAAGTTTATTGTATGTTGTTAGGCAAGGTTTCAAATAAGAAAACGCTGCAAATTATTACACAATTGTTTATTATTTCAGTGACAGATATCCCTTCAACGCAGATCATTGTTCTATAATTATTAAATCCCGTATGTAAAATATGATCAGAACATGGCGCATCGTGCTTTCAAGAAGGGTTCACACTTTTACAGTTCCAAAACCCCACAATTTTACGCTTCACAGTAAGAACACGATGCTTGAAGTAATTTAGTTTTGCGCATGCACAGAATGGATCAATGATTTGAGAAAAATGAAATTGATAGGGTACAATCTACAACCTAACCCATACATTCCCAAAAAATGTAATCAAAATTTGAGGAAAACTAGCCCTTGTTCTTGGAGTACACTTTTGCGCATGCGCAGGACCTAATAATGATGGAATCAGGTTGAAATTAACTTGGAATAATCAAACCATTGTCCCCCAACTCTGCACCAAATTTGAGCGGGATTGGACGAATAGTGCGTAAAAAAATCGAGTCGAACAATGGGAATTCCGAGATACATCGATTGGGAACACTCTTATATGACCGTACCAATTGTCTCGTAATCGTGTTTACATCATAATGTTGAAATATCCACTTTGATTTTCTACGAATGTTCAGGGATCCATATGCCTATTCCAAATTGGATAGATTCTCATCAACCATTCCCACAGTAGAATATGGAGGAAACATATGTACCAGAGGAAAAGCCGTAAACGGGAGGTTCCTATACAGTAGGTTTTACGACTCGGCTGATAAGATGGACCCCGAGCGGGATAGAAGACATAAAATGACGCTCAAGATAAGAAAGTTACGCTGCCGTTTCCAAAGGGCGGATTCGAGATTACGGCGAGAGAAAGCCTCCGTGTTCATCGCTTCGCTTCCTAGTCATCAGGAAACTCTCATAAGAAAGTTTTAATTAACAGAGAATCTCATCCAATAAGGTTTAAACAATACCCTCCAATGGGCTGTCTCATAACTTTCCTAATTACCCATTATGACTTTTTAAAAATCCTACGAACCTATAATCTCGCAATTTAAAACTAAGCTGGATTCGATTCATAATTTCACTGAAGAACGACTGGATGCCACTACTGAGAGAAAGTAAACATCTAACTTAATTACGTTGTTGCTTCTTCGGATAACGTTGTTGAAGGCATTTCCCGATGACAATTTAATTTTAGCAAAAAAACTATCTCAGGTACTTGCTAATAATTTTAAAAAACCGCATTCAAATCTGCCAAGCCGTTTAAGCTAGTATGAGCCATCCTCATACAGAGCACCATATAGCTGCTTCAGACGAGCTAAAAACACATCATCCGGAGGGTAATGAGCTGGTGGAGTCCCACTCACCTATTCCTTGGAGTGCAAGAGAGAGAGATTTTCCTCTCCTCACAAAGAATTTCACGAACCATCCTGGTAACCGTAGAAGGACAGGCCATCGTAACATCCACTTCAATAAGAAACTTGGAATATCGACAACTAAAGTTTCATAGTCACAATATCAGGTGTCCGACAAGGCATATGCTGTGGTAGGGAGGTTGAGTAGATTTTTGTAAAACGTTGGGTGCAACTCACCCACCAATCGGGAACTGCTGATGAAAGCCGCTGAATCAATCTTACTGTGTGGGACCGAGTTTGGGCAGGCAGCTTAGAATACCCACAATATCGGATCAACATGGGGTCAACACAAAGGTGAATTACCTCTAGGGTATGCTGCCCCTACCGATAGGAATGAACCGCAGCTGTGCAGATTATTGCTGGAATCATCCCCATTGACTAAGAATTTACCACCAGAATGGTAACGACAATATGAATATGGAAGAGTGAGACACGACTATCCAGGAATAGGAAGCTTTTATTAGCCAACATGGATACTCCGCCTGTCCTTGAAGAAGACATACACCTGTCTGATACACTCTTTGTCTATTTCCAAGAAGAGGACGATACTGCTCACCGGTCATTGTTAGTATGTTGCGTGTTTATTTGTGTATTTTTTGTATGTATTTTTTGTTTTGTTGTATGCCCAAAGTCGGTGGCTTTCAGGAGTAATAATGAAGACTCAAGTGTGGTAGGCTTTGCCGCTTTGAAAATAATTGTCAGCAATTTAGTATGGTGATAAAATGAGCCCTGCGATGTAAACAAATTTGCATTCCTCGCACTCAAAGTTATGGGAGAAAACATGGCGTGGAAGCGGGGTCACCCACAGCTGCCTTTCCCATAATCCACATAGGGAGAATTTGATGAGATCGCCATCCGGTACAATGAAGGAACCTTTTTCCAACAATATAAGAAAGTAATAGAAATAAGTAGCATCAGAAAGTAATGCAGTCTTATGAAAGAAATGGAGGAGGGGTTTTAGTCGGTTTTGGCAAAAATTATCTCCTGGACCACTCATTACGATTACTCTTGTACAACCTAATTGCAACGTAGCGCTCTAATTTCCTCGACAATACGTCAAGGTATAGAGATAAGTTTAAAAATCAATTTTTAGCGTGGAACACGCTTTTACTGGGACCTAAAAGTGACAAATGTCGAAAAATATTGTTACAGAAAAATTTGTTTGCTATTAAACCTATGAAGCGGAAATTTGAAACGGAGAACCCTTGAGACGTCTAGAAACGAATCATCAAGTCTACAATGCAATATCTTGCGACTTTCAATTGTTCGGATCGTACTTAAAGACGGAGAATCGAAAAATGGGTCAAAAAACGCTGTTTTGAGAAATTTTTTTTTTTCTTTTCAAGAAAACTGCATTAAAGAGCCAATTCGAGTATAGGATCATGGGGTACGTTAGTAATCAGTGTACATTTTATTTATTTATTTTATTTTATTTTTTTACAATAGTTCGTAGAAACCAAAATTTTGTTCACTCCGATCGTACACTCGTAGGTGACACTGAGCGCTCTCGGGATGATATCAAACACGGACCATAGATTTCTCAAGGCCTAATGTCCAAAACTCTCTCAAAATTGGATGGTAGGATTGCTTCAAGGAGATAGTTTTGTAAACTTCTTCACGCCTGGATCTGCTACGGTTACAAAGTATGGGCAAACGTTCAATTTAATTTCGGAGGAAAAACAGCATTAGTTGGTCAATACATGCAAAATGTTCAGGTATTGTACAGGTTTGCTGTTGAAAGAAATGCCGTGAATTTCATAAAACACCTTCTCCTCGGGATCTAGTGACCCGAATACGTTCAAACTTAGTAAATGAATATCTTAAAGTCATCACCATTTGTGGAATTAAAGTACTTAGCAGACTTATTCTTTGTAGGTCAAACAAGAAAGTTCATAATTGGAAATAATGAATGTTAGCCAATCCTGTTGGCTTACGATGTAGAAGTCTGGAATCTGCTTTATGGCTCCGAAAGCAAATGGACATATTGAGACTTACGAAGCCAAATTACCGGTAGCACTTGAAACGATCTTGCGCTGCCGTCCGACCCAAACTTGCCTTCTCCTTATTAGACAAGGACCCCCAGTTATTACTGTTTGCTCTGTTCTCATTTTACGACCCCTGACATTTCTATTTCGAACTCCAAACACCTATAGAGTTTAATCCCAAGGAACAAGGTGGCTCCAGCACCTAGCGGAACCCCCTTGGAAACATCACCGAGGTCTGAAGTGCACCGGGACTTAGGGAATAGGCCTTAACAAACTTCTCCAGACGTGTTCCGCTGTCAGAGAGGAGGGGGAATAAGCAGAAACGCAGACCTCCAGACCTCTTCAACCTTGTTTACTTACGACTTGGGTAAATTGAATTTCCATGTTACTGCATAATAAATTGCAGCTGGAGCATTTCCACAGGTGAGCTCTCTGTGAAAGGGGTTGCTTGAATCGGAAATTTACCAATGTGTGCTACATTATTAAACCGACATTCCAGAAGATTATAGGAGCGATTTTCCATACAGTGATGTTGACAAACTCTTAAAATATTTGGTACTACATGAATAATGCAGATTCGTACACTAGAGGAATTTGAAATTCTCATTACTGATCCAAGAATTGAATTTTCCCCAATTGAGAATCCCCAAATCTGTAGAAAGAAAATTAATTTACGACCAAAGCTGGTCACGATTCCCAGTGACGTGATTTTTATTAGTGAAATTAACACAGGTGTTTTGGCTTCTTTTAATTTCTCTAATATCCTCCATATTTCTCTTCATTAATAAACTATCGTGACGATCTTCCAACTGATAGAATAATATAAAAAAGGGAATCACCTATTTTGTTTTGAGAACGATGATAAGCACTTATAAAGAAATTAGCCAATCAACCAAAATGTCTCTGCCTCTAAAGAGCAAACTCAGATAGAAGTCCTAAAAAATTGAAAAATAGCCCAAATGTATAAACTAAGAATATAATCATATATATTCAAAAAACGGACGGTAGACCTACGGTTCTACAGTCAGATCATTTAATAATGATTAATTTTACACATTATTAGTTCATTATGGTTACTAAGCAATATTAGTTTATAACTGAGCGTAATAAATCAGCTTTCCTTGACACTACAGAGGCTTAGGGATTATGAGATGCTGTGATAAAATGAGAGCATTCCAAAAAGTGGCTAACGATTTTCAGTAACACTTTCCTAGTAACGCATTGGTTGTACGTGAAAATCAATAGAAAACCCCACCGTGACGTGACGCTTGTGACGTGAAGAAAACAAATAGAAACGTCCTGTTAATCATTATTAAATGATAATCTAAAATAATGTAACGAATAGAATCAATCAGAAATAAAAAAACAGTTCCTTTGAGCCTGAAGCTAAAATTAAAAAACATGAATATGCTTTAGCCGTACACGACTCACTCCTCGTCGATTCTCTAAACCCGACCCCCCATCGGCCTCTGAACTCTGTTTATCATTCTGCCATCAATCCTAAAACATGGAATCATGTTTTAGCTCCTCGCTCTCACTTTATTATAGAAATGATCACGACCATTGAGCTCTTGTGAGATGATGATCTCCTAATAGAAACTCGCGTGTAAACATTCACTTTATTATAGAAATGATCACGACGATTGAGCTCTTGTGAGATGATGATCTCCTAATAGAAACTCGCGAGTAAACATTCACTTTATTATAGAAAGAGGCTAAAGAGGCTACATACGAAATTACAGCTTCCTATAGTGTAAAGTATAGAAATTACCTATTAAAATAATTTAACCACCGCTTCACAAATCTAACCGTTCTCGCAATATTCGGATCACCTGCTATGAATCACATAATCGAAACATCAGCTCAATGAAATCATCAGAAATTAACAAGCGGTTGCAATCATGTTCACAATATCAATAATTGAGAATGATCACCTGTGTGTAAACAATTATTCATATAACCATGCTCATAACTCAGCTTGTTGGCCACGCACTTCGCAGTAGTTAATATAGTATGATTGGATAAATCGAGAGCTTTCGAACGAATGGTCAACGAATTTTGTGGGATGAAAAACGACGAAGTATCATATCCCTAGCAACGAATCGGTTGTGATACTGTTGATTTGACATTTTTGAATCACGGCTGTTAAAATCGTGTCCATTGTATATGTCACGCGGACGCAGTGTTATTTGTGCAAATAACAAATAGCACATCTGTTATTTCGTGGTTGGGAATTGATCTCATTAATTTTAATTTCTAGTAGGTAAGAAATGTTTGTGGCACTGCAGAACACCATAATATCTGCTGTAACTTTCTAGATTCACGTTCATTATCTACTAAGTACTAGTTGGCACTACAGAGCTATACTAGAATTATATTCAGTTGGTGTAGTAAAGTGAATTGAATGGGACGAAATCTTTGCATGAAAGCTGGATAAAATACGATTAAAAAACCTTACAATGCATGATACTAGAAATTGAGGCATATAATAACAAATAATATTAACCATTGTGGAAACGTTTATAGGGATTTCTGGAAGTGGAGTGAATTTTCGTAAGTCATCGTTCCTAGTATTATTATGTTACATAGTTTTGAAAACTGTGCACTTTGAGTGAAAAGAAAATGGTAATTATCAATTTTATGGCAAAAAACTTGTTCTAAATAATAATCAGCTAATCAAAAAGACATTTTGGCTTTTTAACTTTTTTGCTGTTTTAACCTATTTTTAAGAATATTTAAGTGCTTTTAAGTACATTTTTCACCATAATTTTGTACCTACATAAATTTTCGAATGTTCCATTGTATAGTTAATAAACATTATTTGAGCAATATTCTGTTAAAAAATATAAATTGAACGGTTTTTTTTTTTTTTTTTCGTTTTACCATATTTTTAGTGATGTTTTTCTGCACTTTTTTGAAATGTGACCAATTTAATGTTCTCAAAAAATGTCGGCTAACGAACTCGTCCTTCCGTTTGAAATGCTTGATTTTTTGGCGCAAGAACGGAACTTTTATCTCAACTCTAAAGAGATTTATCGTCTGGAAGGACACACACACATATAAACAATGTTTTATATGTATATATATATATATATATATATATATATATATATATATATATATATATATATATATATATATATATATACCTATATACATATATGAAAAAGCGTTTTGAACTCTAGGATTCGTTTCAGAATGTCTCATAACGGATTTCAATAAAGAGAATTTTCGAAAATTTTTATTTTAAATTTTTTGGAGCCATTGTAATAGCTTCATCTTCTATAAAAATTCGCTAATTATCAGATTTTATTCTGTTGAGACGAAAGTCGTAGTTTGATATCGCTGATCCTTCTCAGAGTTTCACATAAAACCAAAAGAACAAGGTGCATGCCATCTCCATTAGGCACCTAATCATGAGATATAGAGTGAACTTTGTCCAACTGGTCTTTGGTCTTTAGCGTCTACAAGGTAAAGTGATCCCTTAATTATCTTGAGGTGTGTATGATTGCTCTAAAGTGGAAACATCGGCTGACTGGATGAAATTAGGTAAGGAAAACGCACCAGGAAGTTATATAAACATTGAATACTTATCAAAATTACGACTTCAGACTCCTACGCATACATTCAATGTGCACCAATAACGTAGCCAAATCCGCTTTATTAATTTATTTAATATCGGATGAGATTGGTCGAGATTCACACTGACTTATACAGTGAGAGTTTCCGAACTGACGAAGGATATACAGCTTTGGCAAACGGCACTAAAATTGCCTTCCCCCGCTCCGCAACATAACGGCGTGTATAAAATCATCGTATACTTCCTTTATGGGGGTGTTGACTCCCTAACGACCGCTTTTCCGCTGAGCCCACAAACCGAGAAGTATCATATCGACAAATATTTGTTCTACCTTAACAGATTTCGTCTACGTTGTAACAGGGTCGTTTGCACACTTTGAAATCCCCTTCCATTGACAAAGCTTTTGTTATAGATTCCCATCATTATTGCTTCGATTTTATTTACTGACGTTTATAGATTATCTCGAAGTAATTTCTACAAGAGTCCGAATACGGTACTGTTTTATAACCCAATTATTTCACGAATCACATGCAAACGCAATCCCTTAACACTGCCTATCGTCTGATACATAAAATACAATATTACAGGAAGGCAGATACACGAAAACAAAGAATACTATTTAAGAAACTCAAGTTGTCAGCTAGATATTCATTAATAAGTAATTAAGGCATTACATTGTTTTAATAACCAATTTGAAAAGGGTTAATTGATTTACTATCGTTTTTTAGGAAGAAAATTTAGATAGTAGGTTTTTATAAATCCTGTCAAGCTCTGCCCAAGCTACTACTCTCAACCAAATTTTGTATTTCTTTATATTTTTTAAAGTTCAATAAGGTATTCATGAGTTTTACATTTCATTATCGAAAAAAAAGAAAAGAAAAGAAAAAAAAAGGAGCTAAAGAAAATGAGCTGTGTTTCACCAAAAAATGTTTAATGTGCAGGTACAGTATAACCCATGTTCAAGTAATATTCACAAAAGGAGTGGGAGGGGGAAGGGGTCATCAATCTTCACAGGTGTCTGCTCTTCATCCATTGAGAATCACCATCCATAGTCAAACTGAAAATTCAAAATCGGATTACAGTGAGGTGCATATAATTTTATATTGATGGTAGTAGTAAAGTAGACAACCATTCCAGGTTGGGGCTTTTCGTCGGACTGCCTCGGGCGTCGCGGACGTCATCAGCTGTCCTCCAAATGGAGGAGCAGATTCGTTCTTAACATTTCGCTTAAAGCTCCTCATTGCCTCGCCCCCTTAAGTGGAGAGGGGTTCGCCGTACAGAAGCGCGAAAATTACTTGGACGTCTGACCCTTACCTGGGCGGTCACCCATCCAAGTACTCACCACGCTCGACGTTCCTTAACTTCGAGGGGTAGATGGAGAGGGTGAATCTGGACTAATTGCTTCCTCGTATCAAATGACGGTTGGACTAACGGAATAGTGGATATGACTCAGTTAAGACCTCTGAGCTTTTATTCGTACATCTAAATCTACCTCATGAGGAGTTATGAAAGATCAATGATGGCAAGTTAAATTGTTTGGAAACTTAATGAAAAATTGAAAATGCCTAAATAAAACTCGGTGCTCTGCGCCTCGCCAGGGAGCAAGCCCCCTGGACCCCCGGTTACCTCTATTTACGTACTTAGAATGAAATTATTGAAACGGAGAATGTGTTTTAGCTCACGCGCTTCACATAAACCCGTGAAACATAAGAATGACTCAGATTTTGCGATGAATCATATCACAACTATGTCAAGTTGTTTTATTTATTTATCACCAGCACCGTATTTGAAACCTCCTCATCAAAAGGTTTCATTTGCGCCCTCACACTTGAAATGCATACCCCCCCCCCCCCCCCGGGGGGGGGGGTTTGGGGCAGGGTTGCCAGGTGTCCGGTTTTGGCCCGGACAGTCCGGTTTTTCACCAAGCTGTCCGAACGAATGTTGAAAGTCGCTATTAACGTCAAATGTCGGGTTTTCTCAGAAATTGTGGCAAATGTCCGGTTTTCATAGTTCCTATGGTAGTTTGGCTATCCTACGAAATCAGCCATGACTTCTGGAGGCCCATCTACATCTTTTATTTGGCAATCGACGCAAGAAAGCTATCTAAAGCTCAAAAATCATTTGAGTGTTGTTCCTTTTATTGTGAGAAGAAATTCTCCATCTCTTCTGTTAGCCATCATTTATGCATTCTCTCTTTCAGTTTTAGATTAAAGTAAATGATCTTGAACTATCGGAGAAAATCTTAAGTTAATAGTTCTAGACTTATATAGTTGATAGTTCTAGTAAGTAATACCGAGATTTTGTCTAAATTCCCTGTTACCAGGTATTTACGTATTCTTAAGTTTATGGTATTATGTTTATGTTATTCTTATGCTTATAAGCATGGGTTCCGTTATTGATAGGTGATGGACAGGAATTTGGTATTTCTTGCAAAGAGCGGGACGACATTTTATTAGGGTTGCCAACACGCAGTTCGGGGCCTTTCTTCGCGCGTGTTTAGTTTTGACGATTTCGATCAGCTGAGTAGACTAAATTCGCTCCTATTCACCCTAGGAAGTTGAAATTTGATAGGGAGTCACTCTGGATCATTTAAGGACGATTGAAATGGAGGGCTCTTTCATGTTCAGCTGTATTAGCTAAGTTCTCTTCTGTTCACTCTAGGAACTTGACATTTGATAGGGAGACTCTTTAGGGTCATTAAGAGACTATTGAAATGATGGTCTCTTTCCTGATCAGCTGAGTGAGCTAAATTCTTTCCTGCTCACTCTAGGAAGTTGAAATTTGATAGGGCGACTATTTGAAACGTTAAGGGACGATTGAAATTATGGGCTCTTTCCTAATCAGTCCGAGCCGATTTTGCTACTATTTTGCTGTTTTTTGGCACGCAGCCTCCGCAGTTACGAACACAGTCTGAATATGGTTATTTCAGCAGTCTTTGCACCGACTAACCCGTACAGGTGGGTCCGTGCCACTCTCGGGTAACCGGCTAGTTTATTCATATAACGTTAATTATCATGCGGTTGCGATCATGTCCACAATATCAGTTATTGAGACTGTTTCACCTGTGTGTAAACAATTATTCATATAACCATTCTCATAACTCAGCTTGTTGGCCACGCACTTCGCAGTTGTTAACATAATATGGTCGGATAAATCGAGAGCTTCCGAACGAATGGTCAACGATTTGTTTGGGGTGAAGAATGACGAAGTAAATTTCTCTAGCAACGACTCGCTTTTAAGTGGAAATCATCAGTAAATTGTTGCAACACATCTTCGTTTCACAAAAACGCAACACATTTTCGTTAACACAAAACGTCTCGTTTTCAGTTGGAGATGCCAAGGCTAAAACACATTCCGTGTTAAATAATAATGAAAAGCTTATGACTGCCGCGCCGCCCAGGTTCTCAACCTATTTTCGTTATTCTTATTTTTTCCATTAAAAATGCGACCTAGTTTTAGAACACATGCCAGGAGTTTCGAATTTCATGATGGATGGAGGTGAATTTATTGGGTAATAATAGCGATTACCACCGATATTTTTATCGTTTAATGATTAACAGGACGTTTCCTTTTGTTTTCGTCACGTCACGAGCGTCACGTCACGGTGGGGTTTTCTATTGATTTTCACGTACAACCAATGCGTTACTAGGGAAGTGTAACTCCCTTAGTTTTCATAGCAGGAAAATCGTTAGCCACTTTTTGGAATGCTCTGATTTTATCACAGCATCTCATAATTCCTAAGCCTCTGTAGTGCCAAGGAAAGCTGATTTATTACGCTCAGTTATAAACCAATATGCTAAGTAACCATAATGAACCAATAATGTGTAAAATTAATCATTATTAAATGATCTGACTGTAGAACCGTAGGTCTACCGTCCGTTTTTACATGTGTCATTTGATTCCTGTGACAGTTTTTATCATTCGTTCGATCCAGAGTTCAGTCCAGTTATTCATCCTTGGGAAGCTTCAAATTCACTGGGTGGATTGGAGGGGGGAAGGTGATTCCAATAATTTATTATATTTTCTTTTTATCTCTCATTTTTATAATTATCACATGAATGATATACAATTATTGGACGTCCCTGTAAGCGATGCATGTATTATTCAGGTAGGAAGGTAACATGTTAAGTATTGGTGTGGTAGAAACAAGAGATTCTAGTATAAGTTCGCCTCATAGGCATACATACCTATTTGTAGGTGGGGGTACCCTACTCCGCAGTGAAGGTATGACACATCTATTCATTACACGGAGAAATTATTTTTCGAACAAGTAACAAATTTATACAACAAATCACGGCCTCCCAAAAGGCTGCGGACGATAGTAAACTGTTCGGAAATTGTTTCAGGAACCTCGATAAAGGACGTAAATCAAGAAAACAATGGACTCGCCAAGGGAACAAGATAGAACACCTTGTTTCCATGGGACGAAGGCTATCATCAATACCGGACGATCCTATAAATAATTCCAGAAGGGGTCCAGCGTTAGGGGGGGGGGGGGGGGGGCAGTATATCACGGAAAGGGATCGTGATAAAGGGGAAATTACAATCATAGTCCGGGCAACCCCGTTGTTCCAACTCGGGGCCACCGATAGTGAATGTGGGTCTTTCCTAGGTTAGGGAAAACCTCCCGTAAGGTTTACGGGTAAAGCATCGGCGTTTTCGACTCCATTGTCTGGTTTTAGGCGCGTATATCCCCGTTTCCCTGCCGATAACCTCTCCGACTCACCCTCGATCCATTCTGCCCCTTCTCTTTTCTCCACCTGGTGTTTCAAATTGCTGTTCTTTTTCTCAATGGACCCGCCCGCCTCCTCTTCTTGCTTTTCACCGCCTCCCTATCAGAGTTGCACTTTATCAAGGAAACGTATCGGGAGGTTTTTTTTTTTTCTCCTGCTACTTGAGGAAAATTACTCACCCGATAAAACGAACCCCAAACAAAAGGCTGCGTGATAATGAATACTCACGAACCCTCCTTTCTTCGTGAGGGGTATAGAAGCTGATACGGTAGGAATCTGAAATCCGGATATTCGACGTCCATGAAGAAAGGCAAAATAAATTGAAAATGCAGAAAATGAAAGGTAATATTTACAAAGTTTGAAAAACTGGTTGTCCAATGTAATTTACTACACGTCTTATTCACCATTCTATGCTACGGAAACTATGATAAAAAATACCGAACTCAATTTTCGGTTGATTTGACGACGACTGGCGTCGGGCCATCATCAAAAATCATATACACCCAATTCTGTATGTCTAAAAAGTCTACTTACCAAATTTTAAGTTGGTAGCTCCTAAATTGCCTGTAGCGTGGATACACACACACACACGTGCGCGCTCAAAGTACAGACACACCTCATTCGTCAATTAGATAGCTCTTCTACGCGTAAAACGGGTATAATGATTAATAATCGTAATTTATGATACTTAATGAAAATATAACTGAATAGACTTAGGACCAGTTTCACCGAACTGAGCTAATGTCCCATCAACCTAACCAAACGGTAACGGGATACCGACGATAAAGAGCAGCGTGAAGGAATTATCTTTCACCACGTTAATTCAGAAGTCAAAGTAATCTCCCCCGGAGTCTGTTATGGTTTGGTTAAGTTAATGACAAAACGTTTCATTTTTTCCGACAATCATAACCTAAACAACTCCAACAGCGGTTTCTAATCGAATTCTTACCTTTAAGTGAGAGAGAGTAAAAACCACTAGGTACCTATGGTTGAAAATCTTTTTCAATGAGGAAAGTGTGAGTGAAGTGAAATGAAATGCAACAGAAATATCTTTCTGCTCTTTTGATGGCCTCAACAGTAGATCTTCCGGTATCTACTGGAGAGTATCATACCTATATTACAAGAAATTAATATACGTATGAGGAGACTAGTTAATTGGAAGGGTTGTAAGAGAAAATTATGGAAATCTCAAAAGCAGTAAATACATTCAAATTTCTCCGTCTCTATAGGAAGCCTATAAACCTGGTTATTAAACTTGGTTAGGTACCTTCCGAGGTAGTAGGTTACTAATTTGTGCAGAATGTGTCAAATCACTTTGGCAACATCGGTTTTCATCTAGCACTTGACAATAACACTTTTCCTCATGACCGGAGCTCGTTGTCACTTGAATAACATTAACAATGAGCAAAACAAACAAGTTGTGAAACCGCCTATATGAGCTTAGTGATGTGGCGCTTTTTGGTATTAATGCGAAACAATCTTGTGTATGAAAAATTCGAAATGTCGCGTCTTATTGGAAACAATCCCATCACCTACAAGCTCGTCATGGGAGAGGAGGTTATGTGAGTGAACATTATTTTTCTTTAGTGACTTGAGGCCGTTGTTGAAACAATGTTGAGCTTAAATGTTTAAAATCATTAAATATTATTACATTTTTGGTAATTAAAATGTGGAAATTGATGGCTCCATACACTGACAACTTAACGATAATCATCCGTTGACCTCTTAATTCCTTGAGGGTCGGGTAATTATTTAATCAGCTTTGGTAATCAGATCGTCAATTTTGACGGACAAGTTAACCAATGGAGGGTGTTGGTGAAAGAAAAAACGCTCTAAAGGCCGATCAAGCTCAAACGTAATGCCGCGTTACTAAAGCTAATTCTTGATTATCTCAGACGGTGAAATTGGCCCTAAGGCGCCTGCCGAGAAGAAATGTTCATGAACATCAAATATTTTCTAATGTCATTAATTAAAAAACAAAAAAATGAAAACTGAAAATGTACCTATTTATTTCATATTTATTTTTTCCTGAGTTCTTCAATGAGTTTAAACGAACCAAAATTTTCGTACTCAAATTCCCTTTATGGTGGATACAGAATGTCCCCTCTTCCCGTTTCATGAAACTTTCGCCTCCAAGGAAATACCTGGTGTATTGTACCTTCCAGATTATCCTGTGGGAGTAACAGTCCAATTGCCACCCTCATACATCATCATCCTACTTTACTCTGTGATCATCTTTCAGCACTCCTGCTTTCTTTTTTAACAATAGATACAGTGAAAAAATCCGTACAAATACAATTCTGATTTGTGATCAATATTAATGAGGATGATTGTAAGTGAAACGAATTGCAGGGTGAAAATCGTTACGCAAGATATCTACTACTATGAAAGACATGTCAACAACCAAGTTTCTGAGGAAAATAACTCCCTAGCGCTCTTAGCGGCGAACCACATTAGTATGAAACCCGATCGTAAGATGCGGTAGAGACCCCAAGCCTTATTGCTGGGCCTAGACCTGCTGCTTGCAGTGTAAATTGCTGCTGGAAGAAATTTAATAGCAGAAAACTTTTGGGAAATCTTTCCTGTTTGTAAACATTACTACGGCGTTCTCATTACAGACAGCTTTCGTATCCTATGCTACCATTCGCCACAAATCCTCAGAACCATTCCTTGTTCATGCATATATCCTTCCCGACACACATTCATTCATTCGCATGGAACATACACATTCATTCATTCGCATGGAACATAAAAGATCTAAGTTCAAGTGGTTACCCTCATGATGGCTGAGCTCTAAAAATTCCTTTTTAAGCGAAATTCATTACTTCTGTTTGACCATTTGGGTGACGTAAGGAAAGTATAAAGACGGTTGATGAGGATGTACGATAAAAAATAGTTGGTGAGAAATATAATTGATAATAATTTCAAACTATTTTTTCTGTCAGTGGTATGATATTGAGAATGAGGCCAAACCGTACAAACTTACAAGGTTTATACAAAACTGCTCAACGTTGATTGTTCAGATCATCATATTCATAAAACAGTATTGTAAATTCATTCGTATTCAATCATTGACAGAGTATGATGATCATACTATGATCCCTACGATAGCTCGGTAAGAGGAATGTATCTAGTTAAATAAATTCTCGTCCCTGGCATTCTAGTCTGCTTGTTAGAAATAAAGTACACACAAACACATATTTTGACAATATATTTTCGTAATCAACTAAGAGTTGTTACTAACCGATTTACTCCATTTAATTGGTGCCATGAACATCCCTTACCTGAAAAAAGAAAATTATCATCATTACTAATATGTTATACATGGACGTTACTTTTAAATTTTAAGGCATTATCTTATTTCGAGAAAAATAAAGAAACATGAGATTAGTTGTGACCCGAATAATACTGAAATGCGTTTACTTATTAAACTAGAGATCTCAGCTGTTGATCAACGATGGTCGGTTCTACCAACCTCGGTTCAGATAAATCGATGATCAAATGCGATAAATTGTCAACTAAATCCATCCAAATGAAGATGGTTAGTACCCCAATCAACGACTATTACCAGTTATTTTCGCCAACAATGTTAACACGACCAAAATTCTGTTTCGCTACAGCTTCCTGCATATTTTGCTACATTTTTCTTCCTATTTCCTTCGTTCACGAAAATGAGTCACAGAGGATTGATTAGAGCATTGGTGTAGGAGAATGAATTTGGGGAGGATGATTAAGACTTTACTATATTCGTCGTACACGATGAGAGAGTATGGCGGATTATGTTCTCAATGATATCGATTTTCTGACGAGGTATCGACTTTCAAAATCTACTCTTTTGTAGGTTCTCGAACAAATTAAAGATAGCATCGAATACACAAGTGACGGGATTCTATGGGATATAAAAATGCAGTTGTAAAATAGTGTTATAAAATATCCTACGGCACATTAAAGTTTGAAACGGTGCAATGTGCCGAGATGGCCTGGTGTACCGTAGACTGTTGTCATTGAAGTGATAGGAGATTCAAACATAAGAATACCTACTCGTTCAATTTGACTTTATAGTATGAGAAAATTGTCCCCTATTTCCTGCACTTTTTGAGGTCAAAAATAATGATAATAACATAGTGTATTCTACTTTGGAATCTCGGATCTGTCATCCTACCAATGATTTGTGGGAGACACACCTACTTCCATTGAGTGAACTGGATCTAACTTGCTATAGTTTCGAAATGGTGTGGCAGTAAAGGACCACGCCTGACGCCAACGAGTATGTAAAAAATTATCCTATCAAAATATATTAAAAAATATGGAAGCATTAAAAATTTTAGGTTGGTAACAAATGCTCTCTCACTGCTATTTCGTTACCCCGATTTCGCTGACAAATGCCTCCTTGATATCGTGTAAATCAAAGTTTAAACATTAAATCAACATTTCTTGGACATGCTAAAAATCGATGATTACTGATAACAGTGTGATCGTTGATTACAACCTGTTGATGAAACCAATTTGTTTTAAATAAATGTTCAAATGTCTGGTTCAGTTATCTTTTTTTTTTTTTTTTTTTTTTTTTTTTTTTTTAGACCGGCCCAAAGGTTCCTAACCATTGTTGCAAAAGATGGACGATGGATGGAAGATGGAAATCGATGTACTTTAAGCTCGTTAGGTAGGTTATTTTTCAACTACTTAGTTAATTTAGAGTTCATTTGTTTTGTTTTCAATACACATAATTAGTTTTTCTAAACAGTATATCTCCAAGCAATATCAGCTATCTTGCATAATTAGATTAATGATTAACCTAGAGCAAGTTTCCAAGCATAAAATACTATATCGACGAGATATTGTTATATGGAATCATGACTATTAAGATACCTATATCTCTCTTTCAGATGGAAACGTATGTTAAAAAGAGCTATTTCCTAATTTAGGAATGGGTTAACAATCAATGAACTTGAAAAGTGACCTTCAAGGAAGACATCCGTATCAGGTTGCAACTGATGCAAATTTCCAAAATACATCTCCAAGATGTTTGTAATTGGATGTATAATATTTGATATTCAGAAGGAAAACACATTGCGAAGCGTTGTAAAGACAATTTCAAACTGTTCATGCTATGAAAAGCAACCAATATACAATTTAGAAAAAATAAATTCAATTATTTTAAATGAAGCGATCTCCTTCATGGAACAGACAACATACCCACAATGTTTCTATGTTTGTGGACTTGGGATAATAGTTGTAGGTTAGGAATATGGGTTTTTTTCGGACGTACAGTTTAGGAAACATTGAATAGTCCCTAACGTAAATTTGTGGTTAGCAGGAACGCTAGACTCAACCCTGCTTTGGGAAACGCTGTAAATGAGTTATATTTGACGTTGTACCCCAGGTCCTATATCAAGTTCCAATCAATCTCCAGGGCTGTAGATTATAGAGCATTGTTAGTTATGTAACAATCTATTAATCCTAATATAACAACAAGTAGCTACCTATTGTAATAATCATTGTCCCCTTTGATGAGATCTCCTGATACCCCAACTACACAACGATAACGTTCCGTTTCCATTGTATCCCGCTACTCAACACAATTACCGCAAGCGGTGGTACATTGAGTAATGGATCTCAACCCTTCGAAACCGGATAGGTACCACCGAATTGTTTGTTCCAAGCAAACAACCCTTCTTGCGATTGATAGATCGTATGTGATACTTAAGTAGAGCCGCTAAGGATAATTAATTTCCCTCTCCTACGGAGCGGAGCACGAGGTTTCCCGTGAACGCCGGGAATTTGATGAATTGCGCTCGGCAGACCAAGGTGTATTAATTACCACGGTAACACTGGTCGATCACAACAGCTCTCTATAACGCCGAGCTGTGATAAATCTAGAGGGCTCCGCTTTCTCTTAACTCGGGGTTAACATGCGCCGCATTTAGTATGATGGAAGATTCCCTTTAGGACGGGGCCAGGAGGGACTTGTCATTATAAATTGCTCCCGCTCAGCAACTGTTAAACGAATATTGGGAAGCCGTCATGATGAGTCATCGGCATTCAACGGAAAAGGGTGATATTTCATTTTTCACCTCGCAAAGCGTTATCTGAGACAACGTAAATGCTGCATCAGTTTTTTTTCAATTATTTGAGTTCTTTTAGATAGAGTCGTGATGGATGAGGACATGAAATGCATGCAATGGATCGGAACACAGCTTAAGTTTATTAATATATCGTGTTTCAGTAGTTGTGGCCCACCCTACCCTACATACTGTAAGTCGGTTCAAGCTCTAAGTGAAGGGGAAATGAAGCTAAATTACTTTAGGGAATAGACAAAGAAATCATCGTGACTAAAGGGGGATGTTACCGGGCGACCAATATGGTGTAGAAAGATACTACTACTGAAGGTGGGAATAGCTGGTCACGAAATAGCTGCTTGAGGGGCAGGTTACCCCAGGAAAGCTTGAATGGAGCTACGTGGGACGTGTGTGTGACCACGGGTGTGGATGAGCTTAATTGCCAAATAAATGACTATTTTCTACCCAACGTGACCACTGTGTCAATAGGGTGGCACGTTGTTATGAATAAGACGTAGCAGTCCCTATCAAACTAGAAATGTTGGGGATTTTGGGAGGTTGCAAATGAAGTGAAGGGGAGACACGAAATGACTGTAGTTTCGTGGTTCTGCTAGCTAGGGAAATAATGGCTGAGGAATTGTACTAGATAACAGGTCACAGAATATTCAAAGGAAACAATACTTTCACTAACCGTGGGAAGTGATTTTCCTTGAAAATTCGCTCTATTAGCCATGCTGCGTGTCCAAGTAATCCTATATTAAGAAGTGTAGACAATTTTTTTTTTTTTCTTACAGGTATTGGGAAACGATGATTAGGGACATGTAGAGATGTATGGGGGTGAAGACGCGTATAGGGCCGCAAGCTAACAAATCTGGAAATACACTGGTCGCCCCCGGGTAGACAGATCAAGCCTTATACCACGATGCAATGCAAGCTCATAGCAGAACAAATAGTTGAATAAAATTAAATATTTATGCTGGGATTTGAATCCGGGAAAGTAAAACATAAATAAAACGCACTAACCGTCATACCATGGTGTTTTATATAAGGAATAACAGCATCTGTGTCAAGGGCAGCACACTCGCCTAAAGGTAAAGATCTAGTCGTGCAGCATGATCGTGTGAGCGAATTTTGTCAAATCACCTGTATTATTATACTATGTTGAATCGCATTGAAATGTGAGCAATTTCAGTAGAAATAAATTGTTCTAAACCGATTTTATGGCCAAAACAATGAATGACTGAACCATGTGGTTAAGTGTTTTGTTAAGACACGACAATAGATAGGTATTGAAACAACAATATTCAACCACCGATATTGAAAATTTATAGCAAAATTACGTATAATAAATGTTCGATAAAAAATTGCAACACAGACTCAAGAGCTCTTGTGTACGCTGAGTCGAGGATAGAAGACTAGAGACGTTATTGGACCTGCAGACGTTTTTACACTAGGTAGTCGTTTTAATGATGGGATTGCACTTGTTTTCACACCGATTGAACTTACCACACCACCTCTTGCATCAATCGAGTTGTTATGGAGCTTGGAACGCAAAACTACTAAGTTTGATGTTTGGGAAAGGAAGGGAGGCGTTGACTTTATTCTCTTCTTGGTCAATTACGAAGTTTCATTATTGAAAAATGATAATGTGAAAGTCATACACAAAATATTTAGATGCATGAATTGCCAACAATAGTTAACTAGTCGCATTGAAAATACATGGAGTTCTACAATGACTGTTTAGTAACGGGCATTGAACCTTGACATTTCATGCGCTTGTCCGAAACATTTACAACAAATTGTCCACTTAAAGAAGAACGGTTGTTAGGAAGGACATGAGGAACTTGTGGGAACCCGCACGAGATAAGTTATCTGTGCAACGCAACAAAGGGCTACTACGGGGTTACAACGTGAACGGGGTTACCCTCAGTTGAACAAGTTGATTGTGCAGCAGACTAAAATCTCCTTTTCCAAATGGGACGGCGAGGAAGAACCGAAAGGAGGCTTGGGAAGTCAAGAGGGTTCTTTCTCGCGGGCTGCTCTTGCCAAACCACCCGTGATAGGGTTCGTATGAGGGTCGTTTGTGCGGGCTTCAAACCACTGGAAACTTGTTGGGAAGAGAAATATACTCAGATGATATATCTGGAAAGTCATAGCAGGATAGGTAAAATTATGCGTGAGGAACATGATCAAAATCTGTTTCCAAGTTCGTCCAAACTATTTTTTTTTAAATATGGTAAAGTTCCATTGAGCCATACCAATGTAGTTCTTCCAGTGATTCGATCTCTGAGATTAACGACTTATTAGTCTTGAAGTCGTAGCGTATGAGATTGAACTTAATACTCAAATGTGTGTTGCACATGGCTGCCCCCCCCCCCCCCCCCGCCACCCCGCGCTATTTTTCTAATGGGAATCAGCAACATACTGCTGGCAATGATTACTAAAAGATTTATTTCTGTAGTAAATAGCTCTTCTGAGAAATGATCAATGGTCTACTTTTAAAAAGCTATTTATTCGGTGAATAAACATAGGTACTCAATGTAAACATTTACCTACTGTATTGACAAGGTTCGGAGTTGCCTAACCCTTATTCTCAGCTTATTCAACAGTTCAGTTATACTAAGATCACTAATGCGAGATGTTTATTGAGAGTGAGGAATTTTATGTGATTTTGGGATAGGTTCCCCAAAGTACTATACAATCAGTTAGTCATACCTTATTTCATAATTAAATGAGATAGTGAAGGTATTTAATTCCATTTGACTGTATGATATTTTTATTATTTCCAAAAGTCTTCATATTCACCACCACCATATTTCGCCTAACTTTCATACTTAGGAAACCTCTCTCTCTCTAGATCTGGTCTATCCTCTAGATAGTCAGTTTTTTAATGCAATTACAATTCATTGCAATTGTTCAAGTTTTCATTACGTCAAAGTTTTTTAAAAAATTTACATATTTAAGAATATTTTTAATTAAGTTTTTATTGAAAAATATATTTGAGAATGCAGCCAATAACCATAAAATTATAATAAAAACTTATGGTCGGCCGATTGCCAGGGTCCACCCGCAATCATTACAACAAAGGGCGAGTCCGGATGAAAGGTAATGAAATAATTAGTTAAAAACCTAGGAAATTATATTGAGTTTGCTGTTGGAGATATAAATACACGCCGTTTCCATTGGCGTCCCCTTTCTTTCAATATTCTCGGAGGAACGTTGATTTTCCCGTCATCTTCCCCCGTCTGCGGTCGATTAGCAGTTCCTCCGCTCGGAAAATTAAGTTCTCTCCTCCCCGTCAAGGCCTCCTGAAGGAACGTTCAGAGAATTTCAAACGGGAAGGAACAAGGTCGATTTAATACTGGGGCTGTGAGGGAAAACGGAGGAGGGGTAGGAGCGTTTTTCTCCTTCTTTTTTTTCTTTTCGCTCCGCGATTTGATAAATTATGTAGAGCAGCCGAGAGCCGTTTCCAGGTCTCCGGGAAATAAAGCTGGGAGCTCAAGCTCTCGAGAAGGTCCGCTGGGGAACATCGTGCCGTCTTGTAGGCAGGAGACGTTGGATTTATTCGGCTTGACGAATCCACTCTGCCGCCTGTCAGGCTCACAGTGCGTGTTGAAGATGCGGCTCGAAGGTATTTCAAATCTTCACTGAATAAGCAAGAAGAAGGTTGAGATTGAATGCATCCTTGTGAAGATGAAACCAACCTAGCTATTGACTTTTCTCACACTTAAATTACGTAGTTTACTGAACGGACTCACAGCTCGTTTAGAATTCCGGACTATGTCGCTATTACGAATCATTACGGATGAGCGAACATCTTAGCAGTAGAAACTACAATGGCACCTAACAACAAGAAATAGACGAGAATTACGCCTTACAACCCAAAATAAAGACACTACCAAACCAAGTTTTTCTATATTAAAGTTAAAACTGAAATTGACGTTCTTGAAATTGAAAATAGTTACGAATAGGTAAAGGGGTCGAATTAAAAATTGTTTGAACAATAAAATAATAAGTATATTGGTTACCATTTTAGTGAATTTTTATAAAAAATGAAACTATTTCCATGGCTCCAAAATTTTTAGAATCAAAATATTGGAACATTTTCTTCATTGGTATAGAGGTTTTTATTTTTAATTTATATTCCGAAACGATTCCTGGATTTTAACGCGTTTTCATATGTATATAAATGTTATATTGTAAGTGTCATTCCAGACGATAACTCTCCTTAAGATTGAGATAAAAATCGTTCTTGCGCGAAAAATCAAGCTTTCTAAATTAAAGGATGAGTTCGTTTGTCAGCACTTTTTGAATACACTAAATTGCTCATCTTTCAAAAAATATGGTGAATGAAGGCAACCTTGTGAAGATGAAACTAACCTAGCTTTTTCCTTCAGTCGCTCTTGAATTACTTAGTTTACTGAACAGGCTACATAGCTAGTTTAGAATCCTGGACCGTGTCGCTAATACGAATTAAATTCGGATGAGGTAGCCTCTTGGCAGTAAAAACTATAAAATGACACCTGCAAGAGAGGAATAAACGAGAATTATACTCCTTACAACCAAAAATTAAGGTAGATCAATACATCAAAGTTCCTACAAAGTAAACGAGAACAGGGTATATAACTGAAATTTTGTCATGGATAGAACAAAAAGTCCAGCGTAATGCCTGGCTGATATCAACAGGTAAACGAGAACCCCTTACCAACTCATTTTATTCTATCATATCGTTCTTTCGTTCTAACAAACAACTCCTCCCCTATAAGTAATTATTCAACTGATTGCTGAGCAGAAACGACTAACTAATTTAATTACACTATTATTACTATTAACAAATAATAATAACTAATCACAATAGGAAATTGTGACTAACTAATCATGAAATAAAAAGTCTATTAACCGATTTTAATGCACCAATGTATAAAGAAGATAATGTGTTTTATACATGCACAAACCTTCAAGCCACCCTGATCATCTTTATATAAATAGTAAAGTTATTGCATCTCTTGATTTCATAGTTAATTGAAAATTTCTTAGTCTACTGTTTTCCTAATCGTGAAAGGTCAGTTAAGTTGAACGCAATGTGCTACGGACTCTAGAATGGCTGCAAGAGCCTGTTGTAGCGGAGAGTCTACTTCAGTAAAGGACTTTATGGAATGGGTCGTAACTGCGGAATGGGAATCGTCTCAGTCCAATTTCTTACTGAAGCTAAAAGTTATCACCTCGTCGTCTCCAAGGGTGGTTTTAAACTAAGAGTCGACGCACGCTTTCCACAATGTCCTTTCAACCAACCCCATCAACATAGTCTTAGCATCGTTTCATTTACCAACCCTTCTTGCACTTCGTCGGCCTAGTTGGTAAGGATACATCTTTTAAGTGGTTGTAGCACATGAATATCCTCAAATTTCAAGCAATCTGAAACTAGCCAGAGGATAGTATTATCAATATAAGGAACATTGGTAATAAAAAGTATCGGATACAGCTGGATCATTACAGAGAAGTGGATAATTTTGAAGAGTGATGGAGTTTACTTGTATACCTGACCTCAGGAAGAAAAAATGCTAATGAGAAGTAGCTTCAGAAGAGTTGTAGCCATACTCAAATGAAATTTGTCAATTATTGTCTGAAATCATCGGTCATCGGAAATCATCACCCAATGGGAGGTTTCAATTATTATTCACCATGCAATGTAATTGTATCTACCTAATGGAAATTGCATTCACGTGACAATACACATAGAGCAATGAATATTTTATAACTGTACAACACCGTTTACAGGTAAAATTTAGATTCATGATTATTCCCTTGAGAGATAATAATATATGATAATGAACAAACAATTTTAGATCAACAAAATGCTTTGAATTCAAACTTTGAGTTAAAGTATGTGAGGCTTCTGTTTAACAAACTTTAGCGGTCCTAACAATGAAATAGTGAATGAATTAACAAATACATACTTTTTACCGCCTTTTCTTAAAAGAAATGCGATATCGTATTCACTTTGTCCTTTATGTATGTGTATCCTCGAGAAAGCCATTTAATTTGAGAATGGCTGGACCGAATTTGACGGGATGGGTTGCAAAAATCTTCATTGATAATAGGTGATTCGTTATTCAAAAATCCTATGATATTCTATGATGATATGATTCTATGATATTCTATGATGATATGATTCTATGATATCCTATCATTCTATGATATTCATCCTATGAAGCTGAAATTCGGAACGGGGCCTCTGTGATCGAATCAGAATAGGTCTTCTAACCGAACCATCCCTATCACCTGAGTAAGATCTCCGCGTTAATAATGTGTGCCTATGCTATTTATCCTACGAAGCTGAAATTTGGAACGAAGCCTCTGTGAGACCGTTGCAGTATGATTTTCACTTGCCGAACCATCCCAATCAGCTGATTGAGTTCTTCGCGCTAATTTCTATACCACCTGTTCTACGGCGCTGACATTTGAGTTTTAACCCAAAAAAATAAGATAACTAAATTTGAATAGGATTTTAACTTGCCAAACTACCCCAATCATGAACTCTTGACGTTAATTTATATTATACTTATCCTAAGAAGCTGAAATGTTGAAAGGATCCTTTGTAAGATAGGTTAGAATGTAATATTCACTTACCTAATTCAATCAGCTGATTGACTATACTAAAAATAATAAAGATCTGTATAATCGTTGTAATAATTGCTCCTTTCAAGCCCTGGACGCCCCACCAAAATTCTACATAAAAATACTTAAAAAAAGATCTACTTGAAAAAAAAATGCGCTCAACATGTGGCTCACTACGTGAGTATTGATCTATATTTTTTAATCTTCTCTTCTCTGGGTGCCTTAGACGTAACAATCCATAGGCGACCAATCTAAAGGTTCCTCTACACAGTAAGCATCCGCTCAATGTCCGCTTTTGAGAGTTGAAAATTTTGATGATAATGGTTGGCGGCCAATTCCTCTACCATCCTCTTTCTTGCCTTCAAGAATTAAGCGCTAGAAGTCGTAGCGGTCTTCTCTAAATAGGTGTACGGTATACAATTTTGCACTTCTTAATTGCTCCTAAGAGCCTCGATCCTGAAGACTAGCTCCATGCAATACCCCAGTGTTACGAACCCCCTGTATACCCATGACATTTGACACATCCTTCTCAGGCATCACATTTCAAAAGTCTCGAGAAGATTTATTGATGATAGGTACCTTTAGTGTCCATTTCTTCACTCCGTAGAGTGAAACAAACCATATGTAGCATTTAAGTACCTACCGGTACCGAATGTCAAAACTGATGTGATTATCACACAGGAGAGTCCTCATACGAACGAACGCTTATTCAATCCTCGACCTAATTTCGACTTCAGGGTTCCACTTTTCATTTACCATGGTTTTGCACGCGTTCCAAACAAACTTCTCAGGCCCAATTATCCTCAGCACGGAGTTCACCTCTAGCGACTACCATAAAATTAGTTTTGGCATTATACGTTTTCTTGATTTACCTACGTATAGAGAAATTTGGTTATAAAATAATCCTCTATGCATTTGTTTCTAAAATTACAGTAGATGAGTATATCATATTAACCAATTTCACTAAAATGTTTAATGAGTTCTATAATTTTAGTGAATAGAAAAGTTAAAACTACGTTGATCATCATATTCATTTTCATGCTGAATGTGTACCTAATCAACTAGGTGTAGAATCACCAAGAGTGGTGTTCGGAAACTGTTAGAAGGGTGGAATACGTAATTATGTTGAATCTCTAGGAGAATTGCATACTGCCGCAGTGAATAAAAACAGATTCAAACGCACTCATCCTCTCGACAAGTACCCTTTTTGCTTTGGAAAATGAACATTAGTTCCGACATTAAAGAAAAAAATTATCTTGGCTCACTCCCGGATATTGCAAGGGGCTTCTTGAGCTAATAAAAGTGATTTGTACGCCTCGTAGATAAACAGAACAAGTAATAAGTCCCCTTCCCTACCGTTATGCAAATCTCGGTCTTAGAGCTTGAGAAGGGTTAGAGATGTCCCCCCTCCTCTATTTACATGCTTTGATTTACCACGGTGACTTCTAGCTGGATTAAACGACAATATTGCTGGTCAAGGGGGCGTGCTTTAATAGGTCGGGTTGAGCTGTTTGTAGCTGAACCCTTCACCAATAAAGGGGAGCGAGGCTGTTTTTAAGCCCCTCTCAAAAGCCTTGATAGCAACCGCGATAGCGAATTAGTCACTGATATTAGGGGAGGCTAATAACTTCTACGGAATATTGTGAGATAATTCTGCATCAGTTATAGCAAAAAAATGGAAAAGTTTGGTGAAGTAAAAGGCCTTCTGGAAACTATACAACGTGATTTTTTCTATATGATAGTAATGGATCACTGTGTTAAAGTGAAGGATGAACGAAAATGTTTTAAAAGGGTGGATTGATGAATAGATTGATTTATGTTGATATACAGGAGCAAACCGAGGAAAATTATCCTATGAAGGTATGCTGTTTCTGTAAAAAATAGCTCTTCTTCGTCAATTACTGGCGTTTAAATAAAATTATCAAAGTCTGGTGAATACGACCGAATCATTATTATAATTATTTTATTTGTTATTATTATTTTTTTTTTTTTACAAAATTTACATTTTATTTGATACCATTACACCATGAAATTACAATATTTTATTAATATCAGATGTAGGCACGTTCCAACTAAAACTTTGCATATTATTACACAAAGATTTATTATTTATGTATTAGATAGCCCCTCTACGCAGATCATTGGTCTTAATTACTTAACCCCGTATATTTATAGTATATCCAAAATGGGTTTACACCTTCACAACTCAAGGACCCCACAATTTTACGTTTCTTTTAATTAAATTAATGTCGAAAAATTGATGAAGAATGGCGGAAGAAAATGGTAAGTCGAAAAGTAACGGTAGGTCACACCACCGACCCTCGTAATTGTTTTTGAGGTGTTCCAAAGGAGCTACATCTAAATTTCAACACCATGACTCCATAGGAAGAAATTAGCCTCAGAGGTTGTGATAAAGAGGGGTGATGGATTCGGAGAGTAGTTTACTCCTTCGAAGGTGAGAGGCGATTAACCTGCTACACCCAGAGGTTATCCTGTTGGTTGTATAAACCGTCAGGCATATCCCCAGATGCAGCGTCTGCAAGAATCAAGAAGGAGGAACTACTCATATCCATCATACTCCCAGGGCTTTCATAAAGCAAGTGGGGGGGGGGGGGGGGGGGGGGGGGGTGGAAGGTGGTCTCCCAATAGGCAGGGCTGGGGTAAAAGTTGTATTTGTTTTTAGTATTTTAGTTTTAGGAGTTAATGTACATTTTGCCTATGTGTGTGTGTGGGGAGGGTGGGGGGGGGGGGGCTAGTGGTGCCAGGACATTCAATAATGGAGGGGCTGAGTATGGGCGAGGTGTGGCTCGAATCCGAGCTCTGTTAACATGTGAGATAACGAGAGGTGATGGAATCTGAGAGTATTTCGCTCCTTCGAAGGTGAGAGGCGACTAACCTACTACACCCAGAGGTTATCCCGTTGGTTGTATAAACCGTCAGCCATATCCCCAGATGGAGCGTATCCGAGAATCGAGAAGAAGGAACGACTCCTATCCATCACAAGGTTCCACAGTTGATTAGAGCTCCTACATACTCTATTCTAGATGGTATTCTATATGTACCAAAGGAGCTCCATTTCAGGTTACAGCACCCATGACGGTTAAAAAACGAATTTTACTCAGGGGTCCCTCAGCTGATCAATGCGCTAACGTGCACTGAAATCGTATTCTATATCTCTATAAAAGGAGCTCTATTTAAAATTTCAACTCCATAAAAAATGAGCTTCGCGGGCTCCTAAGCGTAACGCACCTGCATAAACAATTTGTGTAATTCAATTTCTTGGTGGTCGGGCGAAAGGAAGACTTCATCATCAAAGTGCCTACGTAGATATAGGAACCTACAGGGAGAGAAAAATTCAATTAATTATTATATCTACACTTTACTCAGCCCACCCGATCCATGTATAAAAACGATTGCGTAATATTAGGTACCCATCAACTGAAAATTTATGAGGCCAATAATACATCTACCAATGCATCACGAGTTAATTTTACAAGAGATATATTAAAATTGATTTCGCGAAGTCGGAATTCCAATGAAATTGTGTCAGCTGATATGTTCTCCAAGTTTCCATCCCACAACTACTTGCGCATTTTAGCAGTCAGCACTGAAATGTAGTGGTTCACTCATATGACTAGTTCTAATCCTTAGGGAGAGCGAAGGGCTTAACGTACAGCGTTCCGGGTGGTTTCATTCAATCCTCTGAGATAATTTCTATCAATGACAACCAAAAAATTACTGTTACCTTGAAAGATTTTTAAACCTCGATGTTTTTAATATTTCAGTCCTCAAGTTCCAACCTTTAGGGTAGAACGAAATTGATGCTGAGCTTCTAGGACGTACATGATCCCGAAATATTACCCCAATTTCATAAATATTGGTTTCGAAGAAAAGCTCTGGACGGTCGGCAGCGGATAGCAAAGGAACGGATGTTTTTTTCGATTTTTGGATGCTACGCATTTTGAAACGCAAACCAACAAATTGGGGGGTGGGACAATGAACTTCTAAGTTCACATAAACTTAGAACCCTCTAGAGAATTAATTTAGTAAAACAAAAACAAAAAACAAAAAAAAAAACACTCCTTTAGAGCTTTTTGAATCTTGAATGCTTTATTGAAAATCAGGAACATGTTAACATCTCACATGTTGAACAAAATAATAAGCGGGGAAACTTCAACACCCTCCCTCCCTGATTATTTTCGATAGTCCCATTTTCTTCGCCAATTCAGAATGACAGGGTTAATGAAAGGGTTTCGTCAAAATATCCGCAACTTGTAATTTTGAGTTTATCTTCGGAACTTCAATTTCGATTTCTATAACGAGCTTCCTCACAAAGAAAGCCTAATCATGATGTCTTTGTTCTCCGATGAAACTCAGGATTTTTACCAAACTTCAAAGCAGCTTCGCTGTCAATGTATAAAAGGGGTTTCCCAATGTCATCCATTAATCCTCTCAACAGTCGCTTTAACCAAATAAGCTCACGAGCTGCTTCACTTGCTACAATTATTTCGGCTTGAGTAGTGGAGATCGCTACAGATGTTTGTCGTTAATTTAACCAGTTAATTGACCCTCCAGAATTAATGCAAACTACTCCTGTTGTTGATCGTCCAGTTGTTCCATCTCCTCCATAATCCGAATTACTGAACTTCAACATTTGACTTAGCGTTTGATTTTAAAGGCTATTAGTTCCTGTGTAGAGCGCCATGTGATTGAGACCATTCACGATGCTGAGATAGACAATGATGATGATTGTGTACACCAAGCTAATCAAAGTAAAATAGAACATGCAGTAATGGACCAGGTTAATAACTGTAGACATTTGAACGTTATCCTTAACAAGGCTATATCAATCAGGGAATAAGTCGAGTATGATCCAAGCCGCTGTTGAAAACAAGGGTTTCGGGGAAGTTGTTAGAATGTATTGATCGTTATTCCTGTGATTTTACAGGCCAAGTAGATTAGTTTGAAACAAATTAAGCTTCCAACCCAACAGCCCTATTCCAATAAGATCATTCCAATAGTGAAGAGCTTGCATTGGTACCCGGGGAAATACTGAACCATTGTATTGCCCAGAGTATTTAGTGAAAACATTTTATGATTTTTAAATTTTTGTATAGTTCTCTTACAGCGGATCTCTTGTAGGCATTCACGTAAACACATGAGTCACACATACGCAACAACACGTATATGACAACAGTAAAAAAAATTATCAGACTCCTTTGGGTAGGAACAAAGTTAGGCATGTCAAACAATCAATATTGAGTCACTGCGCGATAACGCTGGTACTAATGCTCGAATTCACAAAGTTTTTATTTTTATTTAACACCCCGAAAATTCTTTATTTCGCTCCGATATGATCTTTTTCAAAGCTCTCAAAATTTTCGAGTTATTCAGTGATGAAGGGCCGGATCGTCAGTTCTGTCACTGTCCCCAGGACACAAAGGTGAACTGTACTTTAAAATATTTACTTTGAGCACTGAACTTCTGAATTTTTCTGATATACCGATAATATATTACATATGCCCTCTCTTAAATCCAACAGAAAGTGGGCGAGGAATATTTTTTCCCCAATTTATATTAGGCTCGGAAGTGTTGTCACCCAAACGTTGAATTCAGGGGCAGCCCCTTTTTGGCGGCGCGTGTGGCGGTTCGGGAAATATCCGGAAGAGCGCCCTGCTGCTATCAACATCTTCAGTTGAATTTGAAGTTCCATCGAAAAATGCCGTAGGTAAGTCCAGCAGCAGATTTTTCTCGTAATCAGGGTATAATAAACGCAAAACCGTTGCGTACCTTTATTGTTCATCATTCCTGTCACTTGTTTTTTCCATATTTAAGCATTACAAAAAAACGTTTTAAGCAGGGGAGGTAGTATTTCCATGGAGCACGAATTCAACCAGTGACTCAGAACAGTTGTAAAAACCAATATGGCTGCCAACTGAACAGTAATGTGCGAAAACGTCATTCCTGTCACGGTCAGTTCTGTCACGTGACAGGACCTGACAGTGTGTGACAGGAATGACGATTTTTATTCAGTTCTCTCGTTCATTCTTTTTGCTCCTTTCAACAAACATTATGAGCTTCACAACTTTTAAATCCTCTGTAGAATTCATATTCCCAATACAAAATTAATTTCAAAGTGGGGTTTCCGTTTTTTAGCCTTTTTTTAACGGGTTATTGAAATCTGCAACGACTGTTCGGAAACGTGCTTTTAGCGAATTTTCTTAGAAAATGATGCTATTGGAATGACTCCGCAAATTATAAAATAAAAATGTTCTTCATCAAAATCTGTTTTGAGGCATTTGAAATGATTCCTGAATTTCAACACTTTTTTATTTGTATATAAATGTACATAATGTCATTCCAAACGATAAGTCTCGATAGGATTGAGATAAAAACCTCGTTCTTCCACCAAAAATTAAGCATTCCAAAAGAAAGGATGAATTTGTTGGACAACACTTTTTGAAAACAGTAAATTGGTCAAATTTCAAAATATGTACTAAAAAATCACAAAAATTACAGAACCGGCTAAAAATAGTTAAATTTATATTTTTTTAGCAGAATAGTACTCAAAAAAAAGTTTATCAACCATGACCAAGGTCATTTAAAAATTGAAGCTCAAACTTTTGCTGAAAATTGTACTCAAATTTCATCATAAAGTGTGCTAAAAAGTCGATAAAAATTTTTAAAAAATCTAAAAACTCAAAATCTTTGTATAGAAGATTATTTTTTACAACAAGTTTTTTCACAATAAAATTAATTGGTAACAATTTCTTTGCGCACAAACTTCTCAAATTACAACTTAATTTAACTGAAGTGTAATACGGTAATTATGGAAAATTCGCTCATATGATCATGCTGGAAGACTGGAACTTTTTTTTCTGTTAGTAACCCATGTTCTACTTCAGTTCTTTGATATTAGGTATGGATATATAATTGGGCATTACATATTTTCCAGGTTTCCCTTTTTCTGCGCATCTTAATTCTCGTTTTTACAATTTTCAGTCTTCAGAATGGCTCCTCAGAAGAAGAAAGAAACAGCAGAAAAAATAAGAAGAAGAAGCGAAAAAAGATGTTTCCCCTTTGTTTTACTGGACAATGACACATTTTTGTTGGTTCTTTATACTCAGTAAAGTGTTCTATTTTTGATCTACCTATTAGGTGAGAATTTTTAAATGTTAAACAAATTTGCTATCCTGTAATTTTTCTTGTCTATTTTTGATATTTTTGCGTTTTGTTCCTTTTTATAGTTCAGTTTCCTACATATTTCTCAGTAAATCTCTTTATAAATCTTGTTCTTAGGTAACTTATTTATATTTCTGCAAGAGAATAGATTCAGACTGATCTCTACAGTTGGTCGCATCTACTGTCCTTCCTATATGACTGAACTTCTCTTCGTCGTCAATAGTTGAAATATTTTGTGTTCTAAAGAATTTTGTAATAAATAAAATATTTTCTACGAACCTCCCGTGTACTTTGATCTCCTTTCAGGTCTTTTTGTATGTGAATGCATACATTAAATTATGCTGGACACCCTCTTTAGTTCAGATCCGGTCATTTCTGTCACATGTTAGTCAGTTCTGTCACACTGCATAAAACACTCATAAGTATTCTATAAAATGAAATTTCAAATGATCCCCTATCACATCTTCTTCCAAAAGATCTTCTTTCGTAGCTACCGTCTTTGAATGAAATGTCATCTTCTTTAATTGTACTCTATATGTAATATAAGATATGTGAGAATGAAATTGACCATCAATGTAAACTAAGCTCTTCGAATCAATAGATAACGAACTGCATGATTGCAGAAAATGTGAATCAAATGAGACGATTATTCTTGTGGTATCCATATCCATGGACTTCGCAGTTAGGCGTGATCAGAGACTTCAGTTCTTCCTAAGACACCGAAATTCTTATGGAACCATCTTACGACGTTTGTATACATGAACCTAGGAGTACTTAATCCCATCCCGTCAGCCTAACTGTCACATTTCTTTGGGCTCACACTTTGATTTGAATGAAATTTACACCAAAAATCACCAAAATATCAGGATTTCCAAATAATTTAAAGGTATAGTATCTACTCATTCCGGAAAACCCCCATAAAACAAATTATAAAATTAGAATTGATCGTAGAAGAGTATTTATTTATATACGACGTGTAATTTATCCACGCACCATGCACTTCACTAAATAATAAACCTTTTATTTAACATTATTTAACATTATTTAACATTTCTTTAAACAAGATCTGACTACAACATGAAAGGGCACTGATTCAGTTTCATGAGCTCAATAAGATGTGCAGGCTGTACTTGTTTCGCCTGTAAAACTCAAAAACCGCAGTTGAATTGAAAGAAACGCACGGTACAGTTCACGCAGAAAACGGTGAAGACTGTTCCATTGGTTTTGTGATTCGAGGCGTACTTCAGCTTGTAGCCTTCGCGCTCCCCTTTGTGTTTGCCGAGTTTCAAAACGTCAACGAGCTCCATGAAATACTTTCGCAAAGCGTACATTTCTTTCGATCCAAGGCGCCCGTGGGATGAGCCCCTTTATATAAGATCCCCCTTGACATCCAAACGTTGACTCCACTCCATTGAGATTTTCGCGAGCGTTCTCGAACCTTTTAAAACCCTCCGCCCTCACGCGATTTGCTCATTAGGAGGTTCCTCCGCCGTGTTTAAGCTGTCTTACGGTGAAGTGCTCTTCATGTCTCGAGGGTGAGCCCGACAGTGGAGAGAGTTGGCTTCCCCTAACGCAACAATCCCTCAGCACGTGAAAGCAGTGTGTTTAATTTTAATAGAGATATAAACGGAATGAACTCAGTTTACAGTCAATAAATGGAACAGAAAACGTCAAAATACTGAATAAAAGTATGCAAATGTCCCAATCAAAGCATCAATATATTTGTGTGTATGATCGAGTAATTGATTCATACACAAAATCTTATGAACATCAAAATGCACAAATACCAATGAATTGTGAAATCCTTCATGTATTCGGTAACACCGATTAAGTTGAAAGTGAAAGTTTCTCTCATCATTGTTTTCTGCGGATATGTCCGTCTATCATAAATAGGTATGTACATCTTGATTAGTTGTGATTACTCAATCATGCCTTTGCCGTCAAATGACATTATATGACTTGGGAGTATTGTTCGACGACAGCCGTTTATTGCTTCCGAGACTGCAAGGCAGCGAAAGCTTTGTTTTCACTTTCGAAATGGAAAAAATTTTTTTGCTCCAAAATCAAAATTTCCACTCGCATTTTGCGTTTCAGAGCCTCCTGAACAAATTTGGTTCCGTGTCTGTCTATCTGTCTGCCCGTCCACATTTCCTTGTAACAGCCATAACTTCCACAATTTTGATCCGATTTTAACCAACTTTTCAGGGATGGTGCGGGTTAAGCTCTAGATGGTCCCCTATCAACTTCATTATGATTGAATCAACGGTACCTTCTGCGCAGGCGCTAACGTGAATTCCTTGTGACGGTCATAACTTGGTCAATGTTGAACGGATTTCGGTCAGATTTTCAGGGATGATGTGGATAAGGTCCCTTGAGGTCCCATAGGACAATCATCGTAATTGCATTAGCGGTACGCTCTGCGCATGCGTGAACGAAATATTCTTGTTACAGTCCTTGCAACAGCCGTAATTTCCACAATTTTGATGCGATTTTCTTCAAATTTTTAGGGATTGTGCGGGTATAGCTCTAAATGGTCCCCTATCAGTTCCGTCATGATCGAATCAACGGTAGCCTCTGCGCAGGCGCAAACAAAATTTTCTTGTTTCGGTCATAACTCAAGCAATGGTGAACGGATTTCGGTCAGATTTTAAGGTTTGGGCCAGCAACACAGGGTAAGTTTGGAAAATGAACAAATCGGGTGGCCCATCATGCTCGAAGTTGCCAAAAAATATCCCCAAGGATGTTTTAATCATGAATTTAGATCAAAATATTAATGAAATCCTGTAAATCAATTAAAAACTCCTTCAGTTTTGATCCGATTTAGACGAAATTTTCAGGGAACATGCGGACTACATCCTGGATGGTTCCATATTAAAATCAAAATTTTCCTTATTAATTTCATTTATTATATGTACCATTCAGCTTCCAATTTCCCACCTTATTAATTCCCTGATGCCAGAACCGGTCGTTTCTAGTTTTCTGGAATTTAATGGTGACGTACTGTGAAGGTCACGAGAAAGCTCATGTGCCATTTCCTTGGCAGTGTATTTTTTAATGTGCATATTTATCATTTTTCTAGTCGAGCCATGCGATCATTGGGAAGGCTTAACCGAAACACTCATGCTTTTATCATTTAAAAGCATTAGACGTATCCTTTAGGGTTCGCCCCTATCTGGAGTAAGGAAATACAGTTTGGTCTTCATACTGCCAAGACTATAAAGGCGTATTGAGTCAGTACAACATAAATTTCTCCATTAAATTGCCTTTAAAAAACGTGTTCGGCAGAATGATGTGATTGATGAATTGAAGCGCAAAAAGTTATGACACAAGGTTTCAACAAGGGGACAGTCATGTCAACTACCATATTCAAATGGTCCTTCGCCCTCTAGCGCACTTAGCGGCAGACCTTGTTAGTTCGCAGCCCCATTGGGAAGAGACCACCTTGGGTACTATACTCCTAGACCTCGGATTGAAATTAAAATGCGAATGCCCAAGTGTTTTGAAGGTGAATCGCAAGTGAATTTTTGGTGAGCGTGAACAAAGTCAGTCTTCTGTTCCTGAAAGTCTGTCTTCTATTCCTGAGATATCCGCCAGTGTTGTATCTCCTCTCGATTTCATGAAAGTCGATAATAAAATATAGGGATATAATTTCACAATAGGCACACTTCACATCCACCGTGATTTGTTTTGTCAGTTTTAATTAATTAATCCCGCGGATATTAAATATCCAAACCCTAAAAGCTTTTAGGTCAGGTTAAAAGGGCCGGAGGAAGTTTCAAGACTTGACAGGGAGACGTCGGAAAAGGATGATACAACCCTTCTCCGAAAACCCGTCCGGTCCAACATCCAGCTCATGAACAGAAAGGGCTCAGATGGTCTGGCAAAACAACATTTTAATCCCGGGAAGGAGGGCTGTCAAGGGAACGAGATGGTTTACAGTAGGTTTAGAGAGTCACGGGGAAATCACACCCATATCTCGAGAGAATGTCATCTTGTGTCACTCTTCTCAAATCCTTGCCTGGTGTATCAACATCGTCAATAAGCCAAATAATACAAGAAAATAGTAAAGTGGGAATAGTAATTTCAGTTTTGCGTGTTTGATAGTCATCCAAACAAGAATGGGCTGTAACCACTTTTAGAAACGTATTGTTGAAAATTAAGCTATTGCAATGGCCCCGAAAGTCTTAAAATTTCCAAAGTTTTCTCCAATTTAATCCGTTTTGAAGCATTCTGAAATGATTCCTGAATTTAAATGTTTTTTCATACGTATAACTGTCTTGAAACTGTTTGGAAGGCAGTTTTCTTGTCTTCTTTTTGATATTTACCTAGTACCTAGTTCGTACCTAATTTATTTTTCTTTTCGTTCAGTAATAAGTTCGTAATGGAAACAAAATGATTTTTAGTTTGATGTTTTCTCTTCTGTATTTCTTGAAGTAATCAATCTATAGTTAAACCTTTGGGGTTTTAAAAACAACATATGGGAATTTCGGGATAAAATTGTAGTAACTAAATAACATAATTTAATGTCCAAAATTGAAATTAATAGAAATCAAAATCAATAAATAAACTATATAAATAAATTCGCGTTCGCGACAATTATGTCAAATTGAAGGCCACAATTCCATGGAAACTGGAAAATTGGATAACGCCTCGACAATTTTCATGTGAACAAGGCCACAAATCAAGATGTGGCATTGTTGCAGTTAAACTATGTGAAAAGTGGTCAATGTTACGGGGACTTTTCTTTTGCTAATTAGTTTCTAAAATGGATTTTTAATGCAGGGTCGATTCTACTTATAAAACCAACGATGGCGATTCCAATGAGGCCAAAATTATTGAAAGGCCACATCTCTATATTATGGCTCTGTTGCACTGATGGCGCAAAATGACAAGCTTGATTTTTTGGTGCAATAGAACGGATTTTTAATTTCAAACCTATGGAGAGTTATCGTCTGGAACACGGACACATACACACATACACACGCACACACAACGTTGTTTTTTACACGTGTAATTCATATTTTGTGTACTGTTTCAGGTTTCAGAACCATATAGGGAAAATGCGAAGCTGCCGGCAGAGAAAGCCCCTTCATCAGGGACATAGCTTCTAAATTGAGGAACTTTTGGAGGCATCTGAATGTCCTTAATTTTGGAGACCAAATCATAAGAATTTAGTACAGTATGTTGAGGCCGAAAATTGATTTTGTTTCTAAATAAAATATTGAGATTTTTAGCCAATTTGTAAGCAGGAGCACCAATACAAGACACCACCAGTCTCATCGGTGCACCTTCCTTATGAATTTTAGGGAGACAAGATAACCTGGGCGCATGAGGGTTCATTCCTACAAAACTTGGAATGTACATATTTTTTAGTAAGCTATCTTTTGATTGGTTAACTACTTTTCGAACTAATCTTTGAAATTTTGAAGTTGGGTCAGATGGGAAATTTGAACAGTTATTATAGAACAATTATAGAACAGAACCCATAGCAACCCCTGGCTGTGTATAACATTGTCCCTCGAATAAAAAGTAATTCTGATCCATACAGACATACATCAAATTAAACAATTCATCTTTTTCAAAAATATTGTTTAGAGCCGTGAATCAGCAGTCGAATATATTGCGATGAATATATTGCGGTCAAACAGGAAGGAAATTCAGGGAAAGAATAGACGAGCTTCAGGAAGATTTTAGGGAAAATAAGGGTAAGTCTACATTTGCGAAACATCTTAAGGAATCCAATCATAGTTACAATTTTGATTTGACAGATAGACAGTTTGTGGAATTTCTTCATTTTCGTCCAAAGGGAGGTATGTTGTATGTACTTGAAAAATTCGAAATTATCAAAAGTGACAGATCTGGTAAATTTTAAATGAGGATATACCTCAATATATTTCACCACTGATAGGTCCATTTCTATAAAGCTTGGAATTATCCCTTCACACTGTTGAAACCATATTTAGTTATTTTTTCCCCCTTTCACTTCATCTAATTAGTTATAATCCCCCGTCACTGTGTTTGCACATGATTGGTTGTACCCGTCCTGCCCCTTTCCTTTCTCTTGACCACTGGGATTCAATCTCCCTTCACTTGTTACTATAAAAGCTGTGTCCTTTCTAATGTATATTCTGTTATTGTTTGTTACTGATGATGACCTAACCGTCGAAATCGATTTATCATTGTAACTCTTTATTTTTCGTGGAAATAGACAACGTTTTTCACTAACTTCCGTTATCTACACTGGATTCCGGAGAGTTCTACAGCAATAAGAATTGCAGCTGTCAACCGTCGCTGGCAGCGGGCGCTAGTGGTGGACAACTGAAGACTGAACGAAGGTCCATTCGTCGGTCATCTTGAATGCAGTCCGCAAGGTTCGACATCGTCTACGCTGTATTACTGCCCAGAATCTTTTCTACTCATCCTTTAATACGGAGTAAATATGGAGAATTCGTTTCATCAATCTGCGTAAATCTGGAGGTACCTATTAGCGAATTTTTGAAGAAAATTAAGCTATTGCTCTCGCCTCAAAATTTATAGAATGTGAATTTTTGAAAAACTTTTATGCAGAAATCCGTTTCAGGCTATTCTGAATCATATTCTGAAGTTTAACGCATTTTTTAATGTATGTATGTATGTATATATGTATGTATATATGTATGTATGTATGTATATATGTATGTATGTGTCATTCCAGACGATAACTGTCCGTAGAATTGTGCTAGAAACTTCAAACAAATTTTAAAATGTTAAGGACACAAAACGAAAGTTCAAGTTCGTTGGCCAGCATGATCGGATTACATCTTCGGGTTGAAATTTTCAAAAATGTAGTCAAAATTTTCAAAATAGCCTGTTTTTTGCGATTTGTTGTGCGAAATAATTTTTTCAGCATACTAACATGTGGTATATTAGGAATCAGCGTAAAATTTCCTATAAGAATATGTATCAAGTTTTCAAAAATTTCAAAGTTGAAAAATCAGTCAAAAATCGAATAATGCCGTTCGCTAGTTGTAAAAATCGGTAATATTTGCATGAAACATTGTCCAAATTCAGATTGAACTACTCTTATGGAAGTATCTCTGTATAACCAATCCTAGAACCATGCTGTTTAAAACGTAGGTAGTAGGTGCTTATAAAATACTATAGATTTCTTATATAATATGGATTATATATATATATATATATATATATATATATATATATATATATATTCGTCTCAAAACGGATTTCAATTATAAAAATTTTTAATTTAAATTTTTTGGAGTCATTGCAATAGCTTCTTTTTTCACGAAAATTCACTAATAGAAACATCAAGATCGATCCATAACAAGAACCTAACAGGTTGTCGGAAGAATACGCATTTCATACATGCTAACAATGATCTAAAGAAGTACATACATGTGACGGATACGAGGAGACTATGATGTGTCACGCCCTAATTGGCATCCGTTTCTTTTTCCTCAAAAGGCGAATTGGTGAAACAGACTTCCATTGCACATTTACTACATCCACTCCATTAGCCGTATAATATCCTCTAATAAAAATTTAGACGAGCGCACTCGATTTTCTTTTAACAGCAGTTTCCCACTCGCAAGACCGCTGGAAGAAAACATTAAAGATTATTATTCATTCATTTAGTCAAAGCGGCCGCGCGGTCGGGCCAGAGTGGCTTTTACATAATTTATGAACGAAGATAAACACCAGGGCTGAATAGATTATAAACATGTCTGTCTTCATATCCAGCGCCAAAATAGAGTTTTCCTCTCAACAATTCTCCTCCCAGGCCAATTTTCTTCCAAAGCTATGAATAATATTTCATACGCGGAACGGAAAAGGCTGGCGAGTTTACTTTTAATTATATTTTATTTATTCTGCGCCTTTTGCAAGCTCCTTGCACTAGAATGTATTTCGCCCCGGGGAAATACATTACGTCGCTCGTGTTTCGGGGTAGCGGCCGAATACGTTCGTTTTTTCTCCGAAACACGAGTTTTGAGTGATTACTTCTTTGACCTACTGCGCGTATGTACGTTAAGCCTTCGGAAGTTTCAGATCATTTTATCAGAACATTTTTCACTGACAAGTGCAAAACATCACATCACAGTAGGTAATGATTAATAGAACCCTAAACGATGTATACGCTAGACACACTTGATTTACAACGATTGTGATCAGAATTCGATACCATTTTAATTACATACTGATAAACATGGTTATTTAATAAGATAGGTAATTAATTACTCGTATCCTAAACTCGTCCATCAAGATAATTTCGTACTCATATATGTATACTTTTGTTACTAGCATTGTGGTCTATTAATCTCAATAAAGTTACCGACCTCGAAAAAAAGTAATTGTTTCGTTCACCTCCCCTACAAAACCGTCTGCTTGCCGAAGTATATTCTCATTTCGAGTTACTCATTATCATTCTTCATTATTTTTCAAACTATTCAATCACATTCATGAAACTTAAATAAAAACTAACAACTTCATCCCTTTCCCCGCTGGGCGGATCCCAGACCTTTTACTTTCCCCCAGAGCAAAGGCTAAACATTGGAGGCACGTGGAACACGCTCCATTTCGAATTTCAGCTTCATAGTTTGAATTTCTAAGAAATTATATCAATCGCTCTTTTAGTCTCATTTTTCGTGACACATTTCGTGACATTGTTGTTTATTATTTCAAATAATGAACCGCAGTAATCGACCAAGATTTCACTTTTTAGGTCACGGAAAAGGCGTGTTCCACGCCAAATCAGGGGTTGAACAATCAACTCTTAAAAATCAAACTCTCGAAATATGAAAACTTTTGTTGTTATTGGATGACTGTTGAAACATTGTACTTAATGATTCCACTACCGATGGTTAAACCTCTTTAGCGTTCTGATGATTTTCATTTACCACAAATAGACAAGTAGGTCAGCTGACCAGGTGCTCACAAAGTTTGAGGTAATGTACAAATGTTCGCTACAAACGGTGGTTTTATGGTAAGGATGATAAGTCTAGCTGTGAATGTAACCCGGTTCGATTCAGCGTTCTACGAATAACCAATACCACAAAGAATTTATTAGATGTACTTTATCACGTCGCTGATGCTACTGCGTCAATGAAATGTACCTTGTTATGAGGATTTAGGCCCCCATTGCACCTCTGGGGGGGGGGCACCTAAATTCCTTATATGGTAGCAGAGCGTGGTTTGGATTATGCACAGCTGACGCCTAGTAGTCCAATCCACTATTTTTTGGGGCGTTAATGTTTCAGAAGAAACATGGCCCGGGGTTCCAGAAGGAATTCCCATTATCACCCTTTGGTATATAAATAATTTCATTGGTCTTTGAATTATAATTTCTCTCTTATTCCCTTTTTATATTTTATACCATTTTATATTTTCTTTCAATGATATTTTCTTTCAATGATATTTTCTTTCAATTTTATGCCACCTGAGTGCACAATTTAAGTCCCCTAAGTTGGGCAAATTCATTTTATACTATTTTCTTTCAATTATTTCGCCACCTGAGTATTGCTATATGTCAATTACCAGGTTAGTGCGCCATTCAAGTCCCCATAGTTGGGCAATTTAATTTCTAAGTCCCCAATGTTGGGCAAATTAATTTCTCTATATATATTTTGATTTCCTAAGGTATAAGTCTCCATAGTTGAGCATCCGTTTTGTCCCGATTGTTCAATGAAGATACTTCTTATGAAGCTTCATTGACAATCCAGTTTTAATTTCTATTCCCCCATCCAAAACGCCAATGCAGCTATTTATGATTGAATGAGCATTAGTTCTCAGCTATTCACTATTCCACCCAACTACCATACTTGATCTTCAATCAAGTATGTCTTTAAGGGGAGGAGTGTAACAGAGTTACCTCCTGAGAGGTCCATCAAGCTCCCGTCAGAGCTCCAGAGATAGCGTTGTCGGCATCCCGTTGAGGAATCAATGGGAAAGACGCGCTGTTCTCGCTCATTCTAGACAGCTGGTTTGGCGTCGGATGATTTTCTGGTGACAGGAATATCAACCTTCCCCGAACATGGCTTATTAAAAGCTCATTAGTAGGGGTGGTATCTCTCTGACGGGATGCCTCTGTTACCTCCTCTACCTTTTTATGAGGATTTAGGCCCCCATTGCACCTCTGGGGGGGGCACCTAAATTCCTTATATGGTAGCAGAGCGTGGTTTGGATTATGCACGGCTGACGCCTAGTAGTCCAATCCACTATTTTTTGGGGCGTTAATGTTTCAGAAGAAACATGGCCCGGGGTTCCAGAAGGAATTCCCATTATCACCCTTTGGTATATAAATAATTTCATTGGTCTTTGAATTATAATTTCTCTCTTATTCCCTTTTTATATTTTATATACCATTTCATATTTTCTTTCAACCATTTTATATTTTCTTTCAATGATATTTTCTTTCAATGATATTTTCTTTCAATTTTATGCCACCTGAGTGCACAATTCAAGTCCCCTAAGTTGGGCAAATTCATTTTATAATATTTTCTTTCATTTTTATGCCACCTGAGTATTGCTATAATGTCAATTACCAGGTTAGTGCGCCATTCAAGTCCCCACAGTTGGGCAATTTAATTTCTAAGTCCCCAATGTTGGGCAAATTAATTTCTATATATATTTTGATTTCCTAAGGTATAAGTCTCCATAGTTGAGCATCCGTTTTGTCCCGATTGTTCAATGAAGATACTTCTTATGAAGCTTCATTGACAATCCAGTTTTAATTTCTATTCCCCCATCCAAAACGCCAATGCAGCTATTTATGATTGAATGAGCATTAGTTCTCAGCTATTCACTATTCCACCCAACTACCATACTTGATCTTCAATCAAGTATGTCTTTAAGGGGAGGAGTGTAACAGAGTTACCTCCTGAGAGGTCCATCAAGCTCCCGTCAGAGCTCCAGAGATAGCGTTGTCGGCATCCCGTTGAGGAATCAATGGGAAAGACGCGCTGTTCTCGCTCATTCTAGACAGCTGGTTTGGCGTCGGATGATTTTCTGGTGACAGGAATATCAACCTTCCCCGAACATGGCTTATTAAAAGCTCATTAGTAGGGGTGGTATCTCTCTGACGGGATGCCTCTGTTACCTCCTCTACCTTTTTATGAGGATTTAGGCCCCCATTGCACCTCTGGGGGGGGCACCTAAATTCCTTATATGGTAGCAGAGCGTGGTTTGGATTATGCACGGCTGACGCCTAGTAGTCCAATCCACTATTTTTTGGGGCGTTAATGTTTCAGAAGAAACATGGCCCGGGGTTCCAAAAGGAATTCCCATTATCACCCTTTGGTATATAAATAATTTCATTGGTCTTTGAATTATAATTTCTCTCTTATTCCCTTTTTATATTTTATATACCATTTCATATTTTCTTTCAACCATTTTATATTTTCTTTCAATGATATTTTCTTTCAATGATATTTTCTTTCAATTTTATGCCACCTGAGTGCACAATTCAAGTCCCCTAAGTTGGGCAAATTCATTTTATAATATTTTCTTTCATTTTTATGCCACCTGAGTATTGCTATAATGTCAATTACCAGGTTAGTGCGCCATTCAAGTCCCCATAGTTGGGCAATTTAATTTCTAAGTCCCCAATGTTGGGCAAATTAATTTCTATAAATATTTTGATTTCCTAAGGTATAAGTCTCCATAGTTGAGCATCCGTTTTGTCCCGATTGTTCAATGAAGATACTTCTTAGGAAGCTTCATTGACAATCCAGTTTTAATTTCTATTCCCCCATCCAAAACGCCAATGCAGCTATTTATGATTGAATGAGCATTAGTTCTCAGCTATTCACTATTCCACCCAACTACCATACTTGATCTTCAATCAAGTATGTCTTTAAGGGGAGGAGTGTAACAGAGTTACCTCCTGAGAGGTCCATCAAGCTCCCGTCAGAGCTCCAGAGATGGCGTTGTCGGCATCCCGTTGAGGAATAAATGGGAAAGACGCGCTGTTCTCGCTCATTCTAGACAGCTGGTTTGGCGTCGGATGATTTTCTGGTGACAGGAATATCAACCTTCCCCGAACATGGCTTATTAAAAGCTCATTAGTAGGGGTGGTATCTCTCTGACGGGATGCCTCTGTTACCTCCTCTACCTTTTTATAAATGACGGACTCCACCCTGAATAGCTAAATGAGCTAAATTCTCTCTTATTCACTCGAGGAACTTTAATTTGGATACAGATCCTCTCCGGGACAACGAGAGTCCAACTGAATGACGGACTCCACACTGATCAGTTGATTACGCTCAATTCACTCGTTCTCATCAAAGGGTGTTGAAATTTGATAGAGAGCCTTTCTGGAAGAGACAAATGAAAAGACGGGTTCCATCTTGATAAGGTGAGTGCGCTAAATCCTCTCTCGATCATCCTAGGAATTTTTAGTTTTATAGGCAGCCTCTCTAGGACATCAAGAGACGATGAAAACAACGGGCTTCTTTCTGATCAGCTGAGTGAGCGGAATTCCCCCCTATTCACTCTAGTAAATTTAAATTTGAAAGGGAACCTCTCTCTAGGACAACAAGTATGCCAAATGAAATGACGGACTCAATCCTGATCGGCTGATCAAGGTCTATTCTTTCTTTTTCACTCTAGGATGTTGAAACTCTATAGAGAGCCTCTCCTGGACAAGTTGAAAGAAATGAAATAACAGCTCCACCGTTATTACCCTGATTGTAGGTTCTGAAAAGTACATTCCTCTAATTCCTTTGAAAATGGGAAGGTCAGTAAATAGTATGAGATTAAATCACTACCTGTTGGATCTTTCATCATTTCGTACTGAATTTCTCCCATAGGCAATCGGAAAAATAAGATATTAAGGAAAAACACATCCATGATCTTTGTTTCCCATTAAATGATTCACGATTGGTTATTCTTTATTAACAATTATTTGTCAGATTTAGAGAAACTTTCAGCAACAAATGACCCTTCTGGTTGAGGTGCGACTTAAATCATAAAATTAATAATAGTTTTGTTTTTTCGATGTGCAGATCGATTTACGAAAATTCGTTCGTAAAATCATCCTGCATGCCAAAAACTGTACCCCCTTTTCCCCAACATTGCGTAGAAAAGGGAGTATTACAACCTTGGAACGGCGGCACATGGGGGTGGGGATGCATTTTCTTTGCGTTTCAGAGGGTGTAGAACATGTTACAATAGTCATTCATTTTCAAATTTCTTTATGTATATAATTATATAAATATATTTAATTATTTGTTTGTTTATTTATTTATGGACAAAATTGTGTGCTCACAACTCCTCCGGAACCGCTGGTCCGATGTGAACCAAATTTTTATATGATGTATTATCACGTCAGAACTTGTGCCTTGCTGACTTTGGTGAGGGTCAGCTGATCACGAGCTGTAATTTCAATCACAATGATCACAAAATCGTGCTAAAATCTCTCCTACCCACCATAGGACGTCAAAATTTGATGAGAAGCCTCTCTGGGACAACAAAAGACAAGCAAAGTGAGGAGCGACATCCTGATCAGCTGAGTAAGCTAAAATCTTTCCTGTTCACTTTAGGACGCTGAAAATTGATAGGGAGCCTCTCTGGGATAACAAGAGACGAATGACCTTACAGGCTCCATAATAATCAACTGAGTGTGCTAAAAGTTATGTCGTCTGTCTGATTACAACAAAATTTGATAGGGAGCCTCCAGGGCATCAAGGGACGAATGAAATTACGGGTTCCACCCAGAGCTCCAGCTGACCGATTCAAAAAGTTGGTTCTGCTGCGCGAGTGGTTTTTTTCTTTCCTTTTTTTCCATTGCTTCTTTATCTGAGGAGGATATCAGACTTAAAGGTGTCGTTGGGCATGAGCAAACTTTGAACTTCCTAAACAGCTATATCTTACGACCTAGTTGTGCTCGTAGTTGCACTCAACTGTCAATGGTAGTCAATGATTGAAACGATGAATTGGAAAATGTATCTATGTATTACAAAATTATTAGTAACCAGTCGTTAAAGTCTCATTTCAACCGATATAAATAAACATATGAAGTACTAGGAAGAGTTGAAACAATCAGTAGAATCTTATTATAAAAAATACGAGGCAGATGTTGTTTTGTAGGAAGTTCGGAGGAAAAGTCACGGAAGTGACTGGAGTAAACAAGAAATGACGTCATCTAGAGAGGAAGCCACACAATCTTCCCTTGTTGATGTCCAAGTATCGCCAAGTGACACAACGTGGGGGAGAAGATACAACCACTGAACCGAGATTGAAGGGGGAGATACAGGAAACTTGAGTCAGACCCTCAGACAGTTTCTCCTATGAGAAGGCTCTCTATAAAACAATCCCACTAAATTTATCTGGGGGTTGGAGTTCTCGCTTTTTGGAAATATCAATATCTAGGTATAATAGTACCTACTTGACTATAATATAAATAAATTATATCACCGAATGTGCCAAATACTTCTTGTAGTGAAGTTTCAGTAACATGAAGATGATTGATGTGGGTAATTATCCAAATCCTAAGTACCGATTGTTTAGATTTCCTGTCAGCAGGTTTAACATTGATTTGGTTGTGTTGTGCATCTTCATATTTTGGGGTGATGAAAGGGAGGCAACATTTTGTACTCAAAAAGTAAATAAATAGATAACTCAAATAAACGAACAAATACGTTTAAAAAAGTATTATTAACAATAAAATAATTTGAACAAAAATATTCTTGTATGTAATATATACACCTATCGTTGGAACTTTTCTCAAAATGGAAGCTTTCAGGAACAACAAAAAACTGTTTCGCAACTACTGTAATAATGATAAAATGTATTTTCCTTCAATTCATAATATTAATCGAAATAACTCTTAGTAGATGTTATTATCCAAATTTTTTTTTTTTTTTTTTTTTTTTTTTTGAAACGTTTCCACGAAAACTGTTGTTAGGTCATGACTATTTGGGAAAAAGGAACGATTTGATGTAAGTGAGTGTCACATTTTGGCCTCCTTCTTCGGTCTCTTGTTGAAATGTCCCGAAATGAGTGGTATCATCGCGAGGAAAATTTAAAAATACAAAAAAAACTGCTTCAAATTGAAAACCTCATTTTTTTAGATAGGCCTTTGTCGATTGATATAGAACTTGCGCGACGACATTCTAAGGTATACGCACTTTGTTGACCGATCGCTTTCGTCCACATATGCTTCATCAAGGTTCTACAAATGAGCAGAAAGACATTACATTTGGATTGTACATTTATAATTATTAATTTTCATTTATTTTTCGGATGTTCAATACGTTTCATATACTAAATTCAAGTGTATAATATGTCATAAATGCAGATCTATAGTTTTAAATTTACTTGGCAGTCCTAATTCATAGCATAAGATTCATATACTTGTATGATGCTTGTGCTAGCTGTACCCTGCCACGCATTGCTGAGGCACATTGCGATTGCATCGTTATTCCAATTAGTTACAGAGCTTAGTAATATTACTACCTAATTTTACCACACCCACATAGATACCCCGTTCAAAACTTCAGCACCTTGAGTCTAATAGGAACAAAATCAATATCTTTAGGTCTCATTGTCCTATTTTGATTATTGAAATAACCTTAAAGGGATAAAATAAGCAACAAACCCTTTAAAGTACATGCTGAAATTCGCAAAACCCTATTGAGCGCTACATCACTAAAATAGTTAAGAAATAGCCAAACAAGCGACATCATTCAATGCGACCTGATTGAATCCTCGTTCAAGCAACAGTCTAAAGCAAGAAACGTTCACATTCTGTTGTTCTCATCTTCAATTGATTGTCCGATTTCTTTTGATTTTGTTTTCCTCTCCATGAGGTACTCGAAGCCTCTGCTAAGCCTGAGAGGATTATGTGACGGGTGCGGAGAAGATATGACAGTGAATCATGCTCTGAACTACAAGCATGGAGGTCTGGTTAAAAGGGGCCATGATCAGATCCGGGATGTAGTAGCTGGCCAGTCCAGGAAAGTCTATGGGGGAGTGACGATCGAGCCAATCATGCGCGATGGCACAGTTGGAGAGCCTGAATTGGTAGCTGACATCAAAGTTCATGGGGTTCATGGGAGGGGGGGGGGGGGGGGGGTCTTTCTATGAGATCCGCGTTATCCTACTCAACCCACGACTAGTGGGCGGTAGGCAACGAAGCTGCAAGAGCCGAACATAGAAAATATGATGCAGCAGCGGAAGACCTCCACGGATCGTTTGCACTTCTCATAATCTCGTGGAAGGAGTCCAACACAAAGAATTCCAGATGTTCACCAAACGGCTTGCTGACTCTTTGGCCAGCAAATGAGACAAAGCCCGCTCATTCGTAACAGGTTCTATGAGAACAAAAACACAAATGGCCACAATGCGAGCAATCTCTCTTAGGCTGCGAGGCTCACGAAAAATGCATCAGACAGCAGCAAAGGAAGGTCCTCAGATGGAAAGAGTGCAAGCGCCTTCTAAGAGAAGGATGAAGATTATTCGAACTGCCAAACGTGCCCCCTCATTACTCTGACCATGCCGCAAAAACACCCAGAGAGAGAGAGAGAGAGAGAGAGAAGAAAAAATGTCACCACCCTACATATTTACTGAGGTAATAAATTGTGGTTATCAATTCACGATTATTCGTGATATTATTTATCATTGACGACCAAAAAAATATTTGTTACTTTGAAAGTTTTCGGGATCTTGATTTTTTAATATTTCAGCCCTCAAGTTTTACCCCTTAAGATTTAGCGAAATTATGCCGTTGTTACTGACTCATCCTTGACCGATGTATAAATTTTGAGCAAAGTTTCCTAAAGGTAGTCCAATAGTTTCAGAGAAAAGTTTTGGGTGGCGGATGGCAGATTTTTTTCCCCTTATTAAACCAAAAATTGAAGTATGTAGTTACCTACCCAACATGTGGCCTTTTTTCTATCAAACATATTCTTCATTCTACCTCTTAGCGTTGGAAGAGGTTGACCCAGAAAAAATAATAACCCTCCATTATCATAGCAAGAGCCACGATGACCCCGAATTTTAGATTTTATAACCAGGCTGGGCCCTTGAGAAGGACCGTCGCATACGAAATTCTCTCCAGGCATTCTCATCCTTGAACACCGCCCATCCTTGAACACTCATCCCTGAATATCCTCAGCTCTTCACTATAAAACAAACGAGCTCCAGTGTAGCAGATGAGATAAGAATGGCTCCCTTACGAGCAGCTAACCGAACGGCGTTTTAGTTGGTGGATGCGATGCTCGCTCCTTGAATAGCAAGCAGGGGCTCTTTTCCTCGCCGCCCCCCTTTAGAAGAGCCTTTTTCTTCAATGGCCTTCCGCATTCAAATATCTTATTAAATATTTCTTTTGAAGGGAGATCAGGGAACAAGAGTCGGAGCCAGTTATCCTTTTCAAAACCGTCCTATGCAGGGTATTTTCTACGTTGTCAAAGAGGTATCGGGTGAAATTACAAATCAAAATCGAGGATTCGAAACGAGTGATTTTTATTAGCCAGAGAAGGTTGGGAAAGGATCGGAATCAAGATAACGCGCCTACCAGGTTGTTATAATTTCCTCTGAATTCTTTAGACGCACTTCTATATAGGCCCCAGTATTAGGTACTCGTGAGACTCTTCCAGTAGTGTGAGATGCAATTCTTTTTTCCCCAATAGCTCTCTTATTTGTCCTCATATCCAACCATTAAAACTCAAAACTTGATATTTTTAGGTCGTTAGTTATTCACGTAATATTTACCAAACCTAAGGCATTAGTGCACCAGTAGTAGACAATCTTGTAGTCCAAGAGTAGGTTCTGACTAAAAGCAACTTTTTGAGGGATTATTCAAATATCTCCTCTACTTTCCACTTATCAAGATTGAAACTTTGCACAATACAGACATATATTTCGGATTTCTGCTCATATGCGTGGAGAAAACAGAAAAAAATGTGGTCCCCCCTTTTTTTTTTTTTTTTTTTTTTAAGGAACTTACTTATCTCGCTATTGGGGTGTTTTTCGTCCAGAAAAACATTGAAGCTCTCATCACAAGCAACATTCCATCCCACACAATTGAATCAGGCAATTTTACTCCTAAAAATAATAAAATTGAAAAAAAAGTTGAAGTCTTCAACTCTTTATTAAACTATTTAACTTCAAGCTCTTAAACTCTTTATTTAAACTAATTAAACTATTAAAAACCTCTGGATAAAAACTCTTAAATTGCAAAATTAGGAACTCGTGTTTGTCATATACGTCTTCAATATTGAATATTAAAATAACAAAATGAAAACAAAAGAAAAAATAGGACTACTAAGTCACGTAATACAGATATCCCTCCACTTATTTTCCCAATCATCTTTTCGATTTGACTTTTGCTATACCAATGTGCATCTGGCATCTCTGACCTCAATAATAATTTTCCTTTTTTTCCTCATGCAAGTTATCACAAGCTCAGATGTTATTGTCGAGATCGATTAGTATTTTTCTGGGATGAATGTTTCCTTTTTAATCGACCACAACAAAATCGTCCCTCCCAGACTCGGAATCGTATCGTGCTGCGTATCTGAAACATGATACGATGATATTACTCGCACCAGATGCTAAACCCCAACCTACTCCTACTCTTATGCACTATGTTTCCGAGTGGTTCAACACTTTCCTACCCCCCTACAATAATCTGAAGGTAAACCGAGGTGACCACAGTTTGCACATTAAACCTCCTCATGGAACCGCTTCTTTTCTGGGGGTCGCTAACACCTGTTATGACCAGCTTGGAATAAGATTCCGCTCAATATATTCAAATATTACCTCTCGACAATAAGGTGCAAAATGTTAAGGAAGGTATGAAACCACTCACTCGAATTGATATAGTAGTCTCAGTACTAAAGACTACCTGTTAATACCATCGATTCCGCGCTCACCCCAAAACTCATCTTGGGTCTACATCTCGAGAATAAACTGCAAAATGTCGAGATAAATATGAAACCGCTTCTTTCATAAGGTCGGTATCATGGACCACCTGTTATGACCAGCTTGAAATACGGTTCCGCACCCACCATGAAACACACATTCAAGGTCTACATTTCGAGAATAAACTCCAAAATGTCGAGACATGTATGAAACCGCTTCTTTCTTAAGGTCGGGACTATGGACCACCTGTTATGACCACCTTGGAATACGGTTCCGCACCCACCATGAAACACACATTCAAGGTCTACATTTCGAGAATAAACTGCAAAATGTCGAGACATGTATGAAACCGCTTCTTTCTTAAGGTCGGTACTACAGATCACCTGTTATGACCAGCTTGAAATACGGTTCCGCACCCACCATGAAACATACATTCAAGGTCTACATCTCGAGAATAAACTGCAAAATGTCGAGATAAATATGAAACCGCTTCTTTCATAAGGTCGGTATCATGAACCACCTGTTATGACCAGCTTGAAATACGGTTCCGCACCCACCATGAAAAACACATTCAAGTTTTACATCTCGAGAATAAACTACAAAATGTCGAGACATGTATGAAACCGCTTCTTTCTTAAGGTCGGTATCATGGACCACCTGTCATGACCAGCTTGAAATACGGTTCCGCACCCACCATGAAACACACATTCAAGGTCTACATTTCGAGAATAAACTCCAAAATGTCGAGACATGTATGAAACCGCTTCTTTCTTAAGGTCGGGACTATGGACCACCTGTTATGACCACCTTGGAATACGGTTCCGCACCCACCATGAAACACACATTCAAGGTCTACATCTCGAGAATAAACTCCAAAATGTCGAGACATGCATGAAACCGCTTCTTTCTTAAGGTCGGTACTACAGATCACCTGTTATGACCAGCTTGAAATACGGTTCCGCACCCACCATGAAACACACATTTAAGGTCACGTCTCGAGAATAAAACAAATGTCGAGATATGTATGAAGCCATTCAAGGGACTATGGACCACCTGTTATGAACATTGGAATACGGTTCTGCACCCACCATGAAACATACAAACTCGTGAATAAACTGGAAAATGTCGAGACATGTATGAAACCGCTTCTTTCTTAAGGTCGGGACTATGGACCACCTGTTATGACCACCTTGGAATACGGTTCCGCACCCACCATGAAACACACATTCAAGGTCTACATCTCTAGAATAAACTGCAAAATGTCGAGATAAGTATGAAACCGCTTATTTCATAAGGTCAGTACTATAAACCTGTTACTCAACCTGTTGCATATTATATACCACCTGTTATGACCAGCTTGAAATACGGTTCTGCACCCACCATGAAACACACATTTAAGGTCAACGTCTTGAGAATAAACAGCAAAATGTCGAGATATGTATGAAACCACTTCTTTCTTGAGGTCGGGACTATGGACCACCTGTTATGAACAGCTTGGAATACGGTTCTGCACCCACCATGAAACAGACATTCAAGGTCTACATCTCGAGAATAAACTGCACAATGTCGAGAGAGGTATGTAACCAGTCACTCTAATTGATATAGTAGCTCAGTACAAAAGATTACCTGTTATGACCATGAAACAATACAATTCCGCACCCACCCAAAAATATGCAAGTCTTCATCTCGAGAATTGTTATAGGTAAGTTCTGATGGTTATAGGTAAGAGCTTTTCTTGGTCGGTACTATGGAGCACCTATGACCAGCTTGAAATACGATTCTGCACCCATCATGAAATACACATTCAAGGTCTACATCTCGAGAATAAACTACAAAATGTCGAGACAGGTATGAAACCGCTCGCTCTAATTGTTAGACTAGTCTCAGTACTGAGGGCCACTTGTATGACCAACAAACACTACGATTCCGCACCCATTCAAGGACATTAAAGGCCTTCATCTCGAGAATAAACTGCAAAATGTCGAGACGTGTATGAAACCACATCTTCTCTGAAGGTCGGTAGGTACTATGGGCCACCTGTTATGACCATCTTGCAATTCGATTCCTCACCCACCATGAAACACACATTCAAGGTCTTTATTTTGAGAATAAACTGCAACATGTCGAGACAGGTATGTAACCGCTCGTTCTGATGGTTATAGGTGAGGGCGTTTCTTGGTCTCAAGGCGGCACTACCCCGAGCTAACCCACCGCCGCCGGCCCGAAGGGAGTATCGCGTTTCTGGTTATACGCGAAGCCGACCCGCTTTCATAATGCCGCCTCTCCCGTCCTGACATTTATATATCGTCAAGGGAAATTAATGAAATGGTATCATACTCATAGTTAGGGCCGCCCTTACTCCTTTTCCTCGGAAGGTCCCCCTTTATTGCTCCAGTAAAGGCGAGCGGGACATTAAACTAACATCAACTCATTTCTCACGGCTCATAAAGCAATGACTTTTTCCTAGTATTTGTCAACACGGGAGCGGCGTTGCGAGTTTTTTTTTTTTTTTTTTTTTTTTTTTTTTTTTTTTTTTTTTTTTTTTTTCTAGCGCAGACTTTCATTAATCCCGACCGTCCATTGATGTCATACTAGTGCTGCTGGGTTGTTGAACTTCTATTTGATTCGCCTGAAATAACCCGGTTATTCTTGGAAGGCTAGATCTGATATTTGGATGAAAAATTGCGAAGGATTCTCGACTACAGCATTAAGTTCAAACATTCTAAAGTCAAGATCTCTATGAGATCTCCGTAGGTATAGGACACCAAGACTCCCTTCTTCTTAGAAAAGAACCTCATCACTTACTATTCTGTGACGAGATGGCAATATGAATTAGCCACTTTCATTAGGAGAGCTATTTAAATATAAAACATTTTATATACGTAGTTCAGGGTTTCTAACTTTTCGGTATCACTTTCTCAATGCACTATCAGTAAATAGTGAAACTTGATGCAAAACTCAACTGCATAACTGCAGTCCCCAGGAAATATCGTCAATCCTCATCCAAAAAGAAGAATAAAAATGCTTAAAAGCCCCCACTATTTAATGTATGTTGTACACAAGAAATTGCCGAATTGTATAAAGAAAGTTCATCTCGCAAGTGGAAATAATTACAAAAAAATGTATATATACATACATTTTTATATACATGTGTAATATATACATTTTATATTACATGTGTGTAAATGTGCTAATTGGTTTAGACATTGATGCAATCGAAGATTTGATGGGGAGCATTTATGTTTAAAATTTATTAATTTACTTCACTAGTTATATTAGATAAGTTGTTTCCATTAATTTCTGATTGAATACAATGATTTATTGAGAAATCTAATGTAAAGGCTGATTGGCATATAGTCAATCTTATAAAAGACTTTGCTAATCTTGCCAGCGCCACAGATTTCGGTCTATTTTTGGCAAATAATTATTGTATTCAAAGCCCTGAACTCCTTGTCTGTATATATATAATATACAATCAATTGTTTTTAACATGGATATGTTTTTTGGGCTGGGGGTCATTCTAAAATTTGCGTAATGACACCAAAATTTGTGAAGACCCGGCACTTTAGAGTATTATTAACTCGAAAAATGAAGGCTAGGTAGAATTTCTATTGATTTTTCACGTACAACCATTGAGTTACTAGGGAAGAGTAACTCCCATAGTTTTCATAGTAGGAAAATCGTTCGCCACTTTTTGGAATGCTCTCATTTTTGGTTTATTATTTCCAATAATAAGCCTATGTGATCGTGTAGCAAAAAATTTTTATAACCCCCCCTCAAACTTTGTCACTTTACGTTTCAAGGTGCGTAGAATCCAAATTTGAAATGTCCGTCCGCCGTTCGCCGTCCGCCGTCCGCCGTTCGCCGTCCGCCGTCCGGGCCATAAAAGGCCTAAGAATTGACTTAAAAAAACCGTTCTTTCGCACATAGACTCCATTTGGGGTCTAGTTGGTCCTAACGTTTAACCATCCCGATCGCTTTACTCGCATAGATGCTATGGGCCAAAAACGGGCAAAAAAGTGTCTTTTTCGACGCGCGCACGCCTGGCACGCTTGGCAGGGGGTCACGGTGGGTGGAGAGGGGGCGAGCGGGGGGGTGGAGTGAGAGGAGGCGCCGGCGCCGCGGCACCTTGTGGTGGGTACGGCGCCGGCGTTCCTTCGAGGCATGAATATGTTTTTTTCAAGGTCGTATTTGTGTGTTAATAACAAAGCTTTTCCTACGCATATTTAATAACATATCCTCCCGACTTTTCGTACGTACTTAGATAATGATATTATTAAGGCAATAACTATTTGAATAGATAGGAGCTCAAATCGAGAAATATAAACATGCCTATATAATTATAGAAGTATAGGTTGTGGCAACTCGAAGTAGGACACGCCGAGGAGTCTGGACGGGCCTTATGACGTACGCTAGCCAACTAAAACTACAATCACACTCAATTGAAAAAATAATAAACCTTTGTGAAATAATTTGCAGCGTTTGTATATTTCAAGTTGTATAGAAATTGGAGATTTATGAGTGAAAAGAAAATGTTAGCTATTAATTTTATGGAAAAAAAGTATTCTAAATTATACTCTTCTATTCAAAAAGAGATTTTGGATTCTAGGCTATTTTTTGCAATTTTATGGAGTTTTTAAAACAAAATTTAATGAACTTCAAGTTTGTAGCATAATTTCGTACATAAATTTTTGAATGTTCTATTTCATAGTTGATAAACTTTATTTGACCAATCTTCTGCTAAAAAATATCAATTTAACAATTCTTAGCCATTTCCGGTGATTTTGTCAGCACATTTTTTGAAATTTGACCCCATTAGATCATATCAATATACAGTGTAGGTAACACTTTTATGTGTTGGAAAGATGACTTGGTAATAAATTGTTTAGTTTATCAACTATATTAAAAAGCGTAAAATTGTGAGATTCCGCTGCTGTAATGGATTGAACCCATTTGTGAGGTCCGAAGCTCCGAGTTCCGATACTAAAAATATACTATAAGCGGCGTTTAATAATTATGGACCAGAGATCTACGTAGAAGGGCTGTCTAATACATAAATAATAAACCTTTGTGTAATAATTTGTAGCGTTTATCACAACATCTCATGACCTCTAAGCCATTGTAGTGTCAAGGAATGCTGATTTATTACTCTGTTATAAACTAATATTGTTTTGTAACCATAATGGAATAATCTTTCCCATCAGCTTACATTTCCGCTTACAACCGAGTCGTTGCTAGGGAAATGGTACTTCGTCGTTTTAACATGGATATGTTTTTGGGCTGGGGGTCATTCTAAAATTTGCGTAACGACTCCAAAATTTGTGACAACCCGTCACTTTAGATTATTATTAATTCGAAAAGTGAAGGCTAGGTAGAAATCAATGAGGTAATACCGCAATGAAGTACCTAATTCTGCCTTCCTCAACAACCGACTTAGACTTCTGTTTTAGCATGGAACGAAAGTAGCGCGGGAGTTTTTACTTTCCCAACATCCTAACATAGTGGAAAGTAATGTCCACTTTTACTTTCCCAACATCCCAACAGAGTGCAAAGTAATGTCCATTTTTACGTTCCCAACATCATAACAGAGTGGAAAGTAATGTCCATTATCACTTTCCCAACATCCCAACAGAGTGCAAAGTAATGTCCATTTTTACGTTCCCAACATCATAACAGAGTGGAAAGTAATGTCCATTATCACTTTCCCAACATCCCAACAGAGTGGAAAGTAATGTCCATTTTTACGTTCCCAACATCACAGTAGAGTGGAAAGTAATGCCCAATTTTAGTTTCCCAACATCCCAACAGAGTAGAAAGTAATGTCTACAACTTTCACATATCCATGATCTATTGTTTTTTCCCTCAAGGAGAAATATATATATGGTTTTTATCGATTCATTCAATACTGCCGCATATAATTTGTATTAGCAGTGTACCCGTGCTCCGCTACGGACATATCACCTTGTGCTATGTAAGGTCGCTTTATACCTTATCATTTTTACCCAGCAGTCCCGAAAAAGCCCCAATTAAAATTTCAGCACTCAAGTTTCAACTTGTATCTAATAAATTACTCAACCAAGCGTTCGCGTTCTTACTCACGATAACTTGAGGTACGTTTAAACTCTTCCCGACCAACATTCCTGCAGTTAATAAGGCGTTTTTAATAGAAATTTGTGAAATCTAAGTACCTTTACCAATAAAAACTGCTCGTCTCAACCCACCGAAATTGTTTTGGTATCCTAGAATTTGTTATCGAATGTTCTTTACGTATGAACCCACCCCATCCACATTTGACATGAAAATTTGAACGCATGTCAAGTTTTTCCAAAATTACAAAGTTTCACAAAGTTGTAGGGCAATGTCGCACCATATTTCTATCTTGTTAGTTGAAAAAAGTCCAATACCACCAGAGTCGGTAGTAATGCATATTGCGGTTCCATTTCCCTATCTAATAGCTGAAACTAATAGAAATAGGATAAATAAAGGGGGAAAAAATCATTTTGAGACCTAATCGTTTCATTGACGAAGTTATCTAAAAATAATAACAAGATTATTTTGATCTAATGGGTGATTATTTTGTATTCATTTCATTGAAACCCACGGAATATTCAATATCAAATTATATTTATAAGCTAGGAAGGTGTAAATACCGTTTCCACAGAGCTTTCACGTTTCAAGTCCATTTTCAAATAAAAACTCACTTCTTCAAATTATTTATATTGCTTCAGAAAATCGGAGAAAATCGATATTTGCAGAGGTTTGCGGGATGAATAGGTTAAAAATTCAGATGCATCATTAAGCTCTGTAAAAAATAATTCTACTTCCGAAACGACGATCTGGTACTCATACTTTTTTAATAAACGTTATACCGTCGGTGTTCAATATTCATTTTCTGATAAGAAGAGATGGAAATTAAAAATGATTATTCAAAATTTGAGAATATTATTCGTTGAAACTTCCAGGAGAAACATCGCCGAGATGATCAAAAGAAGGGGAGCAATAAAATATTAAATTTTAGAAGATTTAATTCTGCGCAGTAATTTTCAATTTGGTGCCTTCAAATCTGGGCATAGAGCCACCCAGATAGGGTTATTCCAAGTAAATATCCTTTACTTACTAACCTGGATGCTGAAGACATCTTTTTGAAAACTTTAGTTTTGATTTTTCCACCTAAAACACATTAGTCGAAACACTGTGCGTCGGCGTCGACAGGGAAATCCGAAGATGAGAATTTGAGAAAAAAGTGAAAAAATTGAGGTATAATCTCATAATAATTGGAGGGATAGGTCAACTTCCAGACAATGACCAATGTATAAATACATTGGAATGCTAAGGTTTTTCTTTGATCCTTTCCTATATAAAATTATAACTCTACGATATCACTTACGAATCAGCAGCATAGGTAATTATGCTCCCCTCATGTAGGTACTTCAGCTCTTACCTGTAACAAGAAAATCGGGAAATAATTTACCTAATATTGAAGTTGCATGCTTAACTCTGAAGAGAAAAAAAGATAGAGGAATAGAAATGCTGAAAGTAATCATGTACTGACAAATTAAGATTCTCCATGGGAAAAAAGTGCGGATTTCAATTTTTCGATTACATGAATAAAATCGCGACCTGTGATAAGAACCATGGAGGCATTTATATAAATTGATTACAATAAAAATACAAATATTTTTTGTTTCTTTGAGTTAACCCATCATAGGGTATCTTAATTTGGACTTATCAAACAACTAAATCTCGCACTTGCGTGTAGATTCCAGACCTGGCAAATTTCTTTACCAGCCCGAATTGAACCGGCCCCCGGGTCCCCTGCTTCCACGTAGCACTGAACTGCTTGCTTCCAACCGGCTTCAGACTGGACCACTTGGTCACGAAAGAGGCCACTATGAATATAAAAAATACATAAACAAAGACATGCAGTAGTACAGTAGTCATGCAAGTAGGTACATACATTTTTCAATACTATATCAAATTAATACTGTCAACAATAAAGTCACTCGTCATAAGCATCTTCTGTATGTTTGCAATTGAAATTCATTACGACATTGCAATTAACACTTCGTGAAGAATATTCAAAGAATGCTGATGTGACTTTGTAAACCCACGAATACATTTTCAGACTTCAGGCCCTAGGGACCCGTCATTAAATTTCTCAACCCTCTCATTCCTTCTCAGAAAATCGTAATTAAATCGTTTCGCACAATTAAATCTCGACCTCAGATACTTGAGGCATTCCGTTATGTAGGCCCAGGGATCCGGCTTCAATTATCCCTTTATAGCTCGTTGGGATGAGATGGTGGCAAAGGGTTAATACTGAAGGAATTCCAGAAATAATTAGCCCGACCCCTTCCAACGTTAGGTGAGGAAGGAGAACATCCCCTCCACCTCTCTGTTGTCCCTCCAGGAGGTTGGTTAACTACAAGGGTCGTTAATTATTAGCTACATACTTTTGTTTTTGTCGACACGTCATTAACTTCCCAAAAACGTCCCTTTTGTTTTCGTCTTCTCCCAAAAACGTGAAATACAATGTGAAATCACCATTTCCATAACTTCAGAGAAGAACAAATTGAATCATAAATGAAAATATTTTGTTGCTGGGAACAAACTAGGAATTGAATGGGCCGACACACAATGAGACAGATGATCTTAAAGTTGGGAAAAACTTTTAAACTTGCTTGAATAACGTATTTTCCTGTGCTGAATGTGATAATAATACTGGGAAAATGTCATCACCCTCATTTTCTAAATTTGCATAGATTCGCTCAATGAGTTCCTCAATTTCCTATGAAATTTTAGTCGGCCTTAGAGGAAACCTTTATTATTTATCGCATTAGAAGTCCGCGGTGGGGAACACGGAGTACAAGCGCTTTTTAAAAGATTATGTAGGTGGGTTGTGAGGGGGATATTAATATTCATCGCCAATCCCCATGTTTGTGTATATTTTTCTTTATTTCCGAGCGCTTTCGCCTTTTATGTACCTCGTCAGGGAACTATAATAAAGGTATTCCAGTACTGACATTCCAACCCTATATGAGCCATAAGCAACTTCCACTGGTACGTATACCTTCTTTCTTAATATTACAGTCTGCTTTCAAGCTAGCATAAAATGCTCCAGTATTATTATATTTCCCTGACGAGGTCCATAATGGGCTAAATCGATTGGAAATGAGGAAAAATATCTACAAACATGAGGCTGGCCACGAATATTTTATCCTCCCCTTAAAACCGAACTACCAGAACCACTGGACGGCACAACCCAAACTTAATTAAAAGGATATATATACCTATTTAATAAACCAGTAGAAACTGAGTTTCTAAGTTATTGACAATCTTGAATGAGGTGACTCTCGATACAAAAAATTACGACATCAATACAGAACAAGTACGAAAGAAATGCGTGAAAAATCGAGAGCTTTCCAACGAGTGCAGAACGATTTTTGTTCGGTGAAAACGAAAGAAGTTTCATTTTCCCAGCAACGGCTTTGTTGTTCGTGAAAATCAAAAGAAAAAACGCTGCAAATTATTACACAAAGGTTTATTATTTATGTATTAGACAGCCCTTCTAAGTAGATCTCTGGTCCATAATTATTAAACGCCGCTTATAGTATACTTAGTATCGGAACTCGGAGCTTCGGACCTCACAAATGGGTTCGATCCATTACAGCAGCGGAACCTCATAATTTTACGCTTTTTAATATAGTTGATAAACAAAACAATTTATTACGACGTCATCTTTCCTATGACATAAAAGTGTTACCTATAATGTATATTGATTTCATTTAATTGGTCAAATTTCAAAAAATGTGCTGACAAAATCACTGAAAATGGCTAAGAATCTGTAAATTGATATTTTTTAGCATAACATTGGTCAAATAAAGTTTATCAACTATGAAATAGAACATTCAAAAATTTATGTACGAAATTATGCTAAAAACTTGAACTTCATTAAATTTTGTTTTAAAAAATCTATAAAATTGCAAAAAATAGCCTAAAATCCAAAATCTCTTTTTGAATAGAAGAGTATCATTTAGAATACTTTTTTTCCCCATAAAATTAATAGCTAACATTTTCTTTTCACTCATAAATCTCCAATTTCTATACAACTTGAAATATACGAAAAAACGCTGCAAATTATTTCACAAAGGTTTATTATTTTTTCAATTGAGTATGATCGTAGTTTTAGTTGGCTTGCGTACGTCATAAGGCCAGTCCAGACTCCTCGGCGTGTCCTATTTCGAGTTGCCACAACCTATACTTCTACAATTATATACGCATGTTTATATTTCTCGATTTGAGCTCCTATCTATTCAAATTGTTATTGCCTTAATAATATCATTATCTAAGTACGTACGAAAAGTCGAGAGGATATGTTATTAAATATGCGTAGGAAAAGCATTGGTATTAACACACAAATATGACCTAGAAAAAACATATATTCATGCCTCGAAGGAACGCTGTACCCACCTCATGGTGCCGCGGCGCCTCCTCTCACTCCACCACCCGCTCACCCCCCTCACCACCCACCGTGACCCCCTGCCAAGCGTGCCAGGCGTGCGTCTAACACGTCTAACACTCAAAGCCTCAAAATGACATTTTTTGCCAGTTTTTGGCCCATAGCATCTATGCGAGTAAAGCGATCGGGATGGTTAAACGTTAGGACCAACTAGACCACAAATGGAGTAAAGAACAGGTTTTTTAAGTCAATTCTTAGGCCTTTTATGGCCCGGACGGCGGACGGCGAACGGCGGACGGCGGACGGCGGACGGCGAACGGACATTTCAAATTTGGATTTTACGCACCTTGAAACGTAAAGTGACAAAGTTTGAGGGGGGGTTATACAAATTTTGTAAATTTTTTGCTACACGATCACATAGGCTTATTATTGGAACTGTCCGTAATAAACCAAAAAGACACTATTTTCTCCTATTTTTGGCTCATAGCACCCATGAGAGTGGAGCGATCGAGCTGGCGAGAAGTTAGGACCAACTAGACCCAAGTGGAGTCTATGTGCGAAAGAACAGATTTTTTAAGTCAATTCTAAGGCCTTTTATAGGACCAACTAGACCCCAAGTGGAGTCTATGTGCGGACAGATTTTTTAAGTCAATTCGGACGGCGGACGGCGGACGGCGGACGGCGGACGGCGGACGGACATTTGAAATTTGGATTCTACGCACCTTGAAACGTAGAGTGACAAAGTTTGAGGGGGGGTTATAAAAATTTTTTTTGCTACACGATCACATAGGCTTAATATTGGAAATAATAAACCAATATACCTACAATGTACCTAGTGCCTTCTTTTCACATTATTAGTTCATTATGGTTACTTAGCTATATTAGTTTATAACTTTGCGTAATAAATCAGCTTTCCTTGACAGTACAATGGCTTAGGGATCATTAGATGTGATAAAATGAGAGTATTCCCAGAAGTGAAGAACGATTTTATTGCTATGAAAACTAAGGGAGTTAGGTAAACGTCGCTAGTAACGCAAAATCGTTGTACGTCAAAATCAATAGAAACGATAATCATCAGAAACGCTTGCATACGAGACTGCAACACATTGGGACATTTTATCAGAAACGCTTGCATACGAGACTGCAACACATTGGGACATTTTATGTCTTTAGTTGCAGACTCGTATGCAAGCTCTAAGAGCCACTCAGCTGATCCGGACCCTGGTCATCGTCAAGTAAATGTCCTAAAGAGGCTGCATACGAAATCATAGTTTCCTAGAGTGTAAAGTATAGAAATTACCTATTAAAGTGATTTAACCACCGCTTCACGAATCAAACCGTTCTCGCAATATTCGGATCACCTGCTATGAATCAAATCATCGAAACACCAGCTCAATGAAATTATCAGAAATTAACAAGCGGTTGCAATCATGTTCACAATATCAATTATTGAGAATGATCACCTGAGTGTACACAATTATTCAAAAAACCATGCTCATAACTCAGCTTGTTGGCCACGCGCTTCGCAGTAATTAACATAATATGGTTGGATGAATCGAGAGCTTTCGAACGAGAATGGTCAACGAATTTTGTGGGATGAAAAACGACGAAGTACCATTTCCCTATCAACGACTCGGTTGTAAGTGGAAATCATCAGAAAACCAACCTTAACGCTTTTTGTTAACGCTTTTTTCGTTTATGTGCCAAAGTAAATACATGTCAAAATCATTTAGATATTGATTTACCCTAACCTCCTTAATTTGATAACAGTCAGACTTAAGAACCAAGAAGAGGAAATGATCAGTACTCACATAGTGAACCATATGTTAAGCCCATTTTCTTTTAAGTGGATTTTAGTGTTTCACAAGGAATGATGACATGAGCATTTCGGGGGACATCCAACGCTTGAGCAGTGTTATTATCATTACAATAATTATTTATATCCTAATTATTGCTCTTAACTGATCGAGGCCTCGTTCCGAATTTCAGGTTCATTGAATAAATGGCATCGAAATAGGCGTCAGGAGCTCAACAAGCTGACAGAGGTGGTTCAGAAATCGAAAATCATACTGTACTTGTCTCACAAAGGCTTCGCTCCAAATTTCAGCTTCGTAGGATAAATAGCGTAGAAATTAGCGTCAAATGCTCAACCAGCTGACTGAGGTGGTTCGGCAAATGAAAATCATATTCTACCTGTCTCACAAAGGCTTCGTTCCGAATTTTAGCTCCGTAGGATAAATAGCATAGAAATTAGCGTCACTGTACTGATTGGGGTGGTTCGGTAAGTTAAAATCCTATCTTAGATGCTACACAGAGGTTCTGTGTCAAATTTTAGCCCCTTAGGATAAATAGCATAGAAATAAGTGTTAAGAGCTCAATAAGCTGATTGGGATGGTTCAGCAAGTTTAAATCCTATCCTAATTGCCTCAATGAGGCTCCGTTCCAAATTTCAGCTTCGCAGGATAAATAGCATAGAAATTGGATTTTTCGAATCATGAAATCAGCTCACGCTCCCGATTATGAATGACGATTTTCGCAACCACTTTATGTTGAATGACTAGCTGATCAATTTGCGACCCATCCCGTCAAATTCGGTCCAGCCGTTCTCGAGTAAAAGCGCTTTTACACATCATAATACATCATACATGGTATGTGCATAGTGCATAGTACATACATCATAACGTCGTACGCCATACATAGAAGGGCAAAATGAATACAATAGAATTTTATTATATTTTATTTTTATATTTATTTTCATTTTTATTTTTTATATTGGGGGGGGGGGGGGGGATCGCGCTAAGAATTCTAGCTCAATTTATGTTTCTACTAATTGATTTTTGAAGTTAACAAACTTGGTTGGTCCTAATGGTTTTATGATTAGTTCAGTAATCTCATAACCTGTATGGAAATATTCAATGTTTAGGACTTTGTTTTCAACAAGGACTTTAAAAAAATGATGGCGCACATTTACGTGCTGTTCTTTTCCAGTTAAAATTGTAATTTTCCACTATCCCTATGGAACTTTGATTGCCGAAATTGAGAGTTGTTTTTATGGTTTTACCTGTATAAGTTCTTCAAAAAGACTTTTCAAATTAATTTACCAATTTCTTATCACATATAAATTCAGCAGATATAAATTCATTTTCATTGCTTGAATATCTTGAATACCAGCTTATCGGACCACCAGTAAAATAATATATTATGTATCCTGTGGTACTCTTCCTTTCTATGCGGTCTTCAGCGTAGTCCGAGAAGCGATATGCGGCACGATATTCAGCAGACTTTTTGGTGTATGTATACCGTCGTTGGTGGGATTGAAGTAGGTAGGTACTTATTTCAAGTGTAGTTTTTTTTTTTTTTTTTTTAAGGAGCACAAGTCATTTGGGCTTTCACTTTATTACTACTCATATCAATTGCAAAAGTGTACTGTGGGGTATTTTTTGAAATGTATTGAAGACTGCAAACACATTCTCTGATCAGAAAGACACGTTCCGATTCTTGTTATCAATTTAGTTCAGGAATGATATGGCTACAGGTTTTGAATTTTCCTCTTTATATTTTTGATGAATTTGTTTGACGTATTCTACTTACACGAACTAAAACGAACTAAATCACTCGCGACGAAGTTGTGGAAACCCATTTAAAAACGGAAGTTAGTGAAAAACGTTGTCTATTTCCACGAAAAATAAAGAGTTACACTGTTAAATCTATTTCGACGGTTAGGCCATCATCAGTAACAAACAATAACTGAAGAAACATTAGAACGGACACAGATTTTATGGTCACAGGTGAAGGGAGATTGAATCCCATTGCTCAAGAGAAAGGAAAGGGGCAGGAGTTACAACCAATAAAGTGCAAACGAAGTGAAGGGGGATTATAGCTAATTAGATGAAGTGAAAGGGGGAAATAACTAAATATGGTTTCAACATTGTGAAGGGATAATTCCAAGCTTTATAAAAATGGACATATTAGTGGTGAAATATATTGAGGTATATCCGCATTTAAACATTTACCAGATCTGTCACTTTTGATAATTTCGAATTTTTCAAGTACATTCAACATACCTCCCTTCGGACAAAAATGAAGAAATTATACAAACTGTCTATCTGTCAAATCAAAATTGTAACTATGATTGGATTCCTTAAGATGTTTTGCAAATGTAGACTTACCCTTATTTTCCCTGAAATCCTCCTGATGCTCGTCTATTCTTTCCCTGAATTTCCTACCAGTTTGACCGCAATATTCGTAGCCACAAGAACATTTTAGTTTATAAACCCCACTTTTATCCTGAACATTGATTTTGTCCTTAACGGATCCTAGTAATGCTTTAAGACTATTTTTAGTTCTAAAACCTACTTTGTAACCTCTCGATGATAGAATTTTGCCGATTTTATCCGAAATTTCCCCATAATAAGGTATACTTATCCATTGCTTTTCTTCTAAATTTACATCTTCCGTAGCCAGATTGGAAATTTTTTCCCTACTGTGTTCTATGTATCTTCAGTTATTGTTTGTTACTGATGATGGCCTAACCGTCGAAATCGATTTAACAGTGTAACTCTTTATTTTTCGTGGAAATAGACAACGTTTTTCACTAACTTCCGTATCCTACTTCATAAATTTTTAGGCCACCATTCTTGCGTGTAACTTGAAGTTCAAGAAAGGTTTTAGGATTCGTTACTGCAGACATCTCGAATTCCTTTGTCATCTCTGAAAACGTCAAATGCGACTGGAAATTTCAAGTTGAAAACAAAAAGATTTGCATCTCTTGGAAGGAATAACGATTCTTTTACTACCTATAAGTAGACTCAGAAGCAATATGCAAACCATATTCAAATGTTTGAAAGAAATGGTTCTATATAGGCGGCCTACTGGGTTCTTCCCTCCTCAAGTTTCCACAATTCCACAAATACTTACCCATCCGTGAGCCAGCAGATTCTATCTCTGATGGAGTATGAATGCAAGTCCAAGTGGACTTGAGCGCTCCTTTCAAGATTTCAGACTGGTGCAGTAAGTTATTTGGGGTCGGCCTAACAATATGCAGCAATTTACTCTGGCCCATTCGGAAAACGCCGAAACCCACAATCTCTTCGTTCGCTTCTCAGGAGTATTTATCTCATTGTGTTTTTCCTTCGAGGGAGGTCGGCTGAATAAGAACAGGGGGAATCTCGTTCCCCCATTACCGTTTTCAAGACCGAAACAGGAAGAAGCGGCCCAATTATATTGCAGGGGATATGAAGGGTCCGGTCACTTATAGAGGTTCTCATTAAGGAAAGGGTCGAAAGCATTGTATGGCGCTCATCGATCCTTTCCCCTCTGTTCCTTCGTGAAGTATTCTTTCCTTGGCAGGGGCCTGCATTTGGCTTCTCACTGCGACGGCTATACTTACTAATAATCAAGGTTCTTTTTCTTGGTAAATTTCGGTTTCAGCTTATCCGCAAATTTGATTATCAGCTAATGGTTTTGCTTCCTGAAGCGGAAGGCATGAAAACGTTAAATTAATGAGCCAATCGCTGGAATTATCTATAACTTTATAGATTTCATTATCTACGTTTTTTATCTAAATACACGCCTCAAAAGGATTAAGGATCACTTTTTCTTGTAGACGTCAAAGACCCCAGATCAATGGACAAAGTTCAAAATATATTTCATGATTAGGGACCTGATGGAGATGGGATGCACCCTGTTCTTTTTGTTTTTTCTCAAATACTGAGAAAGACCAGCGATATCAAACATCGACTTGAGCCAAAACAGAATGAAATCTGAGCTTTTTTCTCAAGAGAGGTAACTCCCTCCCCCTAATTTTCCCCCACAATTTTTGAGCTATCGAAGTGGAAGTTTATGGGGTGCCTGATACTAAGTTTTAAGCAAATAAAAATCCGAAAAAAAATACAAAAATTTGTTGGACTACCCATGAGTAGTATTTAAGTAAGGTAATTGGATACTTGGAAAACAATTTTCCCATTTTTTTGTCGAGTGACGCCTTATTTCAAACATTTTTTAGTGCTGAACCCGATGATGAAGCCAGAATTGTGATATGTATCTTATTCCGTTCTCGGATTAAAGCTAATAACCATGAAGAAGCGCAATTCGTTCTGTTTTAGCTCAAGTCGGAGCTTGATATCGCTGATCATTCTCCGTGTTTGAGAATGATCTCCATTTGGTACCTAAACATGAGATATAAAATGAACTTTGTCCGATTGATCTGGGGTCTTTGAAGTCTACAAGAAAAGTGATCCTTTAATTCTTTTGAGGTGGTATAATCTTGAATATTACAAATTTATCTTCATCTTTTGTTTTTCATACATTATATTGCTTTTATCCTTACCAATCGCCGCACGTGCACAAATGTTCATGTCACAAACCTTAATCTCTAACGAATCGTCAGTTGAAGTTAGGATTTCCTGGGATCACGAAGATTGAAGATTGGTAGGTATATAGATGAATCCTTTCGAAACTCATTGCACTTGTCAAGTTTATCGTATTAGATGAACTGTGAAGAATTTTCGTTGAAATTAGTTACTATCCTGTGGGACATTTTGAACAGACCGGAAAGAGAATGGAATGATCATTATAAAATTCGCTACACTCCTAATGTTTCATGTTTTTATTTAATAAAGAGGAAGCCCTGAAAGGAGATTTCTCGCGATACACACACAATTAACTAATCCACCTTTCCCAGAGTTCTATTCTACAGAGTTGCTTCAACTAGCACTCAGAAACAGCTGATCAATCTTCCCCGAACATCAACTAGAGTGGGTTGGGGTGTATTCTTCTGTTATTCTCATGCCAGAAAAATGACCTGTTACAGGTAGGTAAGGTGTCACACACAAGGGTGGAAGAATGGGGTACACATCCAAACAACAAATTTACCTTCCCCAGACTTTTAATCTACATAGTTGAGGTGGGATAAATAATATCTATACATCTACTAAATTGAAGAAACTCCGTCTGTCTGACGTGTCTATGCACGGCCAAACGGCTTTAATCCTCTCGTTTCCGAAATCACGAGGTTTTTATCTTTGGGCCAGGGCGGGAGGGGGGTCGAAGTAAGAATTAATGTGCGATTCCACTTCCCCGCTTCCCCTACCCCTTAAACGGCCGTTATCCGGAAAAATACCGGTTTCGTAGGTTTTGAAACGAAAAAGACGACGGCGCGATCGGATCGCGAAAAAAGTATGGATACCCCATAAAGGTACGTTTTTCGGAACGGTTTTCGCGGGCGAAATAAAGGTTTGATCCCGCCGAATTTCCGAAATATCGAAAAAAGTGACGTTAAGTCGGTCAAATCGCGAGCGGAAGTGAGCAAAGCGATTAAAATTATGCCGTGGACGAGAGAAGGCTCAAGAATTGACGTGAAGGGTTCGATGTCACAATGTTGCGAGGCGAGCAGGTATACGCAAATAATAAATACGGACTTTGTCCTACACATATACAGGTATACCTTTCGAATAAACTTTTCGTGGTTCCACGTAGTTTTATAAGATTTAATTTGTTAGTAAGAATTCCCCAACTGAAAAAAAACGTCTGCCAAGTTGGGTGGGCAGTACAACATTCCCTAATAAACTTTTCGTGGTTCCATTTGAATGTAAGAATTTCCAACAGTCTGCCAAGTTGGGTGGGCAGTATAACTTCTTCAAGCGAGCGAAGCGAGCAGCATCCCCTACAGAAGTACAACCTACCCTTAGGGATCTACCATTTGCGAGCGAAGCGAGCAACATCCCCTACATGTTTCAATTGTAATACATCGCATGTATACAGCCACACTTTGCGAGCGAAGCGAGCAACATTCCCTACATACCACACTAAACTTTTCGTGGTTCCACGTAGTTTTATGAGATTTAATTTGTTTGTAAGAATTCCCAACTGAAAAAAACGTCTGCCAAGTTGGGTGAACAGTATAACTTCCTCAAGCGAGCGAAGCGAGCAGCATCCCCTACAGAAGTTAAACCTACCCTTAGAGATCTACCGTTTGCGAGCGAAGCGAGCACGTTAAAGCTACCCTTAGGGAAATTTGCGAGCAAAGCGAGCAACATTTATCTAATTAGGTGGAGGCGAGCGTCCTAGTCACTGAGTGGGGGGAGTATACGAGTAATTTTCCGGTCTCTTGATGGGCCTCAAATGAACCTACTTCCCCGTAAAGCGGTAGCTGAACGAGGAAGACGACGGCGCGTAGAGTGAAAGCAGATGGTTTCTTCCCTTCCTCAAGAGATCCCGCCGAATCTACCTCGGATATCGAAAAAAGTGAGAATGCAATTCACAAATGAAATGCGAGCGAAGCGATGTAGCTACACACGTTAAAGTTCCCTACATAATGGGGGGTCCGGGGGGCTTGCCCCCGGCTGGGCGTGGAGGCGAGCGCAGCGAGCCGGAGCAGTAGCGAAGTAATAATTAATGTGCGCTTTTTGGACTTCCCCGCATCCTCTACCCCTCTAAACGGCCGTCCACAATTCCGGAAAAATACCGGTTTCGTATATTTTCTCGAAAAGTCCGCCAAAAAATTTGGTTTTTTCCGATTAAAATATACCCCATAAAGGTACGTTTTTCGGAACGGTTTTCGCGGGCGAAATACAGCTTTGGGTCCGCCGAATCTGAATCCAAGCCGTGTTCGCGAGAAGGCTCTGGGAAGACAGAGGTCTTTGGGGTTCAATAAAGGTTTCGGTGTTTGGGTGTTGCGAGCAGGTACCTCAACAGAATAAAGCAACATCCCCGAATAAAAGAATTCCCAACTGAAAAAAACGTCTGCCAAAATGGTTGTAGTAAGATTTATATTGTTTGTAAGAATTTCCAACAGAAAAAAACGTCTGCCAAGTTGGGTGGGCAGCTACCCTTAGAGGTACGTTTCAATTGTAATACTCATGTATACAGCCATACTTTGCGAGCGAAGCGAGCAACGTTCCCTACATGCCACACTTTGCGAGCGAAGCGAGTGATGCCACACTTTGCGAGCGAAGCGAGCAATGGGGGGTCCGGGGGGCTTGCCCCCCGGCTGGACGTGGAGGCGAGCGTAGCGAGCCGGAGCGGCTAGTATACATATAAATTGAAGAGTCCAGAGCTAGTGATTCACTCCATTCATTCCTATCAAATTATCCAGTTTATGGATGTTTAATATCGGAGCCCACGCTTTTGTTCCTTGCATGGTCCCAGCCCAAGTGTGAGCCGCAAATTATCTAATTATGTCTCCTAGTCACATAACGGTCTCTTGACCTCAAATGAACCTACGTACTACGTAGCGGTAGCTGGTAGAGTGAAAGCAGATGGCTTCCTCAAGAGATGTACCTCTGTGAGAATGCAATTCAAATGAAATATGTAGCAGTTTTAATGTAGCTAATATGTTGTCAAGCAACTCAGCTAAGAAAATTGGTTGCGGTACTCGTGAAGCGAGTATCTACGGCTTACGTAACTGACGAAGGCACTCTGGGAGGAATAAGCGACACGTAAACCTCCGTAAAACAGAAATATGGATTGATTGTATCCACAACATAACATATGTAGGATATTGTAGCAGTATCAAAAATAGTAAAACATGTAGTGGAATAGGCAATGAAACGATATACTCTTATAACTAACTTAGAATGCAGCGTTCTCAAGACTATGCACTCAGTAAAATGTTACTTGAAAAAATGTAGCTCAACAAAAATGGTCTCCAGTACGAATGACTATTAGTTTCACCAGGAGATGTGTCTCCAACAATTAGGAACAATAAATCAGCCAAGGCTGACTTGACAGACTTCTCCGAGTCTGTCAATGTATGTATTCAAATATTTGCATTTTGGCATCAACACGTTGTATTGCCACTTCCATGAATTATGGCGCCACGTCATTGAGTTGTCCGAGTGCAAATCTCATTATCGAATCGGGTTCGTCTGTTGCGAACCACGGTAGCCTTTCGATTGTAATTTCTACTTGTTTTGGTAGCTATAATGTATCGGTTATTTGTTCTTGTTGCGAATTTCGCGAAATGATAAGTGTCAGCGACTCTACTATCATTTCGTGTAATTTTCTTTGGTGTATTATAAATTCTGATCTCATTTCATTCGTGGGTGTTTCTGGTAGAGATGAACTGCGTGCTTTTTGTGGTTGTTCTAGCACTTGGGTTAATGCTAACATGTTATCATTCGAAGTGTTATTCATTTGCATTACGTATTTTAGTTTTCTGTCTATTTGTTCTCTTGCAATGCTATAAAAATATCGTCCTGACGTTGTTCTAATTGTGTTTTTATGTCGTTTATTCTACTCTGAATTTCCGTTTGTCTGAATAAGGTGAATAAGGTTTTCTGTATTGTATTTATTTGGTAGTTGGCTTCATATCTGAAATGCTCGGATTGCTCGTCTATGTGCTTCTTTTATTTTAGACAAAATATTGGTCTGTCTAGTTGATCTGGGGATGTACGTTCCCGCAGTTTTGACAGGGTCATAATTATTCTTTCGGTCATAATTATTCCCAGGATTGGTATTAGTTAATCGGGCGGAGTCGAAGAGTTATTTTATCGACCTTGTTTGTTCCTATCGAGTTGCCATGGTTTTTGGTGTTGTCGTTTATTTTAGTTTCTATGATGAAGGTTCACGGTCTGTTTTGTTTGCTGTTGGTTGGATATTGTAAGGGAACCTTAATCTGTAGACGTGCACAAACAGATTCTTGTGTATTCAGATGTAGGATTTGTGGGTTCTGTATTATCTTCTGGACAGTGGAAGCTCTTGCGGTGTTTCCGTTTTATACTGGCTAGATTATTTTCGGTGGGTTTTCTTTTAATTGGTTTTGTTAATTTGTTGATTGATTTTCTGGGTTGGCAGCTGGGGTTATTTGGTGGACTTGAGCTTGTGCTACCATGTAACAAGGGCTGAAGGCCTGTGCTGTACAGAGTATTGCTATTGAATATTTATTCGGGGCAATTATAGGTATGAGATAACGGATACATAACTGGTGTGGAGTTTCAATCAACTGTTCACCATCAAGAATGTGTTATGCTTGCCCGTGACGCAGATTTCTTCCTTCATCAACATACAGTGCTGAATTTTTAAATAGAACTCAATTCGGACGTCTAGAATGAAATTACAGTGCATAGATTTACGCTGAAGGACCTCTGAGTTACCTTTCTTCTTGATCTACATATGGCTCTGAAGCCTGAACCATAGCTCCTCTGAGAAATCTATAATTCAATTGCAAAGTATGAAGGAGCTCTGATCAGCTGAGCGTCCTCTGAACCTGATTTATTTTCTGACCAACCTTCTGAAATACATTAATTATAATTAAGGATCTAATTTGCAAAGAAAAAAAACGTAGTTTCAAATCAATACACAGTCTATGTAGCTTTCCTTTACGGTGGAAAGAACTGTCTGTGATACTTAACTGCCATTAGAAATCGTAAAATTGTGGGGTCCGGGCGCTGTATAATAGTGAACCCATTCGCGAGGCGCGAAGCGTATCTGCGTATTTCCGTAGAAGAGCTTTCTAATATAGAAATAACAAACGTTTGTGTAATAATTTGCAGCGTTTTTTATTGACCGCGGAACAGACAAACATACAGAGACACGCACTGATAAATGCAGGCCGAGTCAAAGTAAAGAATCACTCCGTCCGTCAATGATACCATTCAGTTCTGCGTGGTACATTGCACACGGAGTATGTAATGTAATACATTTTAGGTGTACGTTATTGGATGTTGTATAGAGTCAATGAGAGGCTCATACCATCTATTAAATTATGCGTGTTATGAGACCAATAGGGCATTATTGATTTCGCACGATCAGCAACCATGTACCAGACTAAATGTGTTGGTAGAGGAAAATTTACGTTCATGGGAAGAGTTCTGGTTTGTGTCTACCTCATGCACAACGTGTACTGGTATCTTACCCAGTACACGACAACACGGAGCGGTAAAGGGGAGGCGAAATAATGGGCGCAAACACCAGGTAGGTATATTACGACGAGAGCGGCGGCCAGAGTGTTTAGATTAAGATACAGTGGAGACTCGGGATGACGAGGGGAGGATAAAGGAGGTAAAATAGGCGTAGAAGATGGCGATAAAGTTAGGCCGAGGTGCTAAGGGAGGGTGCACGGGAGGGGAATGAGTTACTCGAGCTATTAATACCGGAGATGCGGGATGGCGAAGGGATATGGGGTCTGCTGGGTGGTATCTCCCCATCCACTATCTCTCACTTAGAGGGCTCCCCCCTGCACTTATCTTATAGGCCAATTTAGTCCTGCGAGCGGTGGATATTATTTGTTGCTGTACTCCCTTACGACACACCGACATAACACAGATATCTCAACCAACTTTATTCTCAATATATTATATGAATTGTCCAGAACCTGGATTCCGACTTTCCAGCCTCATGAGGAATGTGTCGCTGGTGGCAGTTTATTGATACCATAATATATTTTCAGCATTTTTTGAGCACACAAAAAGCTCAAATTTTAAAACAATTCAACATTATACAATACTATATATTACTGAAATTTGCTCATAAGACCATGCAGCATGACTGGAACTTTCTGGTGATTTTTTTAGCTCATTTTTTGAAATTTGACCAAATTAATGTGTTCTAAAAGTGATGGCCCACGAACTCATCCTTTTGTTTGAAAAGCTTGATTTTTTGGAGCAAGAACATCATTTTTATCTCAATCCTAAGGAGAGTTATCGTCTGGAATGACACACTCACACACACAAACACAAGCGTTAAACTCTAGGATTCGTTTCAGAATGCATAAAAACGGATTACAATGGAGAAATTCTTCAAAAATTTTGATTTTAAAATTTTCCTAGCCATCGCTATAGTTCATTTCCTATGAAAATTCACTAAAACGAACGATTGTGGGGAAGCCCGAACATCTGAAGATTATCATCATACTCATACTTAAGATATTTTGTTTTCCTTCCACTAAGTGTTAAACAATTATCCATTAACCTTCCCAATACCGGGTGGAGTCCCAAACGCCCCCAATCGTATCTAACATATAAAATTTATATTGCACCAAATACGCCTTAGTTGATTATGAAAAGTTAAATTCAACCATCCGATTCATTGTGAATTATGCTAAGACATACATTTAAAAAAGTAATAACAACCCATAATAATGGCAATTGATCACTTAGCTTTATTATTAGGGTCGGGTTTGGGTTATTTGTTTTGAAAAACTTGCTCGGGCACTCTTGTTGGGCCAACTTGCAAGGTTTTTGTCAAATGGGCAGTGAATGGATTCGTATAACACACTATCATATGAGCTTTATTTCCTCGGAGAAATAGCAAAATGATTTAAGCGGGATGGAATCTCAGAAGAAGTAACTACGTTCATTCAAAGGACTCGGTCATAAAAGTTCCAGTCATGCAGCATGATTGTATGAGCGAATTTTCTTAAATTAAGTAGGTACCCATCGTATTATAATATGTTAATTTGTACCTAGAGAAATTTGAGCGATTTCAGTATAAAGAAATCGTTAAAAACCAATTAAATTTTTTAAAAACGTATACTAATGAAATGCAGTGATTCAAAAAAGGTTATGGATTTTTGGGTTTTTTCGCAGTTTTTATAGATTTTTCAGTAGATAATAACAAAATTTAACTAAGTTTTTCAGCACAATTTTGTGCAAAATTTTTTAGTGCCTTAGTTAATTGTTGATATATTTTTTTTTTAACTGAAACTCTGTTAAAAATATTAAACTTAACGGTTTTTGGCGGTTTATGCCATTTTCAGTGATTTCATCAGTAGGTATGTTTTTTGAAATTTGAAAAATTTAATGGGCTCAAAAATTGTTGGCCAACGAACTCATCCTTTCGTTTGAAATGACACACACACGCGCGCGCACACACACACACACACAATATATATATATATATATATATATATATATATATATATATATATATATATATATATATATATATATATATATATGAAACAGCGCAAACTTCAGGAATCGTTTCTGAATGCCTCAAAACAGATTTTAATGTAGAAAATTTTCGAAATTTTTTATTTAAAAATTTTCCGAGCCATTGCAATAGGTAGCTTCATTTTCTCTGAAAATTCGCCAAAAGAGATCTGTCCTATTCTAAATGAAACGGATATGTAGGGGGTCCCCGCCCATTCCCCAACTCTTTAAAATTTTTGAAGCCATCTGAATAGCTTTTATTTTTTTCAAAATACTCGCTGAAAGAACCAACAGCAATATTTTACCTTGAACAAAGTTTAAACTGAATCCAGCGTCCCTGAAAAATCACCTTGCGAATCGCACAGCGCTGAGAAAACGAGATGGTTAAGGGCAATGTGATCCCTTTCGAAACCGTTGGAGCCTGAGAAGAGAATGCCAAGTGATTAATTAACATAAAAGAGAAGGGACGACAAGATGCTCTCCACCCCCGCATCTCCCGACGCCCGGCGGATAAATGTGAAGATCCGCCGACCTCGCGGCGAGAGGCCGCTTAGCGACAAGTCTTGCCGTTTTGATTAATTTCGGTTTATAAAGCATTCCTGGAACGGTTTCATTGTTCCCGCGAGGACTCGGGAATTTAAACCCGGGGGATGGCATCTTGGAAGACACCTTCAACCGCCTTGACGGAGAGCTTTGCCAAGGTGCCTTTTCTAACGGAATTACAGTTACGCCTCTTCTGGCACGAAGAGCTGGATAAAATATAATACCCACGCGTTTATTTGTATAATTTGTGTTCACACAATGTTTAACTCTGTTCTTATTCACACTCGTGTCAATTCTTTTACTGATTCATTGAAACGAAAACTTTCAAACCGTTACACTAATGTGTAACAGAGGAAATGAACCCGATTGGTTACCCCTTCCAAGATTTGAGGCGATTATCCTGCAACAATTAGAGTTGAAACGCGAGTTTCAAGAAACCGAAAGAACGAAATATCTGTGAAAGCCCAAAAATAGTTGATAACTCAAGAGAATTCAAACTTATACTTCTACTTCCTTTGTGAGTAAAGCTGTCGGTGCTGTTGCCGAATGCAATCTACCGAGGTGATTAGGTTCCCGTATGCGTGTTTCTTTTTCCGTACGTCATCAACATACCTACGTGTTTACGAATCCAATTTATCCATGTTTTCTTTTCCTGCTTCAAAATTTCATGCATTAAGAATACCTGAGTAACTTTATATATAATTCCGAACTATCTATCATAAAGCTCTATTATGATGAGGATATGAAATAAGCTATACAGTTTCCAAGGTAAATTAACAATATCTATATTTAGCACTAAGAGTTCGTAATATACAAAACCCATAGTTTTTCATTTTATCTGTTCGTATTTAATCATATCCACATTAGGAAGATTCTAATTGTTGTCTGCCCCTCCTCTGTTACCAGCCCTGAAGAAGAAATATAAATATTTCGAAACGTCGGCCTGAAATATAGACTTTTTATTGACCAACCCTCAAGAAACCCGAAACATCTTAAAGTTCCATATAAGTTTAAACACATGTGTGGTGTTGCTCTCCTCTCATTTGACATGAATAATTATTTTACTTTCATGAATAATTTATTTTTTAAATAATTCGTTTCCTTCAGTGGCCACTCTATAAGTCGGAAACCTAATAATTTTCACAAGTTACCTCACTTAGGTACATACTCTGTAATAAATCACCTGAAGCTCACTTATACATTCATTTTATTTTACTTATCCTAGTCACATTTATCACCTCTAATCATTGGTTGCTACAGTGCAACAATATTAAAAATACAGTCCACTTCATACCCATGAGGTGGTATTAGAAAGCTAGGGTACCAACATACTAGTTGCCAGGAGCCTCATAGTGCTTTAATTTTACCATTTTATCACTTGTACCACAAAGGATTTTAGCGGCAAACAAAACAGCAGGCTCTTGCCTAGGTACAAAACAAGGATGCTGAAATGTCTTGTGAATAAAATCAAATCCCAGTTTTAAAACATCATTTGGAAACGTGTTTAGCGAAGATCTTGAGCGTCAACGAACTTGATCTTCAGATTTCAAGCAGTAAAGATGTCGCATTTCTAGTGGCAATCACTCTCTCGGAAACTCGTGTCAAGCGCCACAGCCCTCTCCAACTAATCTATTTAGCTGTGAGAAGACCATCTGAGCCCCCTTCGGAGTCCTTCTCGAACGGAGACTACCCCAACAGTAAAATGTATAACATCCGACATAAATCTTCACAAAAAGAGGGGCCGGAGATGTTGGAGGAGCGAATCCTGATTTGTGTTGTCGTATCGACCCGGTTCCATTCAATCCGTTCCCAAAGGACACATCACTTAGCTGTTATTGGTCTTGACGTTACTTTCGGGCATTGGCAACGACCGGTTGTTTGGGTTTCGTAATTAGGAATGAAACAGGACCGACAATTTTAAATCTGAATCGGAAAGGATGAATTAGCACACAAGGTGGTGGCGAATCTCAATTTACAATCTAAAAGACAAATTAAGCATGCCATCAGAGATATAAAGTAAAGGACGAAATTAATCTATGAGATGAAATAACTTTTTTTTCTTTTTTTTTAGCCATTGGTGGTGTATCGAGGGGTTGTTGGTTGGGGCCGCTAGTAGCTTCCCCATTCCGCATCACTCACCAAAGGATGCCTCGGTTTTTTCTCCACCACGTCCATGATCACCATCAGAGGCGCGTTAATCCTTCAGATGAATCGCACCCTATCATGTGAGTATTTTATACTTTAATAAGTTCAAAATGTTTTTCGATACCTCTTTTTTGTATCTGTCATACAATTCTAACATAACTTTGTTTATCTCTCATATTATATTAAAATACCCAAGATCCCGCCCTTAGTTCAACGGTATTGACCCTTATCGCAGTACATAATCAGTGAGATGAATCGCTTCTGATCGTGTACCTGAGCGATTAACCTGTTAGATTTTTCTGAAAATGTTTATGTGATTTCTAATTTTTATTGTTGAAATATTAGAGTTATCTATAACCACACACTTGTAGAAAGTTGGATTGTATGTATTTTTCAGTATACTTACACAAAAATTACAATATTAATCCGTCAGATGAGTTGCGCCTGGTCGTGTTAGGATTTGTATTGCGTCTACCGGAAGGTTAAATTAAAAGACGTACAGTAATGCAGCCAGCACATGAGCAAATTAGACTCATAATAATGAGTCTATTTGCGTCCAGTCTAATTTTATAGCAAAACAGTATTTTTTTCTTTAAACAATATTCAGCTATACTTCTTCAAAAATTAAAGTCCGACAAACTTATCCATTCTTTCGGCGTGCTTGATTTGTTTAGAAAAGTAATGGATTTTTTTTTCGATCCTAAGGAGAGTTACCATATATAATGAAACTTACATACCTATATATGAATATGTAAATGAGGTAGATAAATATAAATGAAAAACTTTTAAAATCCGGAATGCTTGGTGTCATAGCAAAAGCTTCATTTTTTAAAGTTACCTAAAATGTATATTTATTTGATGCAATCAATAAGCACTCAGGTATGTTGGTGTAGAATACCACATCAGTTTCTTAACTTATAATGTCTATCCATCCGGTATTTGTTTATCAGTGGGAAATAAATAAGTTCTAATATACAATTAAAAATATAAAATTTCTTCATAAGGTCTCGACTCGAACTTTTTAGCATGGAACATGCTTAAGCCATCACCTAACTGGCCAAAAGTTTCACATTTTTTATGACACGAAAAACTGTCACACAAATTTTCTTATAAGTTTCACGTACAACCAAGCCGTTGGTATAGAGAAATTGAATTTCCACAGATTTCATCGCCCAGAAATTGTTCACCAAACAAAAGCTCTCATTTTACTGAAGATTAGTAAGATATTTATATCGTAGTTTTATATTTATTTACAAGATAGAAGATGCCATGTTATAAATGGTTAGTAAATAATATTATTGTGACGCTTGTAAGCCGCGTTTTGTTGTCACTTCGTTGAGGTGGTAATCCTGGTTATGGTTGGGTCTCTAGGTGGCAGGCTAATTAGCCCCCAAATTAGAGGGAGAAAGCATGTTCCATGTTCAAGCATTTTAGCCACAGGCTCAAAGCAGGAAGCAACCGGGGGGCCCAGGGGCCGATTTTTCTTTCATAAATTTATATTTGAACGAGAAAGGGCGAAAAGGAAAGGCGGAGGGAATTCCATCATAAATGCAAGTTTTATCAGGTTATCATCCTTTCTTTAAAATCCAAAGTTCTACATCCATATCGACCGAACAACAAACTGTTCAAGAAAATTTGAATTTCCCAAATCGATACGTGGATGGTGGATTTCATTTCATTTTATGTAAGATAGACCGCCTATACCACAAACACTAGGTCCTTTAAGGATGTGTTTTAAAATACACCACATGTGTAATATGTAATGTTTTAATTTCCAATGACAATATATCGAAGGGGTATTCGAACTTTCCTCACAGGGTTCTAACAACTTCCATGAATTTAGTTACTAGGGATACTAATTAAGCATTTCCCCAGGAGTGCTATCTTTAAGGCGTCGCAGAGGTGTTGACTTTGGAGATTGCTTCTCGAAGAAACTCCGTTCACCAAGGCTGTTACGAAGACTTTGTTACGGGGCCTGTTTCCGCTAAACGCGAGAAATACGTTCGTTCGTTTGAACAGTTAATAAGTAAGGTCGTGGGTAATGTAAGTTGGTCGTTCGGCTTTGCTCACTCCGAATTTGAGTTTACTAGTTCGTTAACGAAAGAATGTTTCTCCAACGATCTGGGGGGAGCAATAATTCGAACTAATCCTCAGGAGAAAAAGGCGGTTTTGACAGTTCTAATTTCAGGGAGGCTATAATACTTTAATACCTAGGTTGTTCCTGACATAATTTCTGAGATTTTTCAAGTGAAATTGAGTCAGCTGATGCGCTCATTCCAAGCTATGTTTGGATCATTCTCTGACGTTTGTCATATTCACAGAAATTCGTGGAAAAAACTGTTTCGGGTAGATAAACAGGATTCAAACCAAAAACTGTTTATATTGAAACAAACGAGTGGCAATAATAATTTTGGTTTTGAAAAAAATGGTATCATCCTTCAAGTTAGTGTGACCGAACAAGATGTTTGTGGGGCCTGTTCGTTGTGTTTTTTCACAGATTTTGTTGAAAATATTGAAATTTCCCCATATTTGAATAAAGCACGTCGATTTACATTAATTTTAAAAACTCAGCAGCTTTTATACATCTAACTAAATGTTTGGACTTAATCTAATAAACAGAAATTTTTTTGGCTACAAATTCGTTTCCTAAAAATAGAATTCCGTCAATTTCACTTCTCTATTTGGGATTTTCTTATGTTCAGTAGCAGCTGACAGTGTATTTTCCAATTTTCGTACAAGTTGGGCCGCTGAGATGGTCCAATTTGATTTATCCGTGAAAATCGGTTTACCTCATGATTTTATGAGACAATTTTCAAACGATTCCTGTTAGTTGTACACAAAGCACCTTCCTGTGTACATTTTGTTATACCCTCAACCTGAGTTTACATTTGTTTTTAGACGGCGTTTGAATGCAAATGGAGCTTCACAATAATCTTCGCTGAATGCTAAGGTTGTTCCAACAGTAGGAAGAGCGTGATACAGTGGAGTGGCCGTAAATCAAAGCCCGGTAAATCCGGGACGATTCCAGCTTGGGACGGGTCCAAGTGAAATATGAACTGGGAGTTTCGGCCTAATTTCCTCCGAATCACCTGAAGCTTTGTCATCGGATCCCCGAGGAACAACTAATGAGGGAATATTAGTCAGTGACTTGGTAAGAGGTTTTGCTCGGAAAGACCGTGAAGCTTTGCCACGCCTTACCCAAACAACTACTGATAAAGCTTCGAATATAACTAGCAATACAGTATAAAAACAAATAGAAACTGAGCGATTTCGGTTTATTAGTGAATTTTCGTAAAAATAAACTACTGCAATGGCTCTGAAAATTTTAAAATCAAAATTTTTGAAAAATGTCTCCATTGAAATCCGTTTTGAGGCATTCTGAAACGAATCCTAGAGTTTAACGTTTATATATATAGATTGGAAGGTTGTTTTCGACTGTATTCTATAAAATAATTTGAAGTTGGGAGATCTTGAGGTTCAGTCAGTAGATTAGGTTTTCATCAGGCCATATATTCGATTTATTTATAACTCTTCATCAGGGCTTAGATGGGGGTTTGCTTTTAGCGAATTTTTGAAGAAAATTAAGCTATTGCTCTCGCCTCAAAATTTGTAGAATGTGAATTTTTGAAAAAAATTTATGCAGAAATCCGTTTCAGGCTATTCTGAATCATATTCTGAAGTTTAACGCATTTTTTTTATGTATGTATGTATGTATATATGTATATATGTATGTATATATGTATGTATGTGTCATTCCAGACGATAACTGTCCGTAGAATTGTGCTAGAAACTTCAAACAAATTTTAAAATGTTAAGGACACAAAACGAAAGTTCAAGTTCGTTGGCCAGCATGATCGGATCACATCTTCGGGTTGAAATTTTCAAAAATGTAGTCAAAATTTTCAAAATAGCCTGTTTTTTGCGATTTGTTGTGCGAAATAATGTTTTCAGCATACTAACATGTGGTATATTTGGAATCAGCGTCAAATTTCCTATAAGAATATGTATCAAGTTTTCAAAAATTTCAAAGTTGAAAAATCAGTCAAAAATCGAAACAACTGCCTTCAATACTGACCACATTGGACATCGAAATCTATGAATATTTACCTACATTTGTCTTTAAATCTACAAGATTAGTTTAATAATAATAAAGTATGAGTACCTCCTAATTATTTTTAATAATTTTATTCCATGTTTGTCTACCAAAATCATAAACTAAAATTTCTCTACACGATCAATAGCGACTGAAATGTCGAAGATTTCTTCAAAAATTCGCTCATGGGGTCATGCTGCATGACTGGACTTTTTTTTTCGTCACATAAGTTGAATCATACTGAGACAAACACTTGTTTAAATGCCACTGTTTCACTGATTTTAAGTTTCTTGTTGTTCTTAAAATGACAACTTATGTGACGAAAAAAAAAGCAAACCCCCATCTAAGCCCTGATGAAGATTTATAAATAAACCGAATATATGGCCTGATGAAAAAATAATCTACTGACTGAACCTCAAGATCTCCCAACTTCAAATTATTCAAATTATTATATATATATATATATATATATATATATATATATATATATATATATATATATATATATATATATATATATATATAAGTGTGTGTGTGTGTGCTAGCGCGTCGTTCCAGACGATAACTATCCTTGGGATTGAGATAAAAATTCCGTTCTTGTGCCAAATAATCAAGCTTTCCAAACGAAAGGATGAGTTCGTTGGCCAGCACTTTTTGAGTAGATACATTGAATTAGTCAAATTTCAAAAAAAAAAAAATTCTAGAAAAATTACTAAAAATCTCTAAAAACGGCTAAAACTTGTTAAATTTATATTTTGTGGTAGTATATAGCTCAGATAAAGTTTATTTACTATAAAATAGGACATTTAAAAATATAAGTACAAAATTACACTGAAAAATGTACTTAAAATGCATTAAAATTTGCTAAAAACAAATCTATAAAAACTGCAAAAATAACTAAATATTTAAAACCTATTTTTGAATTGGAGATTATTATTTAGAATACGTTTTTGCTATAAAATTAAAAGTTAACAATTTCCTTACACTCAAAAAGCTCAAATTTCGAAACAATTTAACATTATACAATACGATAATTTACGAAAATTCGCTCATACTATCTCATGCTGGAACTTTATTTTAATAATTAATCTTTGTAAGCGATCAAGAAAACAAATTTTTTCGACAACCCTCAAAAATTGTTCGTATACGTTCAAAATGCGTAAAATCCAAAACTCAAAATAAAAAATTAAAATTTTTAAAAATCCGTTCGTCCGTTGAACACCGTCAAGAGCTTTTCTCCAAAACTTCTTGACCGACGTTTACGAAACGTGTTATAAATCACATTTAGGGTCTAGTTGATCCTAGAAGCTTGGCATCAATTTTTATCAGGCTTAAATGATAACATTTAAAGGCTTAAATATTAAAAGAAGAAAACATTCGAGGTCACAGTAGATTTGCATTGATAGATATATACATAATCTCAAAAAATCGAATGAAACCACCTTCAGAACGAAGGGGATACAGAGTCCTTAGCTTTACTGATTTGCTGAGTTGAAGGTAATATAGTATAGAGTGGGTGTCTGTCTTCTAACAATGGTTGGTGGCAAATTGTGAGTGTTTCAGTTGGTTCTAAACTAACGAGTTAAACAGTGCCTCATCACACCCTTTTTATAAGCATTCAATGGTGGGGGGGTAGAGAGTGGGCTCAGGAGGGAAGACAGTGGATGTGATGTGAGGGAAAATTAAAATAAGTACATATATAAACGACAATGTTTAATTTAATTCACTCACAAAACATTCTTCTTTCCTTTAAAAGTGATCTTTCAATTCCCAGAGAAGTGTTGATTGACTAGAAACCTACTTACTTTCTGAGATGAGAGAGCATGGCACAGAGAAGATTCAGATAAAATCTACTTGTGGAAGCCATAGATTTATAAACACAGAATCATTGTCGGTTTCAGAGCAACTCGTAATTAATTATAAGCGACAGAAACTGCTTTAGTGGAAAGTGCCATCAATGGAGTCAGAAATCAACCGCAAACCCGAAGTTTGCGCTAGAGACCAGGTCAGGTCCCAATCAACTCAAATTAATGTTCGATCAGGCTTTAACTTTGGATGGGAACGAGCACAGACATCCCGCTGGGCGGAATGCTAATTAAGACTGTATTTGGTGATAACGGCATTTGCAAGCGATCGATCAAAACCGCCGAATCTCGACCGATGAATATTAATCCAGGTGAAATCGGGTACCTAATGCTTTGAGTGTTTAACCTGAAAACTACCCATCCGTGAGGTTACGATCATTCAGCATGATAACTTGAGACATGATAAGTACCGACAGTAAAAGTGTGGTTGAGAGTGGACCCAATCCAAACCATATTTTTCTTATAATAAATTGCACCCACACTCATTTTGCAGACTTATTTTAAACCTACATTATTTCGAGGTTTTATTACCTAAAGTTGATGGCTGATAGATGTTCCAAATTAGTACATTGAGAATACAGGAAAAAAACGAGGAATGTAATAATTTCATCCTTCCAGAAAACTGGATCCGTGAATCCTTGAATACTTGGCAAACCTTTCTGTGTTTATATTTCCATTAATGTTATTTTACTTCATTAGAACGGTTAAAGGGTTGATCCATAATAAACTTAATAATCACAATAAAGAATAAATGAAGTTTTGATTACAGTTTTATTTTTCTTTAAAGGCGACACTAATAAGTATCAACAGGTGTGCTCAGCTCAAAAAATCCATTAAATATTCCATTTCTCGTTTTTCCCTTGGACCCTTCATATACACATTCAAATACATATAATTAGGTATTATTTTCATATTACATTCAGAACTGATCAAACTGTGTAGATGTTATAAAGTAAAAACAAACGATTTGGCGATGCGTAAATTTTTCCAAATACAACCGTCATTGAAATTATAAAGATTAACTATACATTTGATTACAGAAGACATTGAAATCTATATAATCTACCTATCTAATCTATCTATTATACTATTTGAAGTTATTGAACAAAAAATATGCGAATTGCCCGAATTAATAATTGAGAATGGTAGTGAAGGGTTGTTTGAACGAACGAGATTACCAGCTTAGTGGCACATCCAACAGTATAGTCATGTGTTTGAAAATTGCTGTGCGTTTTTCATTCGTGTTAACAATCTTTTAGGGAATCTTTTATAAAAAACTGAACCATTATATAATGGTTTCAAAATTAAAAAGAAGAGTATATTTCACCATAAAATTATTTCATTTATATCCATTTTTGCGAAAAGTGTGGTTGTGTCAAAGTAAGGATATGAAAATGTCAAAACATAGATCCTCCATTACAATAAAACGATATTCACGTCATTTTAAAAAGGAAACTCCATTATTGTTGCTAAGATGTAATTTATGTTAAAAGACTTATCATTAACCGGACAACAGTTTGAAACCAAGAAATCATTTGAGTCGTAAATAAAATATTATAGATCATAATTCAAGCATTCTGACCCCCATATTTTCTTAATATTGTTGGTCAGCTCTAATTGATTGAGATAAAAATGTGGAGGCAAGAGAGAGGCACAGGACGGAGATACGATGTGGGAGTTGTGAGTGAAATTACATATGTAGATGATCCTCCAGAACGTGATATCGGACCAAATACCAGCAAGTGAGAATAATATTAGTGCATAACTAGTACAAAACATCTAAAAGACGCTAATTGCAATTCCTTGCTGCATTAGGAACTAGTGGATTAGTATATTCCTAGTCCCGTTATACGAGTATCATATGATGGTTTTGTTTCGTAAACTAACTCTTTGTGAAGTGAAGTTTGAATCGCCGCAGTTTGTTTAAATTAAATAGGTAAAAGTTTCCACAAAATTTCCATCTGGTAATCTGGTAGGCTGAGGGTTAAAGGAAATCTTAATCTTCTTCACGTGCTTTACAGTTCGTATAATCCAGACCGTTTTTAAAATTCAAAAATTCCGACGAGGTAGTGCTAGCCACCATGGGACACCACCCATGAGTCAGCATAAATTTGAGATGATAGTCAGCAAATATGTGGAATTCAGTCTGGAGGGCCGAAGGATCTTGGGTGAAGGCCAAAAGACGACATTAATACCTCATTAATTTTTTGTATTTATTTATTTTTCATAATATTTTATTTATTTATATTATTTTTTGTATTTGATTGTTTGAGACTGTTACATAAAAACAACCCTCTTCGGGGACACGGTAATTTTTGTATCCATTAGGTAGTTACAATATTATAATCCACATCTAATCATAGATATGCAGTAGACAATGTCACTTTTCAAGATGTTGAAAATGAGCCTCGGTCTTGACAATCATCGGATTTCCGGTGGGTTGAATCCTCCAGCTGCTAGGTAAGAGTCGTAGTCTATATTGTTGTTATATAACGAATTTCTGTGAATACGTAAGCAGCATTTCCGAGGGTATAACTGTAGAGGGTACCATTTCGCACAAATGGAGGTATATGGATTGCAATATGGATTTTTGTTGCTGTTCGATCATCTTGAACTCTGATCGAGAACATGAATCCCATATGCCTATGCTGTACGTCCAATTGGACGGATGAAGGTAGTAAATATAAGATGATCTTATTTGAAAGGGCACATGAGGGCTTTCAAGAAAGGGGCTCAGATGTGATACACGACTTTTCGTTTTCTTGATCAGTTCTAAAAGTGTTCATGAAAAGTAAGGCATTCGTCCAATGTAACTACAAGATACTTTTCTGCTGAAGCGGTGGGTATCGTATGTCCGAGGAAGTTCAGTGAAGGTGCACGAGAACGGAGTTTATAAGCGTACGTGGCTACTGTTGGTTTGTCCGAGTTTATTTCACTCCCCACTTCGAACGCCCCAGCACTCTGCCTCATTGATACAACTACAAATAATATACCTATCAGCCTCATTAATGCAACTACAAGTAACATAACGGCATTGACAACCAGGAAAAAAAATCAAAGCGATACCATTCTAACCAAAGCGTTGTTATTGTCTACCATTTGAATTGGGAACAGTGTTGCCATTCGATCTCCAAAAGGGGGAAACTTCCCTATATTCGGCAGCCAGCCGCCTAACCCTCGAAGACCTTCGGGGGAATCATGAAAACCCCTAAATTCACCATTGTCCCCTTTTTTGGTAAAATAAAGGATTAAATTTTAACATCTCCCTCAGGTGTCCTTGGACTTGAATGGATCATGAATCCATGAAGAATACTAACAACCATAAACCTTGAAAGAGAATGAACTGGGCATTCGGAGCGAAAAATTTGTGTAACATCTAGAGAACACGGTCCAGCCTCGCTTCCGCTCAAAAAGCAGTTGATATCTGATGATAATAAAAAAAAGTTCCAGTCACGCAGCAGGATCATATGAGCGAAATTTCGTAAATTATCGTTTTACAATACATGTTAATTTGTTTTGAAATAACGTGTTGCACTGTTTTGAAATTCGAGCACTTCGAGTGCAAAGAAATAGTTAAATGCCGTTTTTATGGCAAAAAACTCGTTCCAAATTCAAAGAATTCAAAGAAAATTTGGAAATGTTAGCTATTGCTTGGAGGTTTTGTCAGAGAAACTTTTGTTGTTACAGGAATGTCATCATCAGAGACCTCCGCCAAATGGCCAATGATTATGGTTCAACCAGTATCAGTCGGGAAATGAATAAAATGAAGAAGCTGGAAAATATTTATTCGATGACGGCAAACTCGACTCTTCAAGACCTAGGGACCTACAGGGAACAGGTGAAAGAAAAGAAAATGATGTTGGATGAACTGTCCATAACTAACACAAAACTCAAGACACAACGGAATAAGTGAGTGAATGCTAGATTTAATTGGAGATACTTAGTACTGGTTAATTGAAATCGAATGTAATTGTACATCTATTGATGAAATTATGTGCCTATGAAAGACTACAGCCTTGCTGCACCGCGAAACGAGAAACTTTCTATTCAAAACTAGGACGATAAATAGGATGACATTCCCGTAGACTTTTAATACTCTCGCCTATCCAGAACAGCGTAACAAAAAGCTCAAACAATAGGATTTTGCCCCTAATGACCCTTTCGATTGAGATTTAGTTTGAAACATTAAATTATTAAACAAACAAGATTGTTCCCGCTTGCTTGGTTTAATCATAGTGCGGTGCAGTCACTTTGCACAGTTAATGTGTCGTTATAGCGTGGTTGAGTTTGCAGTATACCAGCACTTTCAAGTTTATGAGCAGAGGGATGAATTTCTCGCTCCTAAACGAATTTATGGTTATGTACTGAACACAAAAACGATAACCTCACTGAGGATAACCTTACATCCTTTCATTTGTTTGTTTTCCTATCTCATGATCTCAAGATGGTATTCTGCCTCGAGTATAATAATTTGTGTAATTACAAAAACAATACACTGTTCTGTGATTTGAAGGAAACTGAAATTGCAGATAGTCTTACAGAAAAATTATTTTTCTTGGCTACAGCTGTGTCTGACACCTGTGATTGAAGAAAGTTGGATAGCAATAGGTTTTCCGACAGCTTTCCATCGATTCAGTTCATGAACTGAAAAAAACCATGAACTCATCCCCTCCACCTCGGTTTCCGCCATCCCATTCCATTCATGTTCTCTTGACCTCGCTGGAACAAACCTAGTAAGAGCAGTTTCACCTAAAGCATACCTCCCAAACTCGTAAGAACTAAGTTAGTAACTACTTAATATTTACATATACATTTTAATAAATATATATAATAAAACTAGAAATGGAAATCTTTCTAGAAAAGGACAACTAGCCATCACTGACGGAAGTGGAATTGATATTTTGGATGGTATCAACGACCACAACATTGACCAGAAATTGAAACAAATGGAAAAGAGGATTGTTGAGGCGAAAAGAGCTGCTGAATTGAGGGAATCTGAGTTTGGAATCCAGGAAGCTCTCAGTAACTATCACGAGTAAGCAAACATATTTTCGCAGTGCATTGTAATAACCATTATCACATGGTCATTTGTCGATTTTCAATTTATTTAGCCATAATTGCATAGACTCTATCTTTTATTCTTGATTATAACAGAATCTTGATCAGAACATACCATTGATTCTTGTGCTGTCATTTTAAACCGGAAATTCGGTTTTTCTGAATCTGTAAAATCTTCCTAGCTATCAATTCGGTTCACAAATCTTGAGTTGGAATGTATTTAAGGGGAACATTCATGACTGTTTCTTTATTGCTCAATAGAAATATCTTAACGAGAGGTTTCCAAAAAGGGGCCACATGATGGGTATCTAACCAGTAAAATGGCTCTGGAAATTCATTTGCACGATTACGTCGTGGCTCGCGCCCGTCTGGGAGGAACACTTAGCTCACTTGCACTCACGTCACGCGTGATCTTCCTACCCGTTTACTGGCCAAACTAAACGTTCATTTGAGTTGAAAATGGCTACAAGGGGGTATTCAGTGCGTTGAATCCAAATCCGAAGGTCAAAAGTATGAAATTACAACGTATGAAAGTTTAGACTGTAGGTTCTTTATGACCTGTACGACCTTAGGCTGTTTTTTCTGCCTTGTTGTTCTGTTTGATTTGCCTTCAGGTAACTTTTCCCTTTCTCTAACAGTAAAAATATCAGGTTGTCCTTACCTCAGATCATTAGTAATTTCGAGTAGGAATGAATGATTCACAAATAATTAACTTCGAGTACACCGCAGAGTGTGCCCGCTGAAAGATAATCAGTATAAATATTTTTCTTCCGAGTCTTAAGAAATCATTTACTGTTAATAATGTTTCACGGAGGGCGATTAGAGGTGGGTCTAACCTTTGAAGATAAAGAGAGTAGATAGGTACTACTGATACATAAACGTGGTCTTATAGTATGTTAAACTTTAAACTCTCTGGTACCACATTTTCAGAGTATTCAAGCAGTCAATGGAAAGCATGGAGGATATTGCCAAAAGCAGATCTCACCGGACCCTCCCCAAAATGACCAGTTTCCGGCAGTTTATCGAAGACACCGAGAAAAAAGTGATGCCCGGCGGAAAAGGTGACGAACAGGTGGCAAAAGCCCTCGATGAGCTCAAACGCCTCAACAAATACAATACGTTCGACCCCAACAAGCTGCCGTTCATCCCCGAGCTCCCCAATGACTTCGAAGAGGGACTAGCCCACCTCAACATCATGTCCAACGACATCCTCGAGGACCTGGATGTCAAGGAGGACGTAGTCGAGCTGCCCATGTCGAAGCTTCTAGAGAACACGCCTAAATTGAAGCCGGCCAAGTCCATCATGAAGAAGATCGAAGATGCAGAGAGGAAGAAAACAGGCAACGCGAGGTCAAAAAAGGCGACTAGCAAAGTTAAATTCGAATGTGAAAGGAAGTGTAAAACTTGACATAAGCTGACATTAATTACATGGAACCGTAACGAAATATGAATCCTTCATCAGTATGTAGATGAAAAATATATACATGCATGCCACATTAAGGAAGGTATTGCAGTAATTAGACTTTTGGGCACGAATGGTTTTAATATCGGATTATTCTCCATTGTTAGTTTATCCCTCCATACACAACTTTCTCTACATCATTGATTCAAATTCACAAAGTTAACTAGGTATAACGCTTGATGACTCAGTCTTTGAAAAAATTCTAGTTAGGTTTGAAAACCTCCAGGATTATTTTTAGGGAAGTAATATACATTCGAAGATTTTAAGAACCACATTTAATCGTTAGCCTTTTGATGTTATTTTTGGAAATGATAAAAGACTATTCTCTTAGGAAATTTAACTTTGATTACGAAAATATGATCCAGAAAGTGGATTCAATACTTCCTACAAATTTAGGGTTTTTGGGGGCATACTATTATTCAGCCCCTAAAGCATCGATTACGATTTTTTTTCTATACACTCAATGACAAGGATTGATAAAGTTTCTGGTAGGCCGTAGAAACCAAACACCCTTTTTTTTAAATGAGATGTTACCATCATTTCCATACTGGGTAGCGGAATAATGACCCAGTTCGATATCCAATAATAGTCCTGATCAATACGAACAAAATTTAAAGAAAAAAAAATAGTCGGGATCGGTTCAGTAGTTATTGAGCCCCCAAAGCTTTGAAAACGTCGTTTTTCGAAAAGCGGAGAAAAACAGGAAATAAATATTGCGAGAATCTGCCGCGGTGAAACGCACCTCACTGCTCGGTGAAACTCCAAAAGCTCTCACTCAATCTTATTTATTATCCATACCTTACCACTTCCTCAATTATTCAAGAAAACTTTGCAACAATGAGAAAGAAGAAGAAGGTGATAAAACTAGGTAGTATTGTTTATTCAGTTTATACAAATCCATGTCGAAATTCCCGGTTATGCGATTTTCCTTATATAACGTTCCGTGTCTCTTTTTAGTTTCATTCTTCAACAGATTTTATATTTTTATTTCTCGTTATTTTTTCAATTGGATACAGTAATGGTACGTGATAGGACCATATTCAATGAGAAAAAAAGAATCACTGGAAAAGAAAATAATTTATTCCAGTACTGGCAAAAATCATCCCTCTTCCAGTTTTCATAATAACCTACATCACAACCAATTTGCTGAAGTTGTTGTTTATCTTGTGTTGCTTAGAATGCTTAAAACCTAACCTAACAGGTCTAGGTATAATGCTGTTATAATTCTGATAGAGTAGTTACCTACTAATTTGGTTACCTGGACAGTAACTACACACTAGTGGCTACGTCGGAAGTAGTAGACAACTTTAGGACTTGAGCGAGACCGCACCCTCTAAAGTGGAGTGCGCAGTAGTCAACTTTGAAAGTAATTATAGGCGCTTTCTTTCATCCTAATAATGGATTATTATATACTGAAATGTTCGAAATTGAGTTTAAAATTCAATGAGTCAATTTAAAAAAATGAGTTTTTGGAGGATTTGTCAGGTATTGACTCCCCTTTTGGTTGAGATAAAGTAGGGAAATGACTACGTGCAAGGCTAGAAAAATGGTCTTCTTGAAAATTACTTTAATAAAATCATATCTCAAATACGGACTACCGTGGAAAATAGCTTCTGACGGGTTTCAGTCCATACCTACCTATTTGCTTAGTCACTAAAAACTGTTAACACTTATTTGAATAGTACTACTACTACTGAAGATACTAGAGCTGGATTGAGATGCCAGCGATGATTCGGGCGTTACGAACTAAATCACTCTCTACGATGTTGGGTAACCCAATTTCTTCGAATTTAAGAGAATGTATCAAAGAATGTTTCTATTTACGAAACGTTATTATTTGTTACTGAAGATCAGCTGAACTTAGAAATCGATTCAACATTGTAAATCTTACTTTATTGGGAATGAACAACGTTCTTCGTTCATTTAAGGCGTTAGTTCTGAAATTAATTTACTTCCGAGGACATATTTTTCGCTGAATTGAAAACGAGTTTTTCGGACCTTTGTTGAGAATGCAATATTAACCTTCATGTTACAATTATTTTCAGTACTTAATCTGGCTCCTTTAAAATTATGAAAACCAACCGAATCAAATTATTCACGAAAAAACCACTCTTCGCCCTCATTTCACCACCCTGTTTTGTTCCATTCTAAATCTCTCAATTCGGAAGAACTCCTGCATAGCATAATTCTTCCATTTAATCTGCAACGAGGGAGGCATTTTACAGGGTTAAAAATATGCAGCGTGTTTTCAGAGGGGTGAAAGTCGAAAATATTCGTTAGACTCACAAATTAGTAGTCGGCGATGATAAGCGATTTAACCTCTTGGCCCTTCTGGCGGTTGCCTTCACTTTGTAGGGCTTCTTGTAATTTTCTCCGTAGCGTCTGCTACAATTCAACGGTTTCCATTTTCGTAGCCCCAACCCCTCCTTAATTATACGTATTTATGCGGAAAGTGGGTTGTATTGTGGTGAATCGTTTCACGGGAGAAATTGCTCTTCTTGTAAGTATTCCGAAGAGATCGGGTAGAGACGTGAATTTTGGGTAATGAGATTTTCCAACTCGTTTCGGCATAACAGGGGAGGAAGAAATGACGTAGACGTGACTGACAGAGGTTCAATAACCTCCTCATTCTTTGAGAACAAGAATACTTGGTTAAGGACATTTTTATTGTCACCGTTAGGAAGAGATTTTGTTATCTCTTGCATAGTGCTACTACTGGATGACACAGTCCAATGTACATTATGTATATAATCAATAGAATCTCGATGTTAACGTGAAATCTCATACAAAGTATACGAGAAAAATGTATGCGACAAAATTTAGCCTTGGATAGTACTAAAAACCATGGATAGCATCGACAGCCTGATTAATAGCAAATACTTGTAACAAGGATTACATCATACAACTAAAGAAAAAGTAAAAAATAAATGTGCAACTAATATAAGTGGACACAAGGACTGACACAGACACACACTTTTTTCTTTTGTACAAGACTCCTCAAAGGAGGGGGGATGTTATAAATAAATTAAAGAAGTGGATAGGACGCCTAGGTTTACACGACGCCGGCGCAGAAGGATGAGGAGTAGAAGAGAGATGAAAGGCTGAAGGGCTCCTATAAAATGACCACCAGTTCAAGTAACAACCCCTCAGGACAAGGGTGGTGATACCACAGAGCACTCCCACCGAGATTTTCACCTCGAGTAACTCCGGGTCACATTTCACACACCACACCCTGTGCCATGACACGCACACGCTCGCAGGCATTACCCGGATGTTATTGATCGCCACTCCTTTTATCTCGGAAATCGCTTGCCGCAGGTCATTTTTGTCACAGCTACTTATTTATCTTAGCCCGCCAGGTCTGCTATATGTGCACGCTACCACTGACAACCGGGACATCTAGGATTATTGCACACCTATAGGGCAACAGTATCCGGCTTCTTCCCTCAGTCACTCGGTATGTGATATCTCTCTCTTTCCGAAATCCCAACCACTGAATGAAAAAGTGTCTGCTAACTGCTTGGCAACAACATCGTAACATAGGATTCGGCCACCGAGAGTAGAAAGACACTGCTGCAGCACATGATACAGAGGCAAAATAATCGTACCTACCTATTCCATGAAACTATCCGACTAATGAGGTACCTCCTACCTATTTCATGAAACTATCCGATTACTAAGGTAAATATGACAAGTCTAGGTAGTTGCAACTCGGCGTTTCCCTATACTATATCTATCGTCCGGGGCCGCAGAAGTGTGAAACACTACGTACTCGCAAGATGAATAATTTTTTCGTTCCACGCGAGAGGGATTTCTTCCTTTTCTTCAAGGGAAAGCATAAATTCCTTCACTCCGCGAGGATTTATGTGCGCGGAATTATTTAGGCAGAACATTAAGGGGGCAGTCAGTCCTCTTAGAGGAAGGAACTGTCTTCTAAATGTGGCTTTGCCGTGAGATCCCCCCCCCCCCCCCCCCCCCCCCCCCCCGCTCGTGACGAGGCGGGTACCCGGAATACAAATAGCCTCCTTGTATATTGTGTTCATATTCGGAATATACATTTCTAGGGGAGACACGAGGCTCACGAAGATGACATGGAGCGTAATAACCTTATCCACGAAAACCTTTGTCAGGAAATTATAGTGTGAATTCCGGGGATCGTTGAAGTACGAGGAATTCGGGACACAGTAGCTCAAGTCATAAAATTTAACGGTAGATGATTGTGACCCCTTCGTTAAGTACTTAATAGTGCATTATATGTAGCTTCCTCCTTCTTCGGACGAACAGAAAGGTAGCGTCTTCATCTCTTCTTCGGACGCAGGATAAACCCGTATTTGAAGAATGAGTATGTTAGTTAAATTTGGGGGCAAACTAGTTTGCGTTCCAATCCAGAATTATATACTAGAAACCCGCAAAGCTAAATAACTTCGTAAATGAACTGACCTCCTTGGAAAATGAATTAATGAATCGGGAGAGTTGGTAATGACAATATTAAAATTAGATTACTGGATGAATTGCCAATGACTCTTGTTCAAGACATTTCATTTGAAGCAGTCAAGAACCTATTCATCCCCCTCCAAGATTATGTTTGAAACCCACATTATAGACTTTGGGTAATAATTTGCCCTGTTTTGAGACTTCAAGTAATATTTTCCCCTATCGGGGAACGTTGAGTAACAAATATAATTGGGAATTTTAACCATTGTAAATTAAATAAGGTTCAGACTCCTGAAATCAGGATATATATATATTTCTTTATATATTGAAGTTATTTATGTTGTATTGTTTCGATAATATCCCTGTTCAGGCTCGACGTTGCTACCCTCATCGACCAACCGACTGCCGATGCATGAGGACGACTCAATTACTTGTGTACATAACGTGCAGTGCCCGGGCAGGTATCCATTCGTTCAACCAACCCACCCCGTTTTACTTTTATACGCCGAGCTACCTTCCTTTATACCTCCATATAACTTGGACCACACAGTGGTATCACTTCGCCTTTCGCCATACTCTGAATCTTATACCATAATCTTATACTACACAAATTGCACAGTGATACTGCTATGCCAGTTTGTTTTACTTCTCCAGCTAGGCGTATAGTGATATTGCCTAGTCAAACGTTGTTCTTCTTTACAGAGAGCGCACGGTGGTTTTTCTCTGCTGAACTTGAAGTACTTACGTCTTGACCTATGGTGATATAGCTTTGCTGCTGATCAAATCACAAGTTCCTTTCACCATAACTGTACCTCACCTTTCAGAATCTCAGATAGAACAGTCAGTGCGGTCACATAAAATTACATCACACTTTAATACCTCAATATATATGCCGTTATAGGGAATTAACTAACTCAGGTTTACGGGGTAGGGATACCTATTCGCAATTACTGCTCCAAATGAACGGGAAGAAGCGCGTTCAACATGCGATAGGCTTTAGTTCAGAAGACTGCAGACGGGAATCGTCACAGAAGACACCATGAACTATTCAAAACCCGTTTTTCCATTGCCTACTCATTTTACAAAACCCTATGATCCATCAACGTTCAAGACTCGTTGGTTTGCTTATTATTTTCGATAATGAACTTTCATTATTACTATAATAGGAATAGAAAATAAATTAACGCCCTGGAACTTTTCATGCCTATGTTTCAGGATTACAAACACGAAGCTTCCCTACCTCGGCAGTGAAGAATCAAAAAACCAAACCGTCCTTCAATTTTTCTCTCGAAGCACTAGCAATACTCAAGTAGGCGCACTAAGTTTGACATTAGTACCCCCCCTCTTCCTTCCAATAAAAATAGGGAATGAAATATGTAGGAAATGTTTACAGTTCAATTCTTTACCACTATTCAATTTATTGGTCGCGAACTTTACAAAATCATGGAGCACCTTCATGACACGAATACCCAGCTATCCTCCGAGTACAAATAGTAAGAAACCGATGTTATAAGATATTCAAGTTTGCGCAAGCGCACGCGCCATTACTAATCCGTAGACAATGAAATTAAGAGGGGACCATCTAGATGCTAACCCGACTAATCCTGAAAATTTCTTCAAAATCAGCCTTTCTTTCCCAGCCTTCGGTAGTGAGAAAGCAAAATAATACCTACCTAATCTGGAAAAACACATCCCTCCGTAACGAAACGAGTATGGTGTAATGACTAATGGTAACGCTGCAACGTATCTAATGATGTAAACTACATACTGTGAATATACAAACACTCACCCTTAAAACTTCTAATTTCTTCTTCATTAGTTCCGCACGTGCATTTTGATCTGGCGCATTGACCGGAAACGAACCCAAATACTGTAACAAATGAAAGAAAATTACATACTAGATTCGGAATGAATGCGGAACTTCACAAATTAATGTTTAAGTTTCAATTCGTTAATTCTCATCCATTGGCAATAAAATTAAAGTTATAACACATCATAATTATGGATAAGTAATTTACGTACTACACGTTAGGAGAGTGGTTTAGGAGAGTAGTTGAATATATTTATGTCAATTATTTTTCAACCGTAACGTTCCCTACAATGGTTTTAATCGATTGAGGCGGAGGTCAACCACAGAAAAGAAATTCTGTTATATTTGGCTCTCCTCCCTCTGCAGAGAGAAGGTATACGAGTTCAACCCTTTTTCCATCCCCTTTTGATTAATGTCTTTCCCGCGAAGCCTGCCGTTGACAAGGTGAGATACATTTATTTTCTTTTGTCGAGTCAATGTTGACTGGAAGGGGCTTGGAAACCTACCTCGGGTCTCGTTTCAATGAGAAAGATCGATTTCATTTAAAATACGAGTTTTCTGGAGGATTTTACCTGGAGCGGCAATATCACATCACGTTGTCATAATGGGGTGTGCGGAATTCAGCTCACGGTCAGTCAGGAGTGGGTGAAATATTTCCCAACAAAAAAATGAGTCAAAAACCACAGTTTGAAATGCTTGGAGGAAGCTGTTGTACCCAAAGCCAAAATTTGATTTTTATTTTTACATTTTGCCAAACTGGATTTTGAGAATGTAATATTGTAGTACAACATGATCGGTTATTTCAGATCCAAAAAGTGAAAACTGAGGTGATCACAAGCCTTTGACCAACCCTTGCACTGCATCCTGAGTTGAACTTACTGATGTGCTTAGGGACAGGGAGTGAAGTACCTATGGACATACTTGCAACGTAGCATAACAATGCTTCCAGCTCTCATTTTTACAGTTTAATTCAACCAAACATGTGATATTGTACAGAAGTTAACACTTTTCGTTACTAACCTCTTAAGGGACGATTCTACAATTAATTTCCAACAAAAAGTGCCTTCTAGACTTTTTTTAGAGGCATTATTTTCGAGTGATTCAAGATTTTTTTCGTTTTTTCAACGTTACATCACAAAATTGGCTATAACTCCCTACCATATTGAGTAAATGCAAATTTGAGGATACCATTGGAAAGAACGTTAAATTTCCTTTCAGATAGGCTACCCAGTGGGATTTAGTAGTCACAAATTCACACCAAAGTGAAAAAATTGTCGAAACTGGAAAATCTTGTATTTTTAGCGAAATTTTGTAAAAAATGAAGGTATTGCAAAGGCTCGGAAAATTTTAAAATCAAGATTTTTGGAAATTTTCTTCGTTAAAATCCGTTTTGAGGCATTCTAACGATTCTTGAAGTTAAGACTGCCTCATAATGATGTCTTTACGCCAAAAGCGCTCCTCCGACTCCGGTACTTGACTTGCTAGTCACGGTGGACTCCAAAAGGTATGTAAATGATAATTTTACTATTATCTTATTTACTATTATTACTAGCGGAAATAACCCTTCAGATTTAGTACTATAATCTGACATGAATTAATGCAGTTAATTTTAATTTTTTCGACATCATCATGAGGCCGTCGTAACAGTAATTGCTTTCGATTCCCTTCAGTACTGTTTCGCCTGATGATGATGTCTTTACATCGAAAGCGCTCCTCCGACTCCTCCGAAAGGTATGTGATTGATAATTTAACGGAATTCACTCTTTTTAACTAGAGGGCTGCACGAGTCTAAACTGCAACTGAGGTGGCTGGAGTATAAGATCCCGAAATCCGGCCTGTTACAGTTGATAATCTACGTTATCCATGATATCAATATAGCCGCTTTAGCATATTACGATAAAAAGACGAATAGCATGCCCTTATAGAGCTCCTCCGATTATTCATCAGAAACTTTGCAAAACAGACAAGTCCGAAATAATTTCATTATTATTGATGATTGCAAAGGAAGCGGGAGTGACCATCAGGTGAGAATTTGTGGCAGAAGTGACGATTTTACTGCCCTGATTTGTCTAATTGTCCTAGTTTTCATTGGACAGTTTGTCTGACCTCCGTTGGGTAAACTTCGTTGTTCCAAACGAGGTTTGAACGAGTTTTGGGTTCGTTTCAATCCCCGATATTAATTTTAACGGAGTTTGAATAAACTATATTATTGACATTTTATATCTTTGCTATGGCACATAAACTAAAAAAAAAGTCCAGTCATGCAGTATGACCCCATGAGCGAATTTTTGAAGAAATCTTCGACATTTCAGTCGCTATTGATCGTGTAGAGAAATTTTAGTTTATGATTTTGATAGACAAACATGGAATGCAATTTTAAACAAGCACCCACTACCTACGTTTTAAACAGCATGGTTCTAGGATTGGTTATACAGGGATACTTCCATAAGAGTAGTTCAATCTGAATTTGAACAATGTTTCATGCAAATATTACCGATTTTTACAACTAGCGAACGGCATTATTTATTTTTGACTGATTTTTCAACTTTGAAATTTTTGAAAACTTGATACATCTTATTCTTATAGGAAATTTTACGCTGATTCCGAATATACCACGAGTATGCTGAAAAAATTATTTCGCACAACAAATCGCAAAAAACAGGCTATTTTGAAATTTTTGACTACATTTTTGAAAATTTCAACCCGAAGATGTAATCCGATCATGCTGGCCAACGAACTTGAACTTTCGTTTTGTGTCCTTAACATTTTAAAATTTGTTTGAAGTTTCTAGCACAATTCTACGGACAGTTATCGTCTGGAATGACATAAAAAAATGCGTTGAACTTCAGAATATGGTTCAGAATAGCGTAAAACGGATTTCTGCATAAAATTTTTTAAAAAATTCACATTCTACAAATTTTGAGGCAAGAGCAATAGCTTAATTTTCTTATTCGCTAAAACGCCTCGGAAAATTGCTCACGAAAATATTTTGATGATTTCCGCTTACAACCGAGTCGTTGCTAGGGAAATGGTACTTCGGCCGTTGACCATTCGTTCGAAAGCTCTCGATTTATCCAACCATATTATGTTAATTACTGCGAAGTGCGTGGCCAACAAGCTGAGTTATGAGCAAGGTTATTTAAATAATTGTGTACACTCAGGTGATCATTCTCAATAATTGATATTGTGAACATGATTGCCACCGCTTGTTAATTTCTGATGATTTCATTGAGCTGGTGTTTCGATGATTTGATTCATAGCAGGTGATCCAAATATTGCGAGAACGGTTTGATTTGTGAAGCGGTGGTTAAATCATTTTAATAGGTAATTTCTATGCTTTACACTCTAGGAAGCTGTAATTTCGTATGTAGCCTCTTTAGTACATTTACTTGACGATGCCCAGGGTCCGGATCAGATGAGTGGCTCTTAAAGCTAATTTCTATGTTTTACACTCTAGGAAGCTGTAATTTCGTATGTAGTCTCTTTAGCACATTTACGTGACGATGCCCAGGGTCCGGATCAGCTGAGTGGCTCTTAGAGCTTGCATACGAGTCTGCAACACATACTTGTCTTCAACCAAAGACATAAACTGTCCCAATGTGTTGCAGACTCGTATACAAGCGTTTATGTCTTCTTCTCATCAGGTGAAAGATATCGATTAGAGCTTGGCCAACGAAAAGTTTTGTGCCCTTAACATTTTAAAATTTGTTTGAAGTTTCTAGCACAATTCTACGGACAGTTATCGTCTGGAATGACACATACATATATACATATATACATACATAATAAATAAACTGTTATTTTATTTATTAGTTTTTGAAATTTTATTTAATGGTTTAAGTTGCATCTTAACCAGATTGGCCATTAGCGACACCCAACAAGGCGTCCAAAGAGACACTGCAAGTGGCACGATTCTAATAGGGGCGCCAAGCTGCCCTCCGTCACCAAACAGAGTGCTATCACGGACTCCACCGGCAAATCGGAGGGGAGGAAAACTATGGGTACAGTGATGGTCATTGTTTAGCCCCTAAAGTGGATAAATAAACCTCAAAAATAAAATAATGAAACTAAGACTAGATCAAGAATTGGCTAATAACTAAATATACTCGTATGTCACTGAGAAGGCCGACGCTGGACTCGGAGATCCATAAGGTCTGGGCTGTCCTTCAAGAAGTGGCTGATGGACAGATCACCCCCTCACCACCCACACAAACATCTCGAACCTCTGCGCTAAGAAGGTTATTATTACTTATTACTTTATACTATATTATTGCTAATCATTGTTATTATTTATTTATTTGTTTATTTTATTAAATTTTTTCTATGCACCATTCAGCGTGGTTTCGACCCGCGGCAATAACATTGGTGATTCAAATAAATACGGAGGAACAGGAATGAGAGAAACACAATAAGACGTTGCAGAACGTTCCCGCTGGAGATGTCAGGCGCTCACCCCCCACGAGAACTGTCGCCAATAAGGAGCTCTGTCATTTTCAGTCAGTTCATTCCCGGTAATAGGCCGAGCTAATTGTAGGCTTGTTCACTCCCTCCCCGTCAACCGCAATTAGTTACGTCTTCTGAAGGAGACGCTCGCTAAACTCCGTTAAACTACCTGAAGGGGACAACACAAGTAATTTGGTAGTGAACTGCCCAGGTCTGTTACAAGTAAAAAACGCCAATCCTAACTCGAACTAAAATCCTACAATCGAATAATGGCAAGGAAAAGTCGTTTCTTTTAAGAAACGACTCGTGATTCTTTCTAAATGGTTTGGATGACTATTTTTTCAACTGTCCATCTGTTCTTCTATTTAATTGACATTTCTGTTGTTTTAGGTTACTCGATAATGAAGTAGGTTAATCTTAAGGGTATATATAAATGAAAACTTTTTAACACTCCCTAAATGTTTTGTATTTCTACAAAAATTGAGTGTGTACCTAAAGTTGTAATGAAACTTATGGGGTGTCACTTTCACTTTAATTGATTATGGATTATTATTTACAATACCTTTGTTATCGACCAAGAAAAAAAATGAAACCACCACCTCAAAATTTGTTCGTTCACATTTGCAGATATCTACAATCCAAAAATGGAGGGTAAAAAAAAAGTCTTCCGATAAAAGTTTTTCTACGAAATTACAGGTCCGAAATGTATAAAATATGGGTCACAAAGGTTATTTCTATATTGGATAGCCCTTCTACACAGAAAACTTGTCCATGACAATCTACTCTTATTTCAAAAGTTTTCAAGATCTCGATATTTCAATATTTGAGCCCATGAATTCATCCGTTTAGGGTTGATCGAAATTGATGCCGAGGTTCTAAGACCGACTAACCATGAGTGATTTTTGATACAGCTATTCATGTTTTGTGAAAGTAGACTACGTTCTTCATTAACTTCCGTTTTCTTCAGTGAAATGGGTTTCAACAACTCCGTTGCGAGTGATTTAGTTCGCTGCAATTTCGGAGTTATCAACTCGACATTTGGTAGGAAGACCCCTAATACTCCCGAAATACAGGCACCGGATAGTTTTTGGCGGCGATATCGTTGACCAAGTCGAACGAAACAACTCGGAAATACGTTTTTCAAGTGGACTTCGATGTTTTGACGGGTTGAATCGATTGAGACGACATTCAGAGCGATCCGAATCGATGAAGCGACGATATTATTGTCAATATTATCGTCGACGATATAGGTCGACAAATTTCAAAAATTCGTGAATATTGTTGTTATCGGTATTTTTATGACACTGAAACGGATGGATTAATCCTGTTCTAAACTCAATCGACCATCCATTTAAGAAAAAAAAAAAAAAAAAAAAAAAAAAAACAAGAGGAACCGGGTCAGCAGAACCGCTAGCAGTTTCAATATTTCAGAGATTCATTGTCGAATATGACAACATATTAACGAATAGATGGAATGGTTTATCGATATTGATGGATGGAAAAAACCCGTAAAATTCCCGTTGCCGGACGATGCCATGTTATACGGTTTCGGACGACCGGACACAGTTAAAACTCGAGTTATGACTGTAGAGGGGCCACCCGAAAGGAAGCACATTGCGAGAGCAATCAATCAAGGGGAACCGAGAGGCTCGCGAGCGTAGCGACGCGATGGTGGGAGTCGTGACATGTGTAGTGTGCAGCGCTCGCGAGCTCCCATATATCAATCACTCCCTTCAGCGCGCCCTCTGACGATCCGCCTTTCATCCCTTCGCTGGAATGAGGTTGCGTCAAGTGTAGCATTTCATCACCTAAACATTCCGCAACGAGAGAGGAGTTCGTTGGTCGAGGAACGAACGAGGTCAACGCTAACGGTTGTTTCATTTATGAACGAACATACCTAATTGGATTCAAAGAAACACTCTCCGGAAAACTCTAGCAAGTATTATCCAAGGTGTTTGCATTAGAAAGTTATTCCACGCCCTGTTCTAAATCTTTAAAAAAGTGTGTCAAGTTGTGTAGGCAACACACCTTCCTCACATATTTAACAAGGACGTATATGTAGAATTAGTTGAAAGAACCAATTACGTTACCAGAAAATCATGGATGTGCATGCGCACTTGCAGCTATTGATCCGACAATACAATTTGCAGGAGGCCAACAAAAATGTAATCAAAATTGGTTTAGGAGTTTCACGTTTGTCAACCTTGTCAAATCAATGTCAATCGATCTCAGTCAGCCGGCAGAAATCGGTCGTGGAGTTTCACGTATATCAACCTTCACGAATCTATGTCAATTTTAGCTGCGCATGCGTAATGGTTATGACTCTACCAATCACAATACAATTCATAGGGCTGTTTCAGGAAACTTATACCCAACTAGACTCCATGTTTGAACAGAATCGGACGGATAGATCGTAAGACGTTACAAGAAATTCAGGTTTGCGCATGCGAACACGTCTTAGTTGATCCGATGTCAAAGAAATTTTAATCCTTGAAGATTTAATCAGAGTCAGAGTATATTAGATTTGGATAAATATATATTTAGTAAAGTTTTGGGTGTGACAAGAAGTTGGCATAGACGCACAGACAGACACAGAACCAAAATATTGATCAACCAGCTCAGAAATGTAAAAAGGAAGTGGAAATTTTGATTTTGGGGGACACCAATTTTTTCGACCTCTTGCACAAACTTAAAAGCTTCCCTACTCTCTGTAGTCAGGAAGAAAAACTGTCCACATTTTCAACAGCCAATCAGGCGAACCTAGCTTGTAGACTATTCTTATTACCTTGAAGTTTCAAAGAAGCCCCGCAAAAAATTTTCAACATTTGATCAGGTTACAGTGAAGCCTGCTTCAGGGGAAACGAAATAGACGGAATAGGTGGAAAATTAAATGCTTGGGATAAAACGAAGAAGAGAGAGAGGAATCAATGAAATTATTTACGTGGAGTGTATTTCATTTCGTGGTCAAGAAGAACCGTTAGATAGGTACATTTAATTTATTAGGTAAGCCTCAAATAACTTGTGACACAAAGCTTTTCCGTATCCACTGTACGATTTAGATCAATGAAACATGGAAATAGGCTGTTGTATTAATTCTTATGAATTACGATCTCTACAAGGTTTTTATGTTATATGCAGAGGTTATGTTTATCCAACAGCCATGAAAATCCAGTATTTAGGGCCCAATCGACACAATTCCTAAAAGTTTTGTCTGTGACGATCAATTTTAGTTTTGCGCATGCGGTATAGTTGGTACTCCACCAATTGCGATATAATTCACAGGGAATTTTCCTGGAACATATACCCATATGCTCTCCTACTTTGAACGAAATCGGACCAATCAGACCATCGGATGGCATAAAATGGACCTTATAATAAATTAACGTTTGAGCATGCGCATTAAGTACTATTAATATGACGGCAATGAAAGTTATAAGGCATCTTTTAGAAGCTATCCGGCACAATTCCTGAAAATGTCATCAAAATCGTTCGATTAGACTCGGAGTTTTGCCTGTGTCAATCAATATTTATTTTGTGCATGCGCAATGGTTATTACGCAACCAATCGCGATATAATTTATAGGGCATTTTTTTAGAACATATACCCAATCACCTACCGAGTTTGAACAAAATCTGACCAACATATGATGAGAAATCAACGATATGAGAAATTCACATTCCCGCATGCGCAGAGGCTACTGTTCTTCGACAGCACTCAAAATTACAGGGAACCGTCTAGGAGCTAACCCGCACAATCCCTGAAAATTGCATCGCCATCAGACTGAAACTTGGTATAGTTATGGGCTTGACAAGGATTTACCACAGACACACCGACAGACATCAGACTGACAGACACGGAACCAAAATTGATCAGTAAGCTCTGAAACGAAAAAAATCAAGTAGAAATATTGATTTTGGAGGACAAAAATTTTTTCGACTTCAATCACGAATACAAAGCTTCCCTACCTTCCGTGGTTAGGAAGCAAAATAGGAGAGAGAAGTGGCACGACCTACAGTTCCCCTTTAATCAAATTGATGGACTCTGGTATATAGTTTACTGAAAAGTTCCAGAATTTGTTCACTTTCACTACTCATATAAATTCAGGAAAATTGAATTTTAAATGTTCTTTTGCATTTGGAAATGTATAGGTGGAATTTAGCAATTTAAGAGGCTACCATCATTTGTATTGATTTGGAGGCAATGGGGAACTTTCAGCTGTTGCAATTTCACACTTTTGACGTCAGATTCCGATTTAACGCACTCGAAAACCCCTAGTAGCGATTTTTAGGGCAAAATACCTACCGTTTAGTTTGGCCAATAAGCGGGTAGGCAAAGGGTTCCTCCCAGGCAGGTGGAGGCCATGACGTCATCATGCAAATGAATTTCAAAAGCCGTTTTACTGGTCAAATGCCTATCATGCCTATCATGCTCTCGCTCAGATCTCTCTGTTGAGTACATAAAAAATAAATGAAAATTCCCAATTGGACTAAATGAAGATTACGGTAGACTTGGGAAGAATCCGTTACGGCGAAACACATTATTTAGATAAATAAGAGAAGGTAGAAAAAAATACAACCTTTCACACCCTTAAATCACGCCCAACAGACGTAGGAGAGATCCGGTGTTAAAAGCCTGAGCTCACCTTAGTCCAACGGGGTGGTAAACAGCCCCAGTTAACACGGAAAAGGACGTCCTAAGAGACAAGCACTCAGAGGGAGGATCTCTCGTCCGCTACAAGGCAAGTTCTGCCCGTGGATCAACCCTCCTAGCTTCAGCTTCTCTGATGGTCTGCTAATGGTTAGCCGCTAAGTGCATCCCCCTCTGGCCAGACTCACTAACGCTTGTCTTCCCCCAAGTTCCTTCCTTCCATTTACTAGCCATCTCCTCTGATTCAAAATAGTCATTAAGTCACTGCGCGAAGTGAGAGCCAAGTTGAGGATCACAGTCCAACAGTAGTTATGACTGACTAGCTGATTCACAACAACTACAATTACTGATTACAATGAATTGATGTATAAGTATTTAAATTTTTCAATGGCAGTAGAATTCTGTTATAATTGCAACTTCCAACTCACATTATTGTACGCCACTTTTCATGTAACGAGAAGCATTATTATAGTGTTTCCCAGCAACTGTTCTAATCAAGTCACCCAGTTATAATTGACTACTGTTAGTTTTAAGATCGGAATATGAGCAAGTTCCTCGTTACCATGGTGTTTTCCCACAGTGTACATACATGAATCTAGGAAGAATTCTTATTTTGCTGAAACGCTGATTGTCACCACGGTACACGCTCGTCGATTCGCGCGTTTTCACGTGTTGTCCCTTATCAAATATTTGTTACCTGTTTCCGACATTTGACATCTTACATTTTTCTCCTACATCGTTTTACTTCATCCTGATCCCTTACTTTCAATCATCTATAATCTTGTTGTCTTATTGCTTTGCATTCAATTTGTGGTTTATTTTCAATAATGAACCTTTGCAATCGATCAAGTAAAAAAAAAAACTTTTTACACCCCCACAAAATTCCTTGGATATCAAGAATCGAGTTAAAAGAAAAAAAAATTCCCAAATTTGGGAATCGTCGTGAACACTTACTTTGCAAATTAGAAGAGAAAATTATGTTTTATTATTGAAAAAGATTTTTTTTTTTTTTTTTTTTTTCCAACAAAATCTATGTGTTTTTGACGACCCTTGATGAACCAACGAGTTTAGGGTCGATCTTTGCGTAATTTATTTGAATTGGTAACTCGAGCCTCAGAGTATAGGTAACTACTACAAAATATGTAATATTGTGCAGCATCCTAATATACTTTTCTCATTGTCATAAAAAGGTACCGGAAAAGTATGAAATCCAGGCATTATATACAATGACTAGTCGTTCTATACAATGCCTGCACTTTTTAGGCTAAGTATGAAATTCCTCCATTTTTAACTCTCTTTAGACACAATGGCTAGGCAATGTACACAATAACTAGGCAGTCTATATAATGCCTATCATTGATTTAGGCAAAGTATAAATACTCATCATTCTGACCTATATGTCCAACAAATCTGAATTTTTACTAAGGGATTGGCTACTTGATGTTATGTATTTTTGAGATGCGAGCTTGCGAGTATCCAGACCACCAAACTATACACATCATTATGACCTATATCTCCAACAAAGGTGCCTAGACTAGGTAATGATTAATCAGAAGGACACTTTGCCGAGTGCACGATTAGGCATTCTATACAATGCCCAGGTAAAGTATAAAATGAGATTTATTTTACACATTGCCTGCTCCATTCAGGTATTGTATACAAGGTCTAGGCATTCTACACAATGCCTGATTTGAAACTTTGCCGGTAACATAAATATATAATGGTACATTCTTGAGTAAAGTTATTGTTAGTGTTCATGCATGACATATTACTGAAATGAATGATTCAAACACCGAAACTGATAAATCTATTTTGATGAAAATTCCAGGGATTATGTAGGAAAACAAATAGATGGTTCCTCATAATTTGTATTGCTTTCGGATCAATAATGGTGTGTGCGAATATGCAATTTGAGTTTCTTACAATCTATTGTTCTGATTTCGTTCAAAGTCTGAAAGTATATCGGTTTCAGGAAGGATGCCCTATGCATTTCATCGCTGATTGTTAATAAATAATGTATCGATTTGGATAAAACGTTAGGTATGTAATTGTGTGGGTTAGCTCCAAGATAGCCTATAAATTTCATAACCTATAAACAAAATTTCAGATCCTATAAATTTCATAACTTTTTTTTTTTTTGTCGTAATCGAGTTATTCAGCTAATTCTATACGCCCAAGCTATACTCAATATGAGAGGAAACTATACTGCCCACTCAACTTGGCAGACGTTTTCCGGAGGATTGTGAGGAAACAAAAATAGGCGAAATTACGCTCAAGAGGGTGAGCCATTTGTGAAATATCGAGTTTTTGAAGATTTTCATTTGTCACATCATGTGATACATGATTATGGGGTATTTTTTCACATTGTGAAAAAACGCAAAACGCGTGATTCGCGTGTTGGTTGCGTGAATTGACCTTTGGAATTCCAACTTGGAAAAATGCCGAAAAATTTCTAAGCATGCCTCATGATCAAATGAGTGAATTTTTGAAAATTATCCAATTGTAGTTAAGTGGGTATGCTAAATTGTGTTGAAATTCAAGTATTTTGAGCGCAAAAAAAGGCTTAACTAAGAATATTGCATGACAAAATAACATCCCAATAAACAAGCCTATGCAATACAGTAATTAGGTACCTACCTATGCAATTTAAATTTCTTTGTTCATTTCCAATTTAATTTTTAGGTATCAGTGAATCTTTCGATTCGTTCGATTATTCTCTCTTGGACCAATAGTTGTGTCACTACAACACCATTTTCAGGAACAACAGCGAATAAAATGAAATACAATAATTGGAATAAGTAGGTAAGTAATACCTTAGGTAGTAGGTACCTACACCTCCTAAATTGTAGGGTTTCCAAAAAATAGCACGAGGCAATTTTGGTTGCGACTCTTTCCTTGTTTCTGTACAAAGCTGATATGTATAGGGTACCTACATAGGTACTGATTGGTATCTCTGAAACCATTTTCTTCTTATTCAATTCAAAACCAACCAAGGCGTACCTCCAAACATAAAAAAGTTCAGTCGACTTTGAATATAATTATCAGAACTCAGTAGGTACCTAAATTAGAACCGATCACACACTTTCTCAGATAGGAAAAATGAAAGAAGGCTTCCCACAGAATCAGAGGAAGAGGAAGACATCGCGAAGAACTTGTGAGAGCAACTTAGGCTCATTCTAGTGGAAAACGTGTAAACTACAGCCTTCAGCGGAGCGCTAGTGTTCCACCTTCCACCCACTGATTTCCCGCCCGCGTCAGCTGATGGCGACTTGTTGAGCGCCCATATGGTGTTATTGGTCGATGGGCCAGTGACCCCGATCCCAGTTGTTTGTTTACAGCGCTCCCTACGCCAACCCCTTAGGAATTGAGGCATCAACACAGGGGGTTACGACTATCACAGGAGATTAACACCACAAAGCATCAATATTGACAAACCTACCAACCTATTACAAACACTTAATCAATTAGCGGTACCAACCAACATAACTTGACAACACGCCTGCCAAGTAGGGAGGACAGTATAGCTTCTTCACTTAAGTATCTAACGTATAGGATTACTTGAAGGACAAAGAAAGTTACTAGTTCATATTATTGATAGTAAGATAGAATTGTAGGTAATATGTACCTATTTATATACCTACCTATGTGTACAAACTGTAGCTTGTTAATATGCGAAATAATAATTATAATAATCAGTACCCCCCTGTTTTGAACTAAAACGGACAGGTGTTTAGAAATCAATGGAAATTCACGTTTACACATTAAAATATTCATCATATGACGATGGAATCGATGTGGGATAGTTCAAGTCCCACGCTGTGGTCTATGACGTCAATATACCGACCTAGATATAGACTACTGAAAGAAATTAATATGTTTAAATTATATTAGTCCCCCAATCTAAGTACAACAACATTTCCGTAGGGTGCCTACTCACCAACTGAAAATGTATGAGGTAAAATAGAACACCTATCAACGCTTCTCTAGTCCATCCCTTAGTCCTTTTAATCCTCTTCCATCCTTCTAGTCCATCTAGTTCAGGACTTTAGTTTTAATAAACTCGACTTCAAAAAGTCGGGATTCCATTGGAATTGTATAAGCTGACACGGTCAGGATTCCATTGGAATTATATCAGCTGATACGGTCGGAATTTATAAGGCGAATGCTCCGATTTTAACAACAACTTACCTATATTAAATTCATTGAATTCATGAAATACAATTCAAGTCATGAAATTCATTGTCTCAGTAATATATGTCGTTACTCGCACTTGGTTTCACAAAGTTCTAGCTTTTTAGAATGAAAAACTAGTGCGCAGATTGTGAAAAAAAAAACAAAAAAAAAAAAACAAGTCTTTGTATAGTAAGTACGTATAATTCAATTGTCACATATTTAAGATACATGATTTTGGGGTAGGTATTTGTTTCACATTGAATCACGTTGTAATGTCTATTTACTGACAATTGCAAGACTAACTTGCAAAACACCGAAAAACAGCAAATGATTGGTTAATGACCAAATTTAATTTAATCCGAATATTGCGAGAACGGTTTGATTTGTGAAGCGGTGGTTAAATAATTTTAATAGGTAATTTCTATACTTTACACTATAGGAAGCTGTAATTTCGTTTGTAGCCTGTTTAGCCTCTTTCTATAATAAAGTGAATGTTTACTCGCGAGTTTCTATTAGGAGATCATCATCTCACAAGTATATGAACGGGCATTTAGTGTCGATTTTTACAACAACAGCAGCAGTAGAGGTATAAAGGGAAAACACATAGAGGAGCTGGTACCTTAAACAATAGTATTAAATAGTAATAGTTAGTGAAAAAATTTGTAATTGTGCACAAGTAGCTTCAAGGTTAGTTTTCTTCCCCAGAGATGTGCAAATACTAGAAGATAAGCTGATGGGGCTCAAGCATGTGTAAAATCAAACAACCCAGCAACTTGTGGTTGCCATGATGCCAAGAAGTTGCTCAACAACATATTATTACCGGGAGTATTGCTGGAGAGGTGCTTGGCAATTGAATTTGATGGTTATTTTTGCATTGTAAAGTCAAAAATCAAAGATTATAACTTATTTTTTGTTTATTAATAAATTCTAATTTTGCTAAGCAATGCCGAGCATACTTTTTACAATATCAACCGCCTTTTCTGTTTCTGGTTAATTTTGTAACCAAACCTCTTTGGAAAAATGAAATTTTTCCAAAACTTTTTTCACGAATATTGTTTTGAGACATTCTGAAACGATCCCTGAAGTTTGTGCTTTTCCATATGTTTCATGCGTTTCATTCGTTCCTGAATCAGGGTGGCCGTCAAAAGGAAAATTTGAACTTCCCTCACATTTCCCGACTTTTCCCTCACTGAACTTCAGATTTCCCCGACAGTGTCAATCTGAGTGCAGAAGTCAGTGGTGGGGATCTCTGCAAGAAGTCCTCGGCTCAAACCAATTGTGTTCATGAACGTTTCCATCGGGCTTTGTATGAGAAATGAGTCGACGTTGAAATCTCCCAGTGCGATAACCAATGTGTTGGGATCAAGTTGTTGGAGTACCACAGAAATAGCGTCTTTGAAGGTGGACATTGGTTTTATCGATAAAACACATTTTTTTTGGCACACAAATAAAATTGTCATAAATTTTGACTTTATAACTATCTTTGCGGGTTGGCTGTTGGCGAACACATTTTTTCGGTAAGTAAAAATTAGAGACATGTTTATTCTCGTCAAGAGATCGTTACTTTTCTTTCTTGAAAATATTGATTCTATCCGGAGGGATTTGAAGGGGAGCAGTTAGGAGCAGATCTTCCGGATCGAATCTTCTACCCCTGGTTTCATCTCAGAAATGAAATTTGACTTGACTGACGAAAAAGGTGCACATGTAACCTACCGAACCGAAAAAAGTGTTTCCGATCAATTATTAGCCTACACTTTGACAATTTTGAGACTATTGGTGATAATGTCTACGGTGATAATTTTCACCGGTTTCAAAGACCAGTCTTGACGGTCCCTTGACGGATTTTATAAACGATTTTTATTGTATGTGTGATACATATTGGTCATTAACCAATTTTTCAAAAAAAAATTAAATTAAATGATTAAAATGCATGCTTTAGCCATCACGTTCCATGCTTTAAAAAAAATCACGTTTGAAATGTCACTTAGGTTGTTGCTAAAAAACATCTTCAAGATCCCTTTGATAGAATCATTTGAATCGCACCAAATATCAACTTGAGGAACGATGGAATTGACTGAATCTTGTATTCGTACAAATGAGGAATTTACACCTACTTTGAAATTCTGACCAGCGAGTGCATTGCATTCAAAGCATTATTTTTACATTGTTACACTCGGATCAATTTATTTATTTATTTTGATTTTTTACCAACTTCTTACTTATATCATTTTTATTGTTCTTTAAACCACACTTCATTTTTTATACGAGCCGGAGCTCACAAGTAGGAGCCAGTCTGACGAAATGGATCGCACCTTCGGGAGCTGTTACCTCTAAGAGCTTCTAATTGTCTCTTACCAACTAGTGCGTTGTTTCCAAATACCATTGATCTGAGTGCCTGTCTGAATGCCCCCTATGACCGGCATAGTCGGATTAAGGGCCTCTATATGCCACATAAGCCATATCGGTGAGGGATGTTTGCGGGAAGGGAGGTCGCAGAGTGAATGGCTTAATACATATTCCATGACGTGAATCAATGCATTTACCTCTCGTCAGACCGCCGACGTGTGATCGCGATGATCCTTCGCTCAATACTCAGGACCTCAAAGCGCCCTCTCCCGTTGCTCCCGTGTATCTATCACGCACCATTTACCGGAGCATTTCCGTATCGGATGGGAGAGAAACGAGGCCGTATGAGGCCCCAAACAGGATATTGAGCGCCGCTGGAGGTGATGGCTTTCCAGTAAACGTAAATGAATGTCATCTGATAAGTCATAAGCTATGTATACACAGGGGATCGTATACACGAGGATTGTACCCGTCGTGGCAGACTGAATTATGTATCCGTCCGTCGTCCAGGAAGAGCGACTCGTTATTGGATTCCGTCACAGATGACATTCTTCCTTCATTTTACCTTCCTATCATTGAAATTCAGCATGACTAAAAAGGTTTGTGACATTTTACATAATGCAATTTGTAGAACCGATGTTTTATGCTGTAAGCCTGAGGGAATGGGTCTGGAACATGCTCGAGCAAACCATGGAAATTATTTAATCCCGAGTCGAATGAGCAGACGTCAATCACTTCAGGCATCGGGAAAACCTAAATGCTACTGCTGCACTCTTCAGAGGTTTTGCGGGCTTAGCATACCTTGGTGCCGACTAACGGAATATACAGTTAGACAGTGTTGGGGAAGATCTCGTGACAATAATACCTTGTAGGGGATCTTGAGAATCGGTAGAATAAAAAAAGTTTTTAGGCCAACGTTTTGAGAAAATTATTTATCATCATCAGGTCTGTTCCATATGCAACAATAACTGCTGGATCATCAATATACCGTCAGGTTAACAAATAAAACTCGTACTGATAATCACATTCCCTTACTAGAGATCCCAAAGTCCATAACTCCCACCTACTTACCGGAAAAGTGAGGTAGCTGATGGTAAGATGGTAGATTGGGAGTACTACCATGTAATTAGTGGGAACAGGAAGACAATCTACTCCCTGCATATCAGTAAGTGTGATGGCGCCACTTTGTGTAATATTGCCATGTAAGCGCTGAATGGATTATGCCTAATACATGTGTATATATGTACCTACATTATACAGGGTGTATCAGACACGACTCGCCAAAGTTCAGGGATCGTTTCTACAACTAATTTTCTGCAAAAAGTGCCTGCAAGACTTTTTTTAGAGGCTTTGTTTCCGAGTATGTTTTTGACATTATGTGTGACACAGATGTCACTAAAATGGTAATAACTCCCATAATTTGATGAGTAAATTAAAACTTGATTACACCGTTGAAAAGAGCGTTAAATTTCCTATTTCCCTGAAGCCAAAACAAGAAATTTTGAGCAGCTCCAATATCTAAGAAATGAGGTCAAATTCATAATTTGAGAAGTTTACGAAATTTCACTGTTTTGAATCCGCTTATTGACTTTTTTACTGTAGTGCTTTTGAATCCCCATCTGCAGGAGAACTACCTTAAAATTTCAGCTTTCCAACGGTATAATCAATTTTAATTTCACTTTGCTAATTAGAGGAGAAACATGTGTTTGTATGTTGAAAAACATGATATTCTCTATGAAATTGGTTTTTTTTAAAATGACCCTCTTAAAAAAAAAGAAAAAAAAAAAAGATTTTGGGACCATTTTCTACGTATTTTTTCACGCTGAATCGAATGGTAACACGGTAACACTTATAGTTCTCCCCAACTCTGTTATAACAGAGTTTTATACTTTAACTCACCAATTTTCAGTTCATTTTTTATGTTCAATTCTATGTGTTTTTAAGGATAAAACTAGTAAGTTCGTGTAAAACTGTGTTATAACGGAGTTGGGAAGTGTTATCATTCGATTCAGCGTGAAAAAACAAGTAGAAACCGGACCTAAACTCAAATGTATTTAGAGAGGAATTTCCTTTTCTTTTTTTTTTTTTTTTTAAATTATAATTTGCTCTTCCAATTCTTTATGGTCTAGAAAAATTTTCTTTTTGCTACTTCCCACTATATAATGAATGATATAAATTATTTTTTACTTCACCTAACTTTTGCAAACCTCAAGTTCAAGGAACCACGACCAGGCAATGATTTCATCTCATACAATTAATAAGTGCTGACCAGATACAACCTGGCGCAACAATAATTTTGTATGACCCAAGAGAAAAACGTAAACTGCTTACTTATGTGACAGACTTAGGTGGACCCCCAGAGGTGCAATGGGGCCTAAATCCGCGCTACATAGAGAGGTGAGAGTGACAGTACCATAAGAGATACAACTCGTACCAATAGCGTATGTGCTGTGTTCGGAGAAGATGATTTTCCGGTTCTCGGGTCCTCATCTATCGCCAACCGCAGCATTCCAAGAACTCGAGAATAACGAGTTCAACCCGGCGCAAGAGCGACGGATAGACGCGCATTCTCTTGGATCTGACGGTAACTGTCACAGTTATCCCTGCGATGAGGCTTGCTACAGACGAAAGTACTTGGAAACTAATAAACCACGATGAGTTATAGCCTACATAAATTCTCATCATCTCAAACCACCCATGCCATTAATTACTTCAATATCATCACCGAACTTTACTACAAACATGCTTCCCAGCAAACTGAAATGAATATCATCTGATTACATGTCATTAGCTAGCAAGTCATAATCTGATAAATCATAACCTGATAAGTCATAAGCCAATAAGTCTTAAGCTGATAAGTCATACCAAACGAAACGAGAATGAAGTAGGTCGGCGTCGAGGCAGATTGAAATATGTATTCGTCCATCGTGAAGGAACAGCATTCCGTTATTTGGTTTCATGTCACAGATGACATTCATACTACACTCTAATCTTGAGTCAATTTCTTTTTATGATTTAGAGCATTAAAACTCGTTCCGACTCAAGTTAATTTATTGCATAAAGAATTAGTTTTCTATCAGTTCCTCAAATTCGTAATTGGTAGAATAACAACCGCTGCTTTCATATCCTACAAGAATCCCACTGATTATGAAGTGGATATGAAGTTGCCATTATTTTTTCAGGTAATGTTGGTTATGGTACAATCTTTCTTTTATTCTCGATTGCTCACAAGATACTCGAGAAAAAAAGTAGCGTGACGTCACGGAAAATAAAGATTGTAATAATAAAATAAAATTCGTAATAGTAAACGTAATAAGTAGTAAAATAGAACCCACTATTCACTTTGTACGTTATCTCATGAACGACGGTATTATTTCTGCGTATTCATTGCGATTACGGCCAACATCAGTCAGTTATTGATATAAATACAGCTAACAAACAATAATTACACATTATAGAAATCGTAAAATGAAGAATATGAATGACTCAGAAGAATATGAATGACTGCAACCATTTTAGCGAAATTTCGAAGTATCTGTGTATCTAAAAATATATCCCATTAAAGGAGAGATTTAAGAAAACTGTTCTTTTGATTAACAACAACTGTCATTCTAAAAGAATGAAAACTTGAATAGGGTCAGGAAAAGCCAAATCTAGGACGGGTTCCAATGATGATTGCTTAGAAATGGCAGAGCGTTTTGCCTGGAAATCTGCCAGGTATAGGAAACGGTATAGGTACCTTCTCGCCTAGCTGTTTGGACGGTTTAACGAAATTATGAGTGATTGTGTGGATTGTCCTCCAGATGGTCCTCTACAATCGTATCGTTGGCAGGTCATCAGTAGCGTTTGTACATGCTCAATCGCTAATTTCACGATACACAGTTAGCGAATTTTTGTAGACAATGAAGTATTACAGTGGCTCCAAAATTTGTAAAATCAAAATTTTCGAAAAATTTCTTCATTTAAATCCGTTGGGAGACGATAACTCTCCTTAGGGTTGAGATACAAATGTCCTTTCTTGCGCCAAAACATCAAGGTTTCCAAACGAAAGGATGAGATCGTTGGCCAACATTTTTGGAGCACATTAAATCGGTCAAAAAATGTACTAAAAAAATCACTATAAATGGCTACAAATGGCTATTGTCAAATTCATATTTTTTAGCAGAATTGTAGCCAAAAAAACTTGATGATCAAGGGAATTTAACATATAAAATTTACAAACAATATTATGCAGAAAATTGTTACCAAATTCCATTAACATTTGTTGAAAATTTTATTTTAAAAACGCCCAAAAAGAGCTATAATTTCCGAATCTTCTTTGAATTTCAGAATATTATTTTTAAAGAGTTTTGCTGCCATAAAATTAGTAGTTAACTATATTAAGTACCTATGCTATGTAAACTATGTTATATGCAGTCAAAATGCTCAAATTTCAAAACAGTTCAACAAATTTCAAAACAACGTATTCTAAAAAATATGTTTTATCGCATTATAATACGATTATTCACGGAAATTCGCTCATACGATCATGCTGCATGACTGGAACTTTTTTTTTCAAGACCTATTTTCCCGAATCTTCTCAAATTTCAAGAATGAAATAGAAGGAGGAGTAGGTAGTTGGTTACGAATCCCATATGATTTGATCAGCAATAGCTGGCGCTACGCGCGGTAAAAGTCGTTTTCAGAGTTTTACCTTGACTAAATTTTCAAAAAACGAGCAGGTCTGGTAGTAGAAGGTTTTCACAAAAGTCACACAAAATCATTGAATTTAATGACTCTTGTTGTTTGGATAATACAATTTTATTGTTTCAAAAAATCAGTGTGATCCAACGAGAGACGTGGTATTAAAAAAAACTCGATCATTTAATAATGATTAATTTTACATATTATTAGTTCATTATGGTTACTTAGCAATATTAATTTATAACTTAGCGAAATAAATCAGCTTTCTTTGACACTACAGTGGCATAGGGATCATGAGATGTTGTGATAAAATGAGAGCATTCCAAACAGTGTCGAAAGATTTGCCTGCTATGAAAACTAAAATAGTTACACTTCCCTAGTAACGCATTGATTGTACGTGAAAATCGATAGAAAATCATTATTTTCGCCGTGACGTGACGATCGGAAAAAAATGGAAGCGCCCCGTTAATCATTATTAAATTAATGTCAATAATCATTATCTTTATATATAATTCCGAACGGTCTTTGAAATTGTGAAGAACTTCGCGGTCCGATTTTAGTGTTAGACTGCTCATTCGGATCAGCACGGCCCCAAGTTAGTTGCAAAAGTGTCGCCGTTCGTCTCTATACCCGCCTTGATCGTGTTCTAGGCGGTCCTTATCAACGAGAGTTGTTTTTTATGCTGTGGCGGTAACAACAGTTGCCATCAATTCACGGTAAGTAAGAAACGTAGTGTAGTTACTAACATCTAGGAGAGTTATTTCTGAACGAAGAAATTAAAACTGAGGAACTTAGCGGACTTTATATAAAATTCCAAACGGTCTTCATATCAGCACGGCCCCAAGTTTGTTGCAAAAGTGCCGGTAAGTAAGAAACGTAGTGATGGGGTCTTTTCTGATCAGCTGAGTGAGCTAAATTCTTTCCTGTTCACTGTAGGAAGTTGACATTTGATAGGTAGACTCTCTGGGACATTAAGAGACGAGTGAAGTGATGGAGTAATTTCTCATCAGCTGAGTGAGCTAAATTCAAAAATATATTCGAAGCACAACACTCGAAATTAATCCATACAGCTTTCCTGAAGTGGACATCAGGACGAAGACAGCTGTAGCATCTCCTACACACAACTCAACACCAGTTCGACATCTACGAGTACTACCCATCAAGAGACAATCAACGACATAAAGAAGGAGATAACGGGCGCGCAGATTCACACGCTTACAAAGAAACAAAGAAGACTCGAGTTAGAATTACACCATCATGTCACCATGCCCAAATTCTGAATTCCCCGATTCAACTTTTTGTCTAGTCTCACACTGGCGAGGACCACCTCAACTGGTGATATTTATTTTATTACATTACTTACATTTTGGTCGGTATTTCCTCTTTTTTAATCATTTAATAACATCGCCTTAGCTTTGCACCAGGTCACATAACGCCGCAAATAGGTAGGGTGCTGGGTTCCTGTTAGGTACTACTGTTATACGGACTAGATTAGGGCTTTCCAAGCCCTAACAGGCCTCTAGTTAAATAATAAAATTAACTAACTAAATATCTCGCGACGGAGTTGTGGAAACTCATTTCAATTAAAAACGAAAGTTAAAGAAGAACGTAATTATAAATGAATTTATTCTCGTGGAACATGACTAAGTTCTTTTTAAACTACCTTTTTTCGTTGAAAACAAACCAGGTCTCCTATAAGTTTAACGAAATTTACACGTAATTATTTTAAATGATTCGGTTTGCTTGGAAAGAACAAATTTAATGACATAGTAAATCAATGTGTGTGATAACTATAAGATGTAGCGAGTATTGGAGTAGAAAAGTAACAATCGCCATCTCGGTGTCATCATATCGAGATTACTGATCACACACGGTTTGTCACCGTTGTACCCGACCTCTCGTCTTAGCTCATTCCTTAAATGGGGATTCCACGCTTCCCCACGAGTCCCTCCTCTGTCTCTTCGCGGATGAAGAAAATGCGACCCCATTATTCATTACTATTATTCATTTCCTCTAGACGACATCTATAGGGTAAGAAGGGAGAAAGGTAGAGAAAGAGCAAAGAAAGAAATGATTGCCATTGTCGACACGTTCCGCCTCAGATGGAAATCGGAAGGTGAAGAGCATAATTTCTCTTCCACACGTAGACATCCCCCTACCAACACTATTTCCCTCTTCTCATCTCTCATTCTATTTCCCCCGTCTCTCCGCAACTCAGTCATTCTCCGGGCAGAGAAAAAACTCAAGAGATGAGTCGACGGATTTTTCCTCCTTTTTTTTCTCTGGCGCATCCACCCGTGTAAAAACAAACTCACTCCTCGAACTACGTGATAACATTGTCAAACAACAAAAGGAAAGTACCAACCCCGAAAATACAGTCAAACGTTTATAATGAGATGATATCTGTTTCCCGTTTATTTTTTCTTTCCGCGCAATTACCACATGTACTCGTAATACATGATTTTGTAGTATTTTTTCGTGCTGAACCTCATAATGATGTCCATTTATGGATATTTATATCTCAACAATACACCGAAAAACCCACATTTTAGTACGCTTCTTTCTTTGTGGAAATGTGTTAGAAAAGTGCAATCCTGATCAATTTTTCGGTGTTTTCTCAAGTTGGTGTTATAAATATTAATAAATGCATGTCATTTCGAGGTTTAGCACTAAAAAATACTCCAAAATCATGTATCACATATAACAATGAAGTATCTTCAAAAACTCAGTTATTGCACTTTTAGAACGGAATTGCACATTTTTGGAGCGGAATCGTGCCCGTTTTTGCGTACCTAAAAATCGAGTGATGGGTCATTTCTTCATGAAATGTTACGTAAAATTCAAATCTGCAGTAAAAAATGAGGGTTCTCATTCACAATATCGAAGTTGATGTCAATTGCGCACGTTTGCGCACGTGAGCAATGCGCAATTTCGTCATTTTTGAGATCCTCACAGAAAAACATTAAAATTACGTTGACGATGACATTGATCGATTCTCTGGTACGGAGTTTCGCCTATGTAAACCAATCTTAGGATTTTGTCAGGTCAGAGTAATTATTACTCAACCATTCGAGACATAATTATGTTATATTATGTTATATGATAATATAATATACCGAATATAATATAATATTATAATGTTATAATAACATAGCATGTTATAATTCATAGAGGACTGTCGTGAAACCTATATACCCATCGACTTTTTACAAAATCGGACTGATGGATAAAAAGAAATTGACGTTAGAGAAAATTCATGTTTGCGCATGAGCAGTCGCTACTATTGACCTCATGGTAGGGAAATTAGTAGAGGACAAACTAGGAGCTAACCTGCGCAATCCCCAAAAATGTCTTAAAAATCGGACCAAAACTGATTTTACAGAGTTCTAGGCAAATCAAGTAAATGACTGAGACACACGACAACAGATGGACACTGATCCAAAATGGATCAGCAGAAAATGCAACGCTAGAAACAAGTAAAAATTTGGATTTCGGAAGGCATTTATTCGACGTCTTGGAACAACAAAAACCTTGCATAAAGCAAATGTCGAATCAGGAGTTATGTATTTGCATTCCCTTTTCCTCATTAGTAGCACTGCATTAGTGGAGTTGATCCAAGTTTTACTTCTCAACCCATTAGATAATTTTCACGATGGTTATCATGTTTACAGAACTAATTTGGTGAGAGTAGTTGTGTTACTCGATAAACATCCTACTGCATTCTGCTCTATAAAACCAACCAAATTAGCTATGTCGCAAGGAGCAAGTTTATAAAAATACTCATAAAACTGCGAACGCGGTCTCGCCTGTTATGTGTTGTGAGAGTGACTTGTATTTAACCCAGGAAAATGAGCGACTTCAGTAGGACACTTGTTACGACACATCCAAGGACGACCGGAGGCTGGCAACTTTTCTGCCATAAAAACGTTGAGTTAATCTCTATCTTGTGCAGACTAACATAATAAATTAATTCTACTTCGGATAACATGCGAAACTTCAACATATTCATTGAGCTAATTGACTCCAATTACAGCTTAATACCCAGAGATTGGGAGGATTGATCATGAATATAAGCGTAGGTGTAGCGCTGAAGGTATGAGAGTACAAGTTAAAAATAATAGACATGCCACGAGCAAAAATATTATCAAATCTCGATTTTTAGCTAAAATCATTGCAAGTAATTTCAACATGAATTATCATTCTTCGTATAAACCACGCGTTACTAATAAACGTATCTTTACCATTGTTACCCTGCAATTCCAAAGCTGCTTGATTTGGAACTCAAGAAGACGATATGCAAATACGAACTAAATCACTCGCGACGAAGTTGTGGAAACCCATTATAAAACGGAAGTTAGTGAAAAACGTTGTCTATTTCCACGAAAAATAAAGAGTTACAATGTTAAATCGATTTCAACGGTTAGGCCATCATCAGTAACAAACAATAACTAGTTATTGTTATAGTTATTGTTTGTTACTGATGATGGCCTAACAGTCGAAATCGATTTAACATTGTAACTCTTTATTTTTCGTGGAAATAGACAACGTTTTTCACTAACTTCCGTTTCGATATGCAAATGCCTGATGTTAAAAGATATAGGTACCTATCTAGGAAAAAGTTCGATTATACATTAGGTATCTAAGTATCAAGTATCTAGGTGTATACTCCTGCCGAAGAGAAATTTATTTAATTAAATAAACCTTACACATTTCTAAAATTTAACACGAGTTGACCCACCAACCGAAATTTTATTACACAATCAGCTACCTGCACTTCAGACGTCATCCTACAGGTGACAAAATTGTTTTGATAAAACCGGTTTTGTGAAGTGTAAACTCCAATGGAATTACATCAGTTGATACGAACATCGCAGGTACAACCCGATTTTAGCTATGTTTCACCACTTAAGATTTGTTCACATGTTGTTAATTTTTTACCTGCCAAAGTTTTAGTCCTAAGGGGGAGCAAACGTAAATCGACTCGGGTGATTTCAACCAATCCCGATATAAGACCCAAAAAATCATTACTGTTACCTTGAAAGTGTTCAAGATTTCGATTTTTCAATACTTCAGCCTTTCATCAATACCCTTTAGAGCTGATCAAAATAATTGATGCCAATGTTGCTGGCACATCCTAGGTTGATTCATGATTAGTTTCCGAGAAAAGTTAGGATTTTTTTTTTTTAATTCGATTTATGGATTCTACGCATCGTTTAACGTAAACCAACATATTTTGAGGGGCAATAAAATTTTCTTCTTGGTCGATTACTTAGGTTCATAATTGGAAATAATGAACGAGAAAGAAATTCACTAACAATAATCTTAATACCAACTTTTATCTACTATTCAATTAGTAGCGTATTAGAATCGTCAAATCCTGATATACGAGTAACTCATGTGATTCTTGAAGTGAATGTTGACTAGAATTACGAAAATGGTAGGGGACCGTCAAAGGGCAACCCACAAAATCCATAAACTAGCTTTTTTAAAAATCGCATTGGATTTTACATAGGTACTCGTAGTAATGTCCGGTAGTGGACGACAGACAGAAATGTAAGGAATCGGGGTTGTTCAGAAAGCAGTATAACACAATTAGCAAGTGAAAATTGACATTTTGGAGAAAATAAAATTAACATCCTTCTTGAAGAATACGAAGCTTCATACCTTCGGTAGTGAGAAAGCGATGATAGTCTCAGAACTCATTCATTTTGACAAGCATCATGTCTCATCAAAATGCTACGTATGCCTGTAAAGTTGACGAATGGTAAGTAAGTAATTTTGTAGGAAGAAGATTTAGCAAGCTTCTGGTTCAATCTCTATCAGTAATAACGTTGAATTATGACATGAAATGTGATAGATACTGTAAATGTTGGTACTCAACTTGTACCTGTCAATGAAGAATCTCTTTCGCGGAGAAAATGACGTATGATGTCAAGATCGACCCACGCCGAATAATGAATGTCAACAATCGGGAATGGGGTCAGAACTAATAAAGCGCCTCTATCGCCGAGCTTTCGAAAAATATATTTCCTTCATCAGGGCCTAAAACCAATGAAGAAGAACAATCTCAGCATGACATTTCAACTACATATTAAAATAAAACTAGTCAACAACTAACAAGCATAACACTGAAATCACAGAATAGGTAGGTAGGTAGGTAATCATAATTTATCAGGAGAATACAACACTTATTGGACAACAACAACAACTCACTCAAGGGCTCCTAGTGCTGATGAGAAGCTCCACCCCTCATCCTCACAGTCATAACAGAAGAAAAACCAAAAGAAGAAGAAGAAGAATAATCCAGGCTAAAAGAAAACAACAATGCCTGGTTGCAATAAAATACTCAACAAAGAAACCAACTAGGTACTGATAAAAATGCTTTATATATAATTGGTTTTAGGCCCTGATGAAGGAAATATATTTTTCGAAAGCTCGGCGATAGAGGCGCTTTATTAGTTCTGACCCCATTCCCGATTGTTGACATTCATAAAATGAGGTATAGTTACAACTGTCTGTTTTAGTCTCTGAAAGCAAGTTGGTAAAGTCGTAAAATAGAAGATTCCAAATAGGGACGTAAACTGAAGCGATTTCCTAACACTATTCGCTCCTTTTTTACAAGGTATATAAATTCCCTGTTCATTAATGTCTCGAAAACTGCGAAACCCGTCGTCTTTGTTCGTTGGTGACCTCACGATCCAACCTATCGCTTTCATTATCCTCGGACCGCTCATTAGGGAGCTCCTTATCGAACTACCAGCTGAGTTTCTCTGTTACTTGTCTTCATCCGGCCTTCCATTGTGCGTCATTCGTCGCCCTAGAACAGAGTATCAGAAGTTCTTGGAAGTTTTGCTCACTTAGGTATTCCTTAGTCACTTAGGCATTGACACTTTAAGTTAAACTTTTTACAAATATATTGTTAGGGTGTTGGAAAGTTGAACGGTTACCTACCTACGGAAGCATCTAGGATGTTGAGTTACCATTGATGTGTTGTTTACAATTGTCTTTAATTTCAATTTATTTTAGTTGTGTGCGAGCATTTAACAAATATATCGTCTTGTTCCACAAGTTCAATTCCATTCTACGTGATCATAACAAGTGGTGTCAGAAGTGGGATGGCTGATGTCGGGGACAGTACGTTGGGAGAGGATGGACTAACATTACGAAGTGGAAGGGTAGTACCCCCAACCTTATCCCCCAATCCACAGGAAACAACAGGGAATGTTGGTCCGGGCTCACCTCCTCAGGAAGAAGCAGATATTATGGTGAGGCTTCAAGTTTTGGAACGCGCGATTACGGAATTACACCATGAAAGGCAGAGTCACCAAAACCAAATCAATCAGCAACTTCGCGACTTTCAAGGAGCTATTATTCAGGAATTTCGTGCACTGCGGCAAGATAATAACCTCCAAGAGCCTTCAAGAGGCTTGCAGGTAAGTGAACAGACTCCAGGGTGCAGTGGGGAACAAGCTAAGCACAAATTCAGGGCTCAGCCATATGACGGATCATTGCCCTGGGAAGAGTATCAGCAACACTTCGAGGTAGTGGCTGAAGCTAATGGGTGGAGCATGCGTTCTAAAGGGCTTACATTGGCAGCAGCATTGACAGGACCTGCTTTGTTAATGTTGAGTGATGTGACAAACAAAGCCGATTACCTAGAGCTGACTCGTGCACTAACAGACCAATTCGGTCTTAGGAATCAAGGGCAGTTATACATGAATTTGTTACGCTCTCGCCGACAACAACCCGGAGAGAATGTTCAGGCATTTGCGCGAGATATCACCACTCTCTCACGAAGGGCTACACCAGGAGCAAGCAAGGAATTGCGAGATTCTTTAGCTGTATCGCAGTTGGCGGAAGGGCTGTCCAACGATAGAGTCAGAGAACTGGTCATGCTGGGAAATCCAAGATCTCTTCCAGCTGCCCTTGACTTGGCACTTTCAAGCGAAGCTGCTGTATTCCGAGCTGGAACATTTGGGGGTCGCAAAGCAATTCGAGAGGTTAGTGATGATGTAGGTGATATGAACTTGTTATGATCACGTAGAATGGAATTGAACTTGTGGAACAAGACGATATATTTGTTAAATGCTCGCACACAACTAAAATAAATTGAAATTAAAGACAATTGTAAACAACACATCGATGGTAACTCAACATCCTAGATGCTTCCGTAGGTAGGTAACCGTTCAACTTTCCAACACCCTAACACCACTCCCATTCCTTCTCCCTTTGGAAGTATGGTCGTAAGCGATCTGCATGTACCACCCGTTTTTTTCTGTTTGGTAACTCAATACGGAACACTACATATGAAATTTGTTTCTTCACGATACAGGGACCAATCCACGGTCGTTGCAACTTGGGGGCCAAGCCCTTCCTCCTTTGTGGGTGATACAACCAAACCTGGGATAGCAGCTCAAAGCTTGGTTTTTCCGCACGAACATCATAACGTCGTTTTGAATCAGCTGACACGTTTCCAATCGCCTCCCTGGCAATTTCATGGGCCTCCTGAATGGTCCGCTCCAGAGATATCGCAAAGTCTGTTACAGCAGTCGGTTTTGGAGGCAACCCAGTCAACAAATCAGCAGGTACTGTTAGTTCTCGTCCAAAGTTCAGGAAAGCTGGTGAAAAGCCTGTGGCCTGATGAACCGAGGTTCGATAGGCAAACAAGACCATGGGAAGAAGTTCATCCCAATCACGTTGGTTGTTACTCACCACCTTTGCCAACATGTCTTGAAGCGTTCGGTTGAACCTCTCTACAAGACCATCGCTCTGGGGGTGTAGAGGCGTGGCCCGAGTCTTACGAATTCCCAATATTTTTAACGCCTCTGCGAATACCTCCGACTCAAAATTTCTTCCCTGATCACTATGTAGTTCCCGAGGTATCCCAAACCTGGACACAACATTATCAACCAGCCCTCGAGCTACTGTTTCAGCCCTTTGATTTGGCACCGGAAAAGCCTCTGGCCACTTGGTAAAATAGTCTTTCACAACTACAATGTGGGTGTTTCCCCTTTCTGAGCGAGGAAAGGGCCCCAGGAGATCAATTCCAATCCGATCAAACGGAGTGCCAATATTATAGGTCTGCAGGGGAGCTTTAGCTTTTCTTCCTTTCCACCGACTATTACAAACTTCACAGGTCTGGATGTATGTTTTGATACTGCGGTGCATTCCCACCCAGTAATATCTCTGACGCAGGCTGGAACCCATTCTCTTGACTCCGAAGTGTCCCAGGAGGTGGGTAGCTTCAAGCACTTTGTTTCGGCATTGACGGGGAACAAGAATTTGGGTGACTCTCTTTAGCCCTGCTCCAGTCTCCCAGCTACGAATCAACACCCCCTCTACTATACTTAGGGAATTTCTCATTGCCCAGAGAGCTTTCTCCCCCGCCCCAAAAGGCGCTATTTCCTCCCATGTCGGTTGACTTCCGCTTAGAACCCAATTCTTTGCTAATTTCAGTTCAGAGTCTTTTTCTTGCTCCACTTCCCATGAGATGTCTGAAACCAGTCCTACTCTTCGAACACCAGCCCGTCTATCGTCATTTTCTTCCTGCCGAGCACAATAAGTGCACCCCTGTGGTAGACATGGTCTGCGAGAGAGCCCATCAGCATTTCCATGTGCCTGACCTTTCCGATGCTCCACCTGGATGTTGAACGATGCTAACACCTCAAGCCACCTTGCAATTTGACCATCAGGTTCCTTGAAATTCTTCAACCATTTCAAGGAAGCGTGGTCAGTCCTAACAGTGATTGGCACACCACTTCGCAAGCCATAAGAATCAAAGTGCTCCAATGCATTTTTCAACCCCAAAAGCTCTTTCCTCGTCACACAGTAGTTTTTTTCCGCTTTAGTGAGACATCTACTGTAGTAGGCTATAACTTTCTCGGCACTTCCCTGATTTTGAGAAAGCACAGCACCAATGCCCCGACTGCTTGCATCCACATCTAAGATGAATGGAAGAGTTGGCACGGCATGTGCAAGAACTGGAGATGTTGTTAGTGCTTGCTTCAAGTCAACGAATGCTGCTTCACATTCATCAGTCCACCTGAATTCTTCCTTACTGGCCTCCAATTTGTATAAGGGCGCTGCACGCTCTGCAAACCCACAGACAAATGGACGGTAGTAAGAGCAGAAAGCAACGAAACTTCTTACCTCCTTGATGGATGCAGGCCTTGGCCAGCTCAATACACGTTCCGTCTTGCTTGGTTCTGTGTGAACTCCCTCCCCAGAAATAACATAACCCAAGTACACAATACGTCTCCGAAAGAGTTCACACTTCTTTGCATTGAGACGAAGACCATGTTCCCGACACAGCTGTAATACCTCTTTTAGCCGTTGGACCATTTCTTCAAATTTGGCAGCATCTATTCTCACATCATCCAAATAGACACGGGTATGTCCCTTTCGGATGAAAGAGTGGAGTAGTCGAGTCATGGCCCTCTGGAAGGTGGCAGGGGCATTGCAGAGCCCAAATGGCATGACCAAAAATTGCCATAATCCCCAAGGTGTACAAAAAGCAGTTTTTTCACGATCCGACTCTTTCATTGGAACCTGCCAATAACCACTCTGCAAATCTAGCGAAGAGAACCATGAGCTGCCACTGTTGGCTTCCAACAAATCCCTGATATGAGGTAGAGGGTGAGCATCCTTTCTCGTCACTTCATTCAATTTACGATAATCAACGCAGAAGCGGGTTGAGCCATCCTTCTTTAACACTAGAACAACTGGACTGGCCCATGGGCTACTTGATGGTTCGATAACCCCAGATTTTTCCATGTCTTCTATAAGAGTGTGAACCTCTGCCATTCGATGTGGTGGTACTCTTCGAGGACGTTGACGGATAGGGGTATCCGGATCAACCACGATTGCATGTTCCACCCCAGCAATTCTCCCGAGCTTACTCTTCCCAGTCGCAAATACGTCTGCAAAATCTCTAATAAGGTTAGCCACTTCCTGTCCTTGTTCTTTGGTCAAACCCTCTCCAGACCGTGAAATCAAATCTTCGACATGGGTTAGCTTGACTGCTCTGGATTGACTGGGCTCATCATTCATCCCCAGGTTTGAAAACCCTGTACATTCTATTCCCTCATTGTCCAGCAGGTCTATTTCGCGGATGACAGCTTCTGAATCAACCCTTTTTACCCCTATACAATCTTTCACACTTCTTGTACCATCCCTGTTCACAATACCCATTTCTACACTCCCTGTTGCTGCATCAATTTTACAACCTGCAGAAGTTAGGAAGTCCATGCCAAGAATGCAGTCATCTAATATGTTAGCAACAAACACAGTATGGAGTCGCGATCCAGCTTCACCCAACCCCACTTGCACATCAACTTTCCCATCCACTGGAAATTCCGCACCCGTCACAGTTCGCAATATCATGTTATTATACGTGTCAGGAGTTGGTACAATGCCTCGTCGCACAATCGTCACCATCGCTCCAGTATCAACTACTAGCCTGCAGGGTCGCCCATCAATTGTGCCATCAATGACGATGGAAGCCTCCGAACTCACCCTGTATATACACATATTTTTCCTCAGATTATTAGAATGATGGGGTTTCCTTCTGTGACACGTCATAGGTCCCCCCTTACCTATGACTGTGGCCCGTTTCCCTGATGATCGCGCACAGGACATTCATAAGCAACGTGTCCTACTTTTTCACATTTAATGCATTTGCGCGTAGGGCAATTCCGTGCTAAATGGCCTTGGTTATCACAGCGGTAACAAGTAATGTAAGAGCCTGAGCGTTCGAACTTCACTCCCCTTACAATATTTATCTTTTGACTATTATATAACCTTTTGACAAATAGATTTCAACCATTGACAGTGTTGAGGAATCTTACCTATTATTTTAGAATAATACAATAACTAGTTAGATAATAATCAAGTTGTAACATTCCCATCTCCACAACAACTGTATTTTCTAATTAGTAAACATCATCACATGGTTTACAGAACACTGAATAATACAGGGTGCGGCAGAGAGGACGGATGGTTTTAAAAAAAATCATAAAATAGTTAATTTTTACTCAAAAACAAATTTATTGATGCAATCAGGTTCGCAAGGAAATAGCATTTGAGACAGTCAAATGTGAAAAATCACATCAGGCATGTGGTCGCCGAAATTGTTGATGCAGTGCTGGAGGCGTTCTTGGAAGTTCGTTAGACTATATCCAACATAACCCTACGTCGTAATGATCACCAACTTCTTTTTCACTGATTTATGACGGCGAAGTGATCCAACCCGACGTGTGTGGTTCCAGCAGGATGGGGCGACCGCCCACACAGCCAGAGCATCAATGGACGATATTAGCCCTCTCTTCCCTGATCGTCTTATTTCCAGGTTTAGCTATGTTCATTGACCTTCTCGGTCCCCAGATTTATCCATATGCGATTTTTTCTTATGATGACACCTCAATGCTTAGAGTATACGTGAACAAGCCCCGAACTCTGGACGAATTGAAGGACGCAATTCGCGTGGAAGTCGCCCAAGTTGAGAGAGTATGTTGGAGATAACGCCCAAGAACACCTCCAGCACTGCATAAACAATTTCGGCCACCACATGCCTGATGTGATTTTTCACACTTGACTGTCTCAAATGATATTTCCTTGCGAACCTGATTGCATCAATAAATTTGTTTTTGCTTGAAAATTAACTATTTTATGATTTTTTTAAAACCGTCCGTCCTCACTGCCGCACCCTGTATTACCTACTAATAATAAATTATGGTGTAATCAATTGAATCGCTACAACATTCCTTCCACCCAAAACAAAGATTCAGCTTCTTTCTTCTCTTCCCCTCATTTGCCTTTGCCACTGCCACTAGTGGACATAGTTTAGCCACAGGTCTGCTCAGTACTCCCTGTTGTGTGCGTACGTCTACCACTCGGACTTGACCATCACTGCCTAGATATAGCGCGGTCACGACACCTTTAGGCCAAAGGGTACGTGTTTTATTAGGACTGACAATGATCACAACATCGCCTACGTTCAAATGATTTCCCCTCTTTCGCCATTTTCTCGTAGCAATTGTGTGGTTAGATATTCCTTGATCCATTTTCGCCAGAAAATATCTGCTGGCTGTTTCGTCACTCCAGGTTCGTTTCAATGTTTCAGACATACATTTGCTGGTATTGGTTGTACCATTGAGTTGACAGTGGGTGTACCAATGGGAAAGTGGTTTGGTGTCAGCACCTGCTCCTTGAGACAAGTGTGGTAGCTTCAACCTCATACGAATTAGTCAGAAGCACCTCATCAGATGATCGGCGGCCCTGCAGCAACACTTCTAGACAAACATTTACAGTGCATATCATTCTCTACCAGGATCCCCTCATGTTTGGTGCTCCAGGTGGGTTGAATCGCCAAGCTATCTGCTAAGCGTGCTTGATTCCATTTGGCCATACTTCTGCGTAGCTCGGCATCTATATCGCTTGATACATAACTTGCAGTCTCATGTACTCTCGACATCATCATCTACCTTACTTGGTACAGTATCCGCATCTCCCTCACCCACTCTTTCTACCAGTACACTACTTGCTAGTATAGCACCCAATTCAGACTTATCTTGAATATCCATATCATTTCCTTTCACATCGCTTACTTCTTGTCCTCCTTGATGTTTGACAGATTCTCCAGCTTTACACATATAAATTTTGTCTTTTGACAAATAGATTTCAACTTTAGACAAGTAGATTCAACTTAGGAAGAATTCATTTCAACTTCTAGCGAAAAATATATGAAAATTAACGAATTGATTGATCACGTAACCATTCAAAAAACGACGAACACAATGACACCTTGAAAGTGCTATGATTAGATATCACCCCACCCACACAGAGGAGATTCAGAGATTCAATCCCCCTCCATCCAAGTCCCCCAGGCACAGCAAAGATTAAACTAGCGATAAACATTTCTTAAATAGCCTGAACACCTTGCTGAAATCGCTATATGTATAAATAGTTTAAATTTATTTGTACTAAGTTGAAATCTATTTGTCAAAAGATTAAATTCATCTGTCAACGGTTGAAATCTATTTGTCAAAAGTTGAAATTAATTTATCGAAAATTTAAATTTATCAGTCAAAAGTTTGAATATATTTGTGAAAAGTTTAACTTAATGTAGGTACCAATACTATGTGGGTGATTCTCCAATTATGTACGAAATTCACGTTCCAGACACACCAATTGAAATGCTACATTTTTACAAAATTTTTTTTCTTGAATCCTTTCTAGGTATCCTACTAATCACTCCTACCGAAAATACGTTCACAGAAGTTCATGGTTGAAGAGGTACAGCATGATTTTGGTTTATTATTTCCAATAATAAGCCTATGTGATCGTGTAGCAAAAAATTTTTATAACCCCCCCCCCCCCCCCCTCAAACTTTGTCACTATACGTTTCAAGGTGCGTAGAATCCAAATTCGAAATGTCCGTCCGCCGTCCCGGCTATAAAAGGCCTAACAATTTACTTTAAAAACCCGTTCTTTCGCACATAGACTCCATTTGGGGTCTAGTTGGTCCTAACGTTTAACCATCCCGATCGCTTTACTCGCATAGATGCTATGGGCCAAAAACGGGCGAAAAAGTGTCTTTGAGTGCTAGACGTGTTAGACGCACGCCTGGCAGGGGGTCACGGTGGGCGGTGAGGGGGGGTGGAGTGAGAGGAGGCGCCGCGGCACCATGAGGTGGGTACGGCGTTCCTTCGAGGCATGAATATGTTTTTTTCTAGGTCGTATTTGTGTGTTAATACCAATGCTTTTCCTACGCATATTTAATAACATATCCTCTCGACTTTTCGTACGTACTTAGATAATGATATTTATTAAGGCAATGATTATTTGAATAGATAGGAGCTCAAATTGAGAAATATAAACATACGTATATAATTATAGAGGTATAGGTTGTGGCAACTCGAAATAGGACACGCCGAGGAGTCTGGACGGGCCTTATGACGTACGCAAGCCAACTAAAACTACGATCAAACTCAATTGAAATAATAATAAACCTTTTTGAAATAATTTGCAGCGTTTTTATTATTTTTTTCGATTCTAGGTTGAATTTGGAACAGAAAATGCCTCCATGAAATTTTCTTTTTGGGGCTTCTTTTCTGAGTTATTCCACTTTTTGCGAAATACAGAAAATCACCGATTCCTTTTAGACATTACCACTTTCTTACTATTTTTATCTTCAATTTTTGAGGTGTTCACCACACTTTTGAAATCAGCATTAAACTATCTATCATCAGACCCCAGCGTCCATAATCAACAATCACCATCAGGGGGATGACATTGCACTTGAACCGCTTACGATTTAAAAAAAGTTTTCCAAATCGTCGTTTGAAAAAAAAAAAACCCCTCAAACTTTTCAGTACTATTACTCATTTATTAGAAGAACGTATGAGACGCCGTCTTCTGGAATGATGTAAGGTTCTTTAAATAATCAAGATCATAGTGCAGACTGAACAATAAGTATCAAGAAGCTGTTGTTTTCTTGACCCTTGAATACAGTTTGCAGGAGAAGGAGCAGGTGGCATTTTCGATTTATCACAACACAACTGACTGGAAGTCTCCTCGTGGTACATTTTTTAAACTGTACTCTGAACAGTGATTTTGTGTGTACTGAACAGTTTCAGGGTTTTTTTTTTTTTTTTTTTTTTTTTTTTTTTTTTTTTTTTTCAAACGACGATTTAGAAAACTTTTTTAAATCGTTAGTGGTTCAAGTGTAATGTCATCCCCCTGATGGTGATTGTTGATTATGGACGCTGGGGTCTGATGATAGATAGTTTAATGCTGATTTCAAAAGTGTGGTGAACATCTCAAAAATTGAAGATAAAAATAGTAAGAAAGTGTTAGTAATGTCTAAAAGGAATCGGCAATTTTCTGTATTTTGCAAAAAGTGGAATAACTCAGAAAAGAAGCCCCAAAAAGAAAATTTCAAGGAGGCATTTTCTGTTCCAAATTCAACCGAGAATCGAAAAAAGCAATAAAAAAGGGGGGTCAAGAGGAAATCGTAAGATTTAATCAATGATTTGAGACCCTAAAACATGGAAAAATAAAAATCGAACTTCCGCATCGTGAAGCTGAGTTGAAATACTATAAAAAAGGTCCAGTTCAATTTTTCAATAGCTCGCAGAGTAAGGCTGTAATTTCCCGATGGGCCCGTTTAGATGGGACGCCCTGTATATATGTATATAGGGTGTATTCCCAGAAACTTTCTGAAAATACTACTTAAAAAATTCGTTCCTTCTTGGCAAAAGAAAGGTCGAGTTCGTAGGCCAGCCCGATCGCCAAATTCAAATTTGCAATTTACAGTGTCTCAAAAAATTCTAAAAAAAAAAAGTCTTTTGACACTAGGGCATGTGGGGTGTCACAGTCGAAGTATTTTTCAGCTTTGATTCGATTACGACCACTCCCAGATCTCCAAGATTCACAAAGTCCTAGGTTATGTATACAAACTAGTTGTTGGGACTCTCAATGGATCAGTCCACTACTCTGCTTGGTATGCTCCCTAGTTCAATACTCAGTTGATTTTTCCCACACATGGTTTACTACTAAGTGTTTTAGTAATCGAGAGCCAAAGACAAATCGATGTCACAATAGGGTGGTTCAAAAAAAAAAAAAAGTTCTGGGATTTTTGGTCCCCATTGCGTTTTTGCTTCCTCGGTATGTCAGGATGACTCTCCTAAATTTTTAGCAAAAAATATTAATCCTAACCACTTTACCTGGGTCGATTTTTGCCAGTTATCGACTGCTATCGTAAACCAACCTCTAAATTGGGGCCGACGTGATGATTTGAAGGACGGATTTCAATTTTTTTAGGTCTATTTATGGGTTTTTGCATGCGCTGAACACGATGAACCTATTTATTTTACGCTCCGTCCACTAGTTATCCGGTAAACTGGCGGAGGGCACTGCTTGAAGATAGTAAAAATCGAAAATTTCACCGAAAATGCTGTCGCCTGGTTAAGAATTGTACTAGAAACATGCTATTATGGTCGGATAATATGCTTTGGCATGTTCTGAACATGATTCCGTTTTTTACTATACTTTTTTACTTCGTTTATTGGCCATAAACCTCAAATTACTTGTAGGGTAATAGACAAATTCACCCTAATTTCACCAGAAATTATGTCGCGTTGATAATTTAAGGTCCCAAAATACCTTGTGCCGATAAAATTTGGTATTTTCCAGGATACTCGATACAAAGCCGTAGGTAATTTGGCAAGGACCTGAACCGGCATTGTACTTATTCGCCAAATATAGCGGCGAAATGGAGAAAATAGCTAAAATTTGCCCATTTTTCTGTAAAATTCCTTAGTTTCCATCGGTTTTCCGGGGTCAAATTCATAGTTCTGAATTGTCTGACCTGTGATTGGATTGTTAAATACAAAATGATGCAGTATAATTGAAAATAATATGTAATATAATTTTAGTTTCACAAAACATAACATTTTAACAAGAATAACATTAAAAAAAAAAAAAAAAAAAAAAAAAAAAAAAAAAAAAACACGATGAAATATCGAAATATAAAAAAAATACCAAATTTCATCGGCGCAAGGTATTTTGGGACCTTAAATGATCAACGCGACATAATTTCTGGTGAAATTAGGGTGAATTTGTCTATTACCCTACAAGTAATTTGAGGTTTATGGCCGATAAACGAAGTAAAAAAGTATAGTAAAAAACGGAATCATGTTCAGAACATGCCAAAGCATATTATCCGACCATAATAGCATGTTTCTAGTACGATTCTTAACCAGGCGACAGCATTTTCGGTGAAATTTTCGATTTTTACTTATCTTCAAGCAGTGCCCTCCGCCAGTTTACCGGATAACTAGTGGACGGAGCGTAAAATAAATAGGTTCATCGTGTTCAGCGCATGCGAAAACCCATTAATAGACCTAACAAAATTGAAATCCGTCCTTCAAATCATCACGTCGGCCGCAATTTATAGGTTGGTTTACGATAGCAGTCGATAACTGGCAAAAATCGACCCAGGTAAAGTGGTTAGGATTAATATTTTTTGCTAAAAATTTAGGAGAGTCATTCTGACATACCGAGGAAGCGAAAACGCAATGGGGACCGAAAATCCCAGAACTTTTTTTTTTTTTTTTTTTGAACCACCCTAATGTCACAATGTAGGTATCTGCTTGTTACTCTTTGAACAGTTTAACCACCACTCATGATAATTATTTTTGACATTCGGATAGCCCACCTATGAAATAATAGGTATGATAAAGTAGACTGTTGAAGTTCGATTGTTTAGGAGTTAGCATATGCCTAAGAACACTGCAAATTATTACACAAAGTTTTCATTAAAAAAATTCCCAGACATTTTGGTAGTTTTTGCGAAATTCCCTGACAATTCCAGGTTTTCCCTGACTTTTCCTGTTGGGGGCCACACTGTTATCGCTGATTTTTTCCAGCTGTAGCTACCGACACACAGAAACGAACATACCTATATACCAACCTCTTATGCTCTTCTAACTCAATATGGCTATGAGTTTGAACTCTTTAAGTGTGTGAGCCTTTAGTTGTTTTCAAATTATGGATAGCAATTATAAAATTGTCGGTCATTCTTCAATCTTCTGAGTTAATGTGATAGGTGTGTTACTCTTACCATACCACCCTGCTGGATGAAATTATGGATACACAAAAATGTATATACCTATACAACTTAAAACATATTTAGTGAACATAATAGAAAATGCAAATCATAAATAATTCAACTCAACTACGTGTCATTCGCAAGCATATCAATTATAGTGCTCCATGCATCTAACTTATTACTGTATAATTCATTTATTAGTTTTAGCGAATTTTTGAAGAAAATTAAGCTATTGCTCTCGCCTCAAAATTTGTAGAATGTGAATTTTTGAAAAAATTTTATGCAGAAATCCGTTTCAGGCTATTCTGAATCATATTCTGAAGTTTAACGCATTTTTAGCGAATTTTTGAAGAAAATTAAGCTATTGCTCTCGCCTCAAAATTTGTAGAATGTGAATTTTTGAAAAAAATTTATGCAGAAATCCGTTTCAGGCTATTCTGAATCATATTCTGAAGTTTAACGCATTTTTTTATGTATGTATGTATGTATGTATGTATGTATGTATATATGTATGTATGTATGTATGTATGTATGTATGTGCCATTCCAGACGATAACTGTCCGTAGAATTGTGCTAGAAACTTCAAACAAATTTTAAAATGTTCACGACACAAAACGAAAGTTCAAGTTCGTAGGCCAGCATGATCGGATTACATCTTCGGGTTGAAATTTTCAAAAATGTAGTCAAAAATTTCAAAATAGCCTGTTTTTTGCGATTTGTTGTGCGAAATAATTTTTTCAGCATACTAACATGTGGTATATTCGGAATCAGCGTAAAATTTCCTATAAGAATATGTATCAAGTTTTCAAAAATTTCAAAGTTGAAAAATCAGTCAAAAATCGAAATAATGCCGTTCGCTAGTTGTAAAAATCGGTAATATTTGCATGAAACATCTTCAAAAATTCGCTTATAGGGTCATGCTGCATGACTGGACTTTTTTTATGTATGTATGTATGTATGTATGTATGTATGTATGTATGTGTCATTCCAGACGATAACTGTCCGTAGAATTGTGCTAGAAACTTCAAACAAATTTTAAAATGTTGAGGACACAAAACGAAAGTTCAAGTTCGTTGGCCAGCATGATCGGATTACATCTTCGGGTTGAAATTTTCAAAAAAGTGGTTCAAAATTTCAAAATAGCCTGTTTTTTGCGATTTGTTGTGGGAAATAATACTTTCAGCATACTAACATGTGGTATATTCGGAATCAGCGTAAAATTTCCTATAAGAATATGTATCAAGTTTTCAAAAATTTCAAAGTTGAAAAATCAGTCAAAAATCGAAATAATGCAGTTCGCTAGTTGTAAAAATCGGTAATATTTGCATGAAACATTGTCCAAATTCAGATTGAACTACTCTTATGGAAGTATCCCTGTATAACCAATTTTAGAACCATGCTGTTTAAAACGTAGGTAGTAGGTGCTTTAAAAAAAAAAAAAAAAATTAATCACAACTGATGAGTTTACTCTGTGCATGTGTTAATAATTTGATTCCATGTTTGTCCATCAAAATCATAAACTAAAATTTCTCAACACGATCAATGGCGACTGAAATGTCGAAGATTTCTTCAAAAATTCGCTCATGGGGTCATGCTGCATGACTGGACTTTTTTTGTTTTTTGAATCTACCTTCTGGACTCTAGTGTTTTCTCGTACCACCTGGCAACCTAGAACTAAGAAGGTTAGTTTGTGGTCTGATAGGTTGGTAGCGCTAGCGACCAGACGCTCCTCCCGTCCACCAGGGAAAACGGCATGGGCTTGGCTTATCCCCACCTTTCCACTGTAGAGCTGTTGCAAATCGCTCCCAACCACCCTACCTGGCCATGTTTGCGTCCCTCCAAAATTCAGAGCATCGAAAACTATGGCAGCTCAGCAATCTCAACTCTGGGTAGGTATTTTCTTGATATGCGTGACAGGCCTTCATAACAAAAGAGCTTCCAAGAAAAGTGTTAGAACAGTGAAAGGAAAAAAAAAAAAAAAAACTACCCAGAATTCAACGGTTTAAACTAATTTGTGGCGTCCACGTGGAGCCACCTTTCAAGGAATCTTATTGGCCAGTTCCCCATAGCCCACCCTCCTGGCAGGTACAGGGCCCACGCTACTAAGGCCGCCCATCTAAAAACATGTCTCAAACTAGTAGGCGACCCGGTTCTTTTCTGTTACATCCCCGAATTTACAAAATACCCCTCATAGAATGGATTGATCGGATTGAAGATCCCCAATCATTTTTACGTCCACTGTGGTAAAATAGATCAGAATGCTGTGTATAGTTTGGTGGTCTGGATGCTCGCAAGCTCGCATCTCAAAAATACATGACATCAAGTAGTCAATCCCTTAGTAAAAATACAGATTAGTTGGACATACAGGTTAGAATGAATGAATGGTAGAGAATTAACGGAAATATGCGGGGATATAACAAAAAAGGCCTGGCGAAAAAAAAAAAAAAAAAAAAAACTGCAAATTTCTATGAGGGACGTTAGAACCGCATTTCATCCGGTTGGTTTGATCAACTGGTAGGTTTGAGGATTGGTTCGAAAAGGTGTGTTTACCCTATTTTAGAAAGTTAGAAGGGAAAAAGGTGCTAATCGGAGACAACTTGTCAGCACATATAGGTAAGCTTACATTAAATTCCCGGCTTCCCTGTTTAGAATATGGATATGAGAAAAATACGAGATAATCTTGAGATATTCCCACCCAAATTCATCGACAGAAAAAAAAAAAAAAAAAAAAACTGCAAATTTCTACAGAAAAAAATATTGAAACTTTTCACTTTGGTGTTGAGGTACGGGAAGCAAGCGGACAATGACACCACACCGAATTTCTCGCAGGGATTTGCTAGAATGAGGTTCCAACAACTGAGTATGTGGGTATTTTTACAATGTTTCTTTATTCGGACAGTTAAGATTAGGTATAACATGCTTTATAAAAAAGGCCTTCTATCCTTAAATTGGTTTTTTAATTAAACTCCATCATTTCTCCCCAGGAACTGGGCCTTCTTCAGAAAGATTAATATTCAAAATGTAAAATATCTACTTACTTATAGTTTTCTTTTTGTTGTTGTTAATAATCGAATTTAAAGTCACGAGTTTTTTGAAAATCAAATTTAAAATTGTTTAAGTTTATGTAGGTAACGATAATGAAAAAAAAAAATGAAAAAAAAAGTCAAATTCAATTAACTTCCATAAAAACACAAAAAAATAGGAAGAGAATCAAATTTGCGTTGTAGAGCCAGTGTGTGTCTGGTAGAGATATAGATGCATATTTTGACTTGCTTGAAGTTAGTATTTCGGGAGTTCTCCCTCAAAACATAGTGAACTATGACGAAACAAATTTCACGGATGACCCAGGAAGAAAAAAGGTACCTAATTGTAAAGAGTGGTGTAAAACACTCTCATCGTGTTCTTGACTCTTCTAAAGCACCTACATCTGTGATGATGGCTGATACTGCTAAGGGGTTGATGTTACCACCGTATATTGTGTATAAAGCATTGAATTTGTACCCAACCTGGATAGAAGGAGGGAGCGAATTAAATTTGGAAATATTAGTTTTCATTGTTCCGTTCAGATGTATTTAATAGGTATTAAGCTGGAGAAGGTGCTACGCGAGCGCTGGACTCGGGAATTCAGTAAACTAGCTCTATGGAATGTCTGAGGCTAAAATAAATTTATCTAATTTTTTTTTCTCTAAAGAATGCAATTCAAGATAGGCATCTTTTAAGTCAAGTCTAAAGTTTTATATGTTCTATTCATTAATTCAGGTAAATTTGGTTTTTTACCTGATAATGCTTGATATTTTTCTAGCAGAGTCGAGTTTTAGGTGTACTGTTCGTTTTTTATTTCAACTTAGTTTTTACGTGATAAATTAGCTAAACGTTCCTTGAAGATTTGGTTTATTATTCAATTATAAACTACTAGAGGCCTGTTAGGGCTTGGAAAGCCCTAATCTAGTCCGTATAACAGTAGTACCTAAAAGGAACTCAGCACATAATAGTAACGGTATAAGTCCTACCTATTTGCGGCGTTATGTGACCTGGTGCAAAGCTAAGGCGATGTTATTAAATGATTAAAAAACAGGAAATACCGATCAAAATGTAAGTAATGTAATAAAGTATCACCAGTTGAGGTGGTCCTCGCCATTATGAGACTAAACAAAAAGTTGAATCGGGGAATTCAGAATTTGGGTATGGTGAGATGATGGTGTAATTCTATCTCGAGTCTTCTTCGTTTCTTTGTAAGCGTGTGAATCTGCGCGTCTGTGTCTTCTATCTCCATCTTTATGTCGTTGATTGTATCTTGATCGGTAGTACACGTAGATGTCGAACTGGTGTTGAGTTGTGTGTAGGAGATGATACAGCTGTCTTCGTCCTGATGTGTCTGGTACCACTCCATCAAAGCTCGTGCTTGTTCTGTGTCTGGATTAATTTCGAGTGTCGTGTCATGTCCAATTTGTGCTTCGAATATAAGAAGAACTTTCCGCTACGCCCGTTCTTGTTGTAGGACTTCATTGGACTGCGTGTTTGAATTCTTCCGTGAAGAATTTAGTGCAGACCTTCCTTGAGCGGAGATGCGGACATTTTCCAATCGTAGGACTAGGAAAAAGTATGTGTAGGTACCTAGTTTATCACCGATGTGACAATTTCTTATTTACCGACACTTTTGCAACAAACTTGGGGCCGTGCTGATTCGGAATTATATAAATATAAAGACCGTTCGGAATTATACTTAAAGTCCGCTAAGTTCTTCAGTTTCAATTTCTTCATTCAGAAATAACTCTCCTAGATGTTAGTAATTACACTACGTTTTTAACTTACCGTGAATTGATGGCAACTGTTGTTACCGCCACAGCCTAAAAACAACTCTCGTTGATAAGGACCGCCTAGAACACGATCAAGGCGGGTATAGAGACGAGCGGCGACACTTTTGCAACAAACTTGGGGCTGTGCTGCTTTGAATGAGCAGTCTAACACTAAAATCGGACCGCGAAGTTCTTCACAATTTCAAAGACCGTTCGGAATTATATATATAAAGAAAAGATTGTGACCGCCATGGTTTTAAACAAAGTTGCCATTTCTAGTTGCCATAGAGGTAAGTGCCACAGATGGATTTTTATGAGACACCTAACGTTAATACTTACAATTTTATTATGAATATAAGTGCATTTTTTTATACTTTTGTATTATTCAAGACTGAAATATACCAATTAAAATTACAAATTTTGAAAATTTTTCTGTTTAAAATCTTCTTTAAAAAGCCATTTTCTGTCCGAAGTTAAGCTACAGTGAACAAAACTTCAATTTCTTCGTGATTTAGATAGATGTCCGAAATTAGGGGATTTAGTTCCGAATTTCGGACAGTCCAAGAGAAAAAAAAACTGAACATTGCAGTGCGTTGGGTGAACACTGACCTGACGATCACGTTAATGAAACATAGGTATACTTAAATTAATTTTTTCAATTTTTTATTTTTTTATTGGTTGAAAAATTGAAAAAAAAAAAAAAAAAAAAAAAAAAAAAAAAAAAAAAAAAAAACATCAAAAGTTTCCGAAGTTAATGGATTTACGGTACCAAATAGATCTATTAGAAAATAAAATCCCTTATATTCTTGAATCAATCAATCCTCTCCTACACTCCAAATATACTGTCTCTGATAGTTACAAATTTTTTCCCCATAATCCGGGATCAGGAATTAAATGTAAGTGCGGAAGGGTCGCCCGCGTCAATGTATTCCTTGAGGGAACCCGGGCGAGGGATCGCCTACTAGCATGATGTCATGGCCTCCCAGGTAAAGAAGTTGGATGGCCTTAGGTAGCGTTGGCGTTGCCTATACACGGAAACTTTTTTTTGCTCTCTTTTGGGACGGTCAGTCCTCACATTCTCGGAATCAAATAGTAACACGTGTTGTTCTGCCACAGCTCCAGGTACTCTAGTTCGAAGAACTTGGCCGATATGCGCAGTTTCAGAAGGGAGGGGGGGGCTGTGCAAGAAAATGTTTACCAGTCTTCTCCGATCTTCGGTGGTGTTAGGACGTGAGGTGGTCGGCCCGCCTGGATGCTTGGCTTAGATACAAGATGAATAATCCACTCTGCATAGCAGCTTCGGTACCGATAAATTGTGTTCTGATCTTGCTCCGTACTCGGCTCGCGTCCGCGATCGGCTGTGTAGGTCAAAGGCAATCGAATCGCATTACGTAGTGGAAAATGAATGTGTAGTGTTTCATCGTATCAGCACATCACCTGCGGCTCACCTTCAGTATTTGTCAATGAACATCCATTTTCAAGGTACCTGCATGCCGCATGAATGCATGATCATACACTGATTATATATTCTATGAAATAATATGCACGGATTTGTGTAAAAAATATTGGGTACACAATCCATTTTAGCGAAATTTCGTTTAAAAAATGAATCTATTGCAATGTCTTCGAAATTTTTAAAATCGAAACGTTCGAAATCGTCTTCATTGAAATCCGTCTTGATCTTGAGGAATTCTGAAACGCTATTTCCTAGAGTGTAACGCTATTTCATTCGATATTTATATATTTGTGTGTCATTCCTGTAGATAACTCTTCTCAGGATTGAGATAAAAATTCCGTTATTGCGTCAAAAAATCAAACTTTCCAAACAAAAGGATAAGTTCGTTGGTCAACACTTTTTTAGCACATTATATTATTTCAAAAAATGGGCTGAAAAAATCACTAAAAATGGCTAAAACGGCTGAAAATTGTCAAATTTATATTTTTTTATAGTAGAATATTGTTCACATACAGTTTATTTACTATAAAATAGAACGTTCAAAATTCATTCATAAAATTATGCTGAAAAATTTAATTAAACTTCACTGAAATTTGCTAAAAAAAATATATAAAACTGCGTAAAAAGCTAAAATCCAAAATCTCTTTACGCATAGCAGATTATTGTTTAGAATACTTAAATTTTTGGCCATAAACTTAGTAGTTAACAATTTCTTTGGACTCCAAAAACTCAAATTTCCAAACAATTTAACTATGCTATGCGATAATTTACGAAAATTCGCTAATACGAGCATTTTGCATGACTTGAATTTTTACATACCATGCATGTGATTGCTGATGACCGTGCTGGAGAATAAAATACTGTGGTCGAGCACGGAATAGTTTTAATATCTTTGTTACTGATTATTTAGATTCTCGATATTGTAAAGTTGTATTGAATTTGGGTAGGTTACCTAATTGGGTACCCACAGGGGCGGGTTTCCGCATTTGCCGTCTTTACGGTTTATTATACTTTTTGCGCCGGGGTCCGCATATATACAGTTTGCTTTTCGTTTTGTTATGACAAACCCATTTCCATTTATTTTTCCTCCCTTCAATCGTGGTTTTTCGGACTCGTAGCGGAAGTTGGAAGACTTTGGACTGTGTTTACATTAGGTTTGTTCGCAGTGACCATCAAACCGGTAAGAAATGGTTGGAAACGCGTTTGGGGCGTTCGCAGTGTCCATTTGAGGAAATATCTATGACTGTATAGCATCCATAGTGGTCCGTTCGCAGTGACCACCAAACCAGTTTGAAACGCGTTGTGGATCGGTTAGACCGGTCAGAGAAATTTCTGCTGACCGATCTGACGGTTTGTCCCCCACCACACTGCTACTCGAAGTAGCCAATCAAATCATTCCACTGTGAGATGTAGGGTAGCGGGAGCTCAGGGAGCTGAGAGATACGAGACGTTCCAAACCCGACGCGAGCACCTCCCACTCCAATATGTTCCTCCCTACAAAGCAGCCGCTCAGCGTTGCCTACCTTCGTAAATATCCGTAACTGCAGAGAGTTATTGTCAAATGTAAAAACAAATAGTGAATCGAACTTGAACGCCAGTACTTATTTTAAAGTTTTTTTTCATATCTTTCAGATTGACGTAAGACATTAGGATCATGATTTTTAAAGTTTCAGTGAAGCAGCATGAACTTCTGAGTTTGTTCTAATTCATATACATTTATGAAGGTATACCTTAACTCATGACTTTTTCAGCATGCACCTTATAAGTTCAAATTTAAATACTTTCATGAAGCTAATCTGCCTGGTAATTGTTCAAATTTCCAGGGTGACAAACTCGTTTTAATAAATATTTAAATCTTAAGATAAAATGAAAATTAATAATAAAACAATGCGGAATTTGCATGGTTATTTTTTATTTGCTTAATAGACAGATCTTAACGAGAGCTTTCCAAAAAGTAGCTGTACGGTGGGTATCAGACCAGACGTTACGTCCCTCACCTGAACCTTCAGCTCTCTTGCATTACTGCTTGCGTGATCTTATCACCCGTTTATTGGCCAGACCAAACAGTATTTTGACTGCAAATTAGAAGTAGATGGTTTTCAAGTTTTGAACCCCAAATCTGGGGTCAAAAGTGTGAAATTCCAACACATGGAAGTTCTCCATTAAATTATAAAAGAAAATTTTTTAACGAATTTTTTGCCATTTCTAGAGTTCATAAACTTTGAAATTAGAGCAACTTTTTACGTTAACATTTTTAACTACAAAATTTATTGCTATCTTCAACCTTTTGATTCATTGTATCTGAAAACATATTTCAAATGGAGTAGGGAATATAAAATTGATGCAAAATGACAAATTAATAGAACAATAAAGCTTTCATTTTATTGTGTATGAGGAACAATAAATTACCACCACTCATTTTCCATGTGACTTAGAGACTGACTTAGAAGAGAGAGTGACTTAGAAAAGAGTCAAGTAAAACCACAGTAAACGAGTAATAATACTCAAGAAATTTTCCTGAACACAAAAATTTATTGTTTGGCGAGTTAACTTTGTCTGTACCATGCCAACATTCTATGTGCTGGCGAAGATTGAATTTCCTCTTCGTTTGGTATGTGCAATGGTAACAAAATAGCATGTTGAAACGGAGGAACATACATGCGGAGGAACATATAATAAAAGTAATTTAAACTACTTGTATAACATATGATTAAGTACATTATAAACTAAACACGCATGACAAAGTACTGTAATCTAAATAGAACCTAAACAAAGATAAGTGATAAGACGGGTCAGCTGTTCGGTTGTTACCCAGCGGGGAACAAACGGAGGGGAAAAGGCAGTAGGGTGGGAGGTGCTCGCGTCGGGTTTGGAACGTCTCGTCTGAGAGATGATAAGCCAGCCGAACGAGATGAGAAAGCTGTCGGACATCTGCATGACGTGCACTGTTCACTAAGTTCTACCTTTGCATTTGTTATAATATTATTAATAACCCATCAAGTGTTTACGTTGTTGACAGTCACCATGTTTCAACTTTGTTTATTTCTGTAACCCGTTTCATAAATAAGATGAATTCCGTTCAATAAAGCCTTTCTTAAGGTATTCATTCGTATACTTCTATTTCAGCATTTACCCTCGTTTTAATTCTACGGTTATTTATTGAAAGTTTCCTACTAGTTGTGTGATATGGAAAATCTTATTGGTGACAACGACGTAGAATGGGAATCTTCGTCTGAATAGCAACAAAATACAAAATCAAACAGTAAAATGTTATCACTTAATCTCAACTGAAGAGTTATTTGTAAAGCTATTAACATTAAAAATTAAGAACGACGGTCGACTTCGATTTAAATTCTTCCCGCGTGATAAACACCACATTCTCCCACAAAATCATCAGCTGGAGGCAAGAAAAGATTGAGCATGGATTTCTTATTCCTGTTGGAAGGTTTGTTCCCAATGAATATTTTTCATTTTTCAACCTGTCTGTTGTCTTGCAGGCCATCTCTTTACGGTTCAGGTTCTTTATTCATACATGAGATGTTTACCTATTCAAAGGATGAGGCGAGCCCTCCAAGCAGGTTACAGCTGTTGGAGGCTTTGCGACGGATAACTTTAGTCAAACCCGTTCGCAGTGCGGATTTGGTTACAAACGGTTTGAAATTAGGTGTTGGTGACGCATGGGCACTAAACCAATCACAAACCTGGTCGCCAACGGTTGGTAACCGTTTCCAACCGGCACTGAGAACAAAGCTATTGAACATTCGACATTACTGGTCTGGGGGAGGGAGGGTTTACCATCCTCCCAGAAGCTCCACTAGCGCTTGCTCTTTTATACCTACGAGTTTGTCTTGGCTATTATCCGTGTTATTTTCTGTCAAATGTGGCAAAGAAATGGCCGTGCATTCACGGACGAAGAAATAATTGAACTTTGAAACGGATGCTAACAGTCATGATCAGTACGGAGATGAATTAATTTGATTTCCACCTCATTTTTGGAACAAAACTGTTTAGAAAAACAGTTGAATATAGAAAAATGCTGGATATTTTTACGTGATTGAATACTATACGATGTAACAAACATTATCTTAAAATTTGGTAAAATTTGAACGATTTTTGAACCTGTAATGCTTCTTAGAAGATAGGCTGAACGGAAGAGTGCAAAAACGCAAAATAAGTCAGGAGAGCTGTCTTGATCCGAGCAGGCTAAAAGCGGGGATAAAAATTCCGTTCTTGCGCCAAAAAATCAAGCTTTCCAAACGAGAGAACGAGTTTGTTGGCCAGCATTTTTTGAGGAAAACAGAGGACTTTGAGTGAAAAGACATTACTAATTACCAATTTTATGGCAATCAAATCGTTCTAAATACTAATCTGCTATTCAAAAAAAGATTTTGGATTTTTAACTTTTTTGGGGTTTTTACAGATTTCTTTAGCACATTTTAATGATATTAATGTACATTTTTCAGCCAAATGTTGTACATTAATCTTCGAATGTTCTAGTTTGTAGTTAATAAACTTTTTTTGAGCAATGCTCTGCTTAAAAATATAAATTTCACTTTTTTTTAGCTTTTTTCTATTTTTAGTGGTTTTTTTCTGCACTATTTTTGAACTTTGACCAATTTAATGTGCTCAAAAATTCTGGCCAACGGACTCGTCCTTTCGTTTGGAAAGCTTGATTTTTTGGCGCAAGAACAGTATTTTTTGATTTATTATTTCCAATAATAAGTCTATGTGATCGTGTAGCAAAAAATTTGTATAACCCCCCTCAAACTTTGTCACTTTACGTTTCAAGGTGCGTAGAATCCAAATTTGAAATGTCCGTCCGCCATCCGCCGTTCGCCGTCCGGCCATAAAAGGCCTAAGAATTTACTTTAAAAACCCGTTCTTTCGCACATAGACTCCATTTGGGGTCTAGTTGGCCTTAACGTTTAACCATCCCGATCGCTTTACTCGCATAGATGCTATAAAAACGGGCGAAAAAGTGTCTTTTTCCCCGATTTGAGTGTTAGACGTGTTAGACGCACGCCTGGCACACTTGGCAGGGGGTCACGGTTGGAGGTGAGGGTGGTGAGGGGGGGGGGAGTGAGAGAAGGCGCCGCGGCACCTTTTGGTGGCTGGAGTGACCAGGGGCGTAGCAGAGGGGTGTAGGAGAATGGATATTTATTACTTCTACGTGTTATCCCATATAATATACCGCTGCACCATGAAATGGGTACAGCGTTCCTTCGATGCATGAATAGGTATATGTTTTTTTCTAGGTCATATTTGTGTGTTAATACCAATGCTTCTCCTACGCATATTTAATAACATATATCCTCTCGACTTTTCGTACGTACTTAGATAATGATATTATTAAGGCAATAACTATTTGAATAGATAGGAGCTCAAATCGAGAAATATAAACATGCATATATAATTATAGAAGTATAGGTTGTGGCAACTCGAAATAGGACACGCCAAGGAGTCTGGACGGGCCTTATGACGTACGCAAGCCAACTAAAACTACAATCAAACTCAATTGAAAAAATAATAAACCTTTGTGAAATAATTCGCAGCGTTTTTGAAATCAGTGTAGTGAGGGACTAACGAAACGAGTGAGGGACTAACTGAATCATGTCAAATACTAAAAACTCAGACAAATCGAGCTTTTATTATCACATCATAAACAAAATAACATTGAACGAAAATCACATCACTCAAGTTCCTTTTGCAAGATGACAAAAACCACTTAAGCAGTTTTAATTGTTGACTCATAGTCGATTTTTAATGTACAGTTTCATTCTGCAGTCATAGACATCATTGACTTGGAAAAATTCGAGTAGGAAAAATCACGAAGGAACCTATATTAAGTATATTCAAGCATTTATAGCTCCACAGTCGAAACTACATAAAAAGTCGAATCATGTACCTACTCAGACTTATAATCCCGAAAGGCAACTTTGGAAACTTAAATACCTACGACGAGAAGTAACAGTAGAAAACATCACGGCAAAGGGGTTTTTACACCTTCCATTAAATTACGAAACTAGTTGGATTTTAATCCATTATTTTAACATATTTAAAATTGATCTTTGAGACCTCTTGACCAATGGGATTCAATCTCCCCTCACCTGTGTCTATAGAAGCTGTGTCCTTTCTAATTTGTCTTCAGTTATTATTTGTTACTAGTAGCTCGCGAACATTCAAGGTAGAAACATCGAGCTCCGTGAAACGAAAATATTTGTCTCGGGCCGCGAGGTCTGCTGAACTCGGCTGAAGCGGTACGATGAACTCGGACAGCGGAAGAGTGCTGACGGTAGCGGAGATAATTTCGCAAGTGAAGGCTTCTCTTTCGCAACATCAGACGAATACCAGAGGGATTCAAGATGAGGCCATCCGAAATTCATTCAGTGAGTTATACTCCATAATTAATACCCTCAGTGGTTATTTATCTGGGTGTAATGAACATGTATTGGCAGAAAAGAAAAAAGTCTCAGACCTTCAAGACAAGTTAGAAAAATTAGAACATGAGATGTCTTTTCATACAGACTCAAGTGATCTTGCCAATGAAGTTGGGGACGATGAGGTTCGCTCATACGATGTCTCTGGCATAGACTTTAAACCAGTGAAGGTAATCCGAAAGAAAATTGAAAATACTACATCTCAAAATCAGGTACAAAAACCCCAACCAAAAAAAGAACCAAAACCTCCTCCTTTCATGCTAGAAGCACTTAAAGATGCTGAGGGCTTCAAAAATATTAAAGCACGGCTAACACAGTTAGTACCAAATGTCACCCTTACTCTTCTTGGTGACGGTAAAGTTAAAATTAACACGGAAACCTCAGATGAATTCCGAGCCATTAGATCGGAGCTCATCAATAAAAAATGCCCGTTCACGACTTACCAAAATAAACAAGAACGACCGTATACAGTGATATTGAAAGGAATTCCAAGAGGGCTTGCTCCACAAGAGCTCAAAGACGCATTTGCCCACGAATTCCCACACCTACAAGTCCTGAATGTGACACAAAAATTGAAATGGGGAACAAAAGAACCTATTGATATGTATATAGTTGATTTTGCCCCCGGAACTAATCCTGACACTATCCATGGAATCACAAAATTTTATTCGTCGAAGGTAAAATTCGAAAACCTTAAACCGAATAAAATTGTGTCACAATGTAAGAGATGCCAATCATGGGCACACACCAAAAACTACTGCACGAAAATGGAGAGGTGTGTTAAATGTGCTGGCTTCCATGCCACAGAAAAGTGCACCAAACCTCGCGACACCCCAGCCAAATGTGCAAACTGCGGAGACTCGCATACAGCAAACTACCGCAAATGTCCAGTGGCTATTGAAGCTGCCGAGATTCACAAAAAACGATCTCAAGGTCTGAAGGCTGGCTCCCAAAATATCGAAAAAGAAACCAAAAAAATCAATACAACTAGGAAAGTTTTCATCCCGAAAACTCCTATACATGAGAAAAATCAACATTTCGGTCATCAGCCTTCATACGCCCAAGCGGTAAGTGGCAGTGTCATCCAGTCAACACCCTTGCAGCCTGATAACACTATACAATCATTATTGCAAAACATACTTGCAAATCAAAGCCGAATGGAAAACACCCTATCTAATGTTAATCAAAGATTAATTGCCCTAGAAAAAGATCGCAGCCATTCACGAAAGAAAGCCCAATGATGCGCAACCTACGAATTATGTGTTGGAATGCCAATGGACTCCTGTCCCGAAAATTGGACCTGGAGATGGTTCTTAATATAAACAAAATAGACATTTGTCTAATTTCTGAGACCCACTTTACTAAGGAGTCACGCATTAAGATAAAAGGATTCGAGTGCTATCATGCTCTCCATCCCAGCAATAATGCAAGAGGGGGCAGCGCAGTACTTATCAAAGATAATATAAAACATCATGAATGTGTCAAAATAGAGACAGAAAAATTTCAAAGCTGTGCAATCACCATTAGTACGAAATCCTTTGAAGCTAATATTGCCAGTATTTACATTCCTCCAAAGCATATCATAAAAGAAAATGAATTTGCTGAAGTGTTTGCCCTACTTGGAAATCGCTTCATAATCGGCGGTGACTTTAACGCAAAACACACGCATTGGGGTTCACGACTTTGTACACCTCGTGGTACAGAGCTCCTTAAATATGTTCAATCAAATTACTGTACTCCATTGTCAACTGGGAAACCAACGTACTGGCCAGGGGATATCCAGAAGAAGCCTGATCTAATCGATTTCTTTATCATGAAAAATATTTCAGCGAACTATGCACTTGTTGAGGACTGTTTTGACCTCAGCTCTGACCACTCGCCAATACTTCTAACGCTAAGTGAAACCATCATTCTAAAGCCTCATAATCCAGTTTTGGTGAACAAAAAGACAGACTGGGATCAGTTTAAAGTCAACTTAAATCAATATATAGATCTCAGTGTGCCACTAACAACTCCAGCTGAAGTTGATGGAGAGTTAAGTCAACTCGTTCACTCTATCCAAACTGCGGCATGGAAAAACACCCCTGAAGAACAGAAAAAGCTGAAGGGCCTCAACTATCCACGTGAAGTTATAAATATGATCAGAGAAAAACGAAAAGCCAGGCGTAAATGGCAAAAACTACGTATCCCCGCTCTTAAAACTGAATGGTACCAACTCGACTACAAATTGAAGAAAATGATGGAGCAGATACAAGAAGAAACCCAAGAAGATTACCTCACATCGCTCACCAATCATCGAGACACTGAATACTCCCTGTGGAAGGCAACAAAGCATCTGAAGAGACCTATCATCCAGGCACCACCTATTAAAGATACAACTAATAGCAAGTGGATAAAAAGCAACCAAGAAAAGGCTGATGCTTTTGCTCGACATCTTGCAGATATTTTCATGCCCAATCCTGGCCGCCCTGACGAAGAATCCCTTGAAGAAATTCCCTTGCTAGAACAAGAAATTGACATCCCACTGATCACTGTCAAAGAAGTTCAAAACACCATCAATACCAAGATCAATCCGAAGAAGGCACCTGGATATGATCTGATCACCGGTCAAGTTCTCAAACACCTACCACGAAAAGCACTTGTAAAGATCACGCAAATCATGAATGCCTCTCTCAAGTTACGTTATGTTCCTCAACTATGGAAACTTGCCGAAGTCATTATGATATTGAAGCCAGGTAAACCTCCTGAAGAGCTAAAGTCTTATAGACCAATATCACTTTTACCAGTACTGTCAAAACTCTTTGAAAAAGTGCTGTATGCACGTCTAATTAAAATCGTAGAAGAAAGAAACCTCATCCCCAAACATCAGTTTGGGTTCCGCCATAAGCATTCCACTATAGATCAGGTGCACCGTATCACTCATATTATTGAACAAGCCCTAGAAGATAAAAAAGTCTGCTCAGCTGTCTTCCTCGACGTTACTCAAGCGTTCGATAAAGTCTGGCACAAGGGACTTGACCATAAGCTCAGACTAATACTTCCAGCCAAATATGTTGAACTGCTTCACTCTTATCTATCAAATCGATACTCCCGGATCAAACAAGATGATGCTTACTCGGAAGCAAAAATAATTAATGCTGGCGTACCACAAGGAAGTGTACTCGGCCCACTACTGTACGTCCTTTACACCAGCGATTTGCCTGAACACGAGGGGAACACCCTGGCATCATTTGCAGATGATACTGCTATTCTTGCCATTGGTGAAGACAATCGAGAATCGACCTCAAAACTTGAAAGATCCATCGAGAATCTCCATGATTGGGCAATTAAGTGGAGAATCAAGATGAATGAGGCAAAATCAGTCCATGTTGATTTCACCAACCGCCAAATCAAAAATATACCAATCTATCTGAATGGCAGAGTCATCCCTTATGCCAATGAGGCAAAATATTTGGGTATGACTCTGGATACAAGGCTCCGCTGGAGAGCGCATGTAAAAAACAAAAAAACAGAATTGGACACCAAATTCCGAAAAATGTATTGGTTGATTGGTAGACGATCAAAACTGTCTATCCAAAATAAATTAACTTTATACAATCAGGTCCTTAAGCCAGTCTGGACATATGGTGCACAGCTCTGGGGCTGCACCTCTCAAAGTAATCGTGATATTATACAGCGATTCCAGAACAAAGTACTGCGGTCATGCGTCGATGCGTACCGCTACTCGACCAATAATGATATCCATAACGACCTCAAAATTCCCACAATAAATGAAGTAATAAAAACTCAAGCGATAGCCCATCATCAGAGGCTCCAAGGTCATATCAACGAGGAGGTTGTGAAGCTGCAGGACGTTGATGATCTGCTCAGACGACTGAAAAGACGAAAACCTCACGACCTGTGGTAATAGGGAGTGATGTGTTCATGAAAGTTTGTTCAGTGAGTGTAGTGATGTGCGCTCCTGCAAATCGTGTTCATTGAAGACACTAAATAGCTGAAATGATGTATAGGATGTGTTATGTATCACAGACTTGTTTCAGTCACCGATTATTCATTGTCAAAGAAATGTTGCTAATAAGTTGTATTACTTGGTGCAATAAATATTATGAAAAGAAAAAAAAAAAAAAAAAAAAAAATTATTTGTTACTGATGATGGTCTCCTAACCGTCGAAATCGATTTAACATTGTAACTCTTTATTTTTCGTGGAAATAGACAACGTTTTTCACGAAATTCTGTATTGAAATGGGTTTCCACAACTCCGTCGCGAGTGATTTAGTTCGTACCTTTAGGTCTACGTTATCACAAATTCTGCAAGCACACGTGTTGCGGGCGCTTACTTTCATGGGGACAACCCAGAAGGGCTTCAATTTACAAAACTTTGAATAGCTAATTATATAGCTTGAGCCAGCACAAAATTTTGAGAGTAAATCCATCAATGTACCTGAAAGGTAGCGCTTCTGCTTATTAAATTTTTTTCGTGTAATGCAGTCTAGTTTTCCTGGGCACATTTTTTTTTTTTTTTTTTTTTTTTTTTTTTTCGTGATTTATTTATTGCAACTGAAACATATACATCTCATCTAGCAATATTACATTTCATGTTAGGCTCACTAAGGGGGGAGGTTTACAGCAAAACCTGGCCCATACTTGTATCAAGTACAGTTAAAAGAACACTGGATTACACTTGCACTATTTGCACAGCACAGTTAGGTCCAGAGGTTTATTTCTCTTGAGTCGCCGAAGTTCTCCTTCGTTGTTTAAAACGTTGAGCATCTCCAGGTTCTCGTGTTTGTGGAGGCGATGTTCGTGCTTCCTTGCATATTTGGCGATAATTTCGGTGACCGTTTCTACCCTCAAGTCTCGATGAATATCATCATTCCGCATGAACCAGGGGGCCTGAACTATACTTCTCAGTATTATATTTTGTCGGGTTTGGATTGTTTTAATATTTGATTTTTTCGCACAACCCCAAAGCTGAATCCCATAGGTCCAGATAGGGCGCAGTATCTGTTTGTATATGAGTAATTTATTGTGTAGTGAGAGATGGGAGTTCCTTCCCATCAACCAGTACATCTTTCTGAACTTGATTTTTAGTTCCTGATTCTTTTTTTCAATGTGATATTTCCAGTTAAGTTTGGAATCAAGGTGCATCCCTAAGTATTTTACAGTGTCAGAGTATGGAATTTTATTTGAGTTGATCTCAACTTCTGGGGCTATGATTTTTCTATTAGTAAAGTTGATATGCACTGACTTTGTTTCATTTAGTTTCATTCTCCACATCTTGGTCCAATTGACAACCTTGTTAGTGGACGTCTGTAGATTGCGAGTTGCAGTTTCAGCGTCATCTCCAACAGAGAGGATGGCAGTATCATCTGCAAAAGTAGCTACAGTTGTGTTTTCCTGTTGTGGAAGATCTCGTGTGTACAGCAGGTAAAGTACTGGGCCCAGGACACTGCCTTGCGGTACCCCTGCTTTTATAGGCTTCAAGACAGAGTACTGGTCACCCTGCTTTACCCTGAAGTGTCTGTTCGCTAGGTAGGATTTTAGGAGTAAGTAAAACTGTTTTGGGAGATCCCTGTGCAGTTTATACTCAAGTCCCTTGTGCCAGACCTTGTCAAATGCCTGGGCCACGTCCAGGAAGATACTGGCACATATTTTTTTACCTTCTAGAGCCTTTTCTATTATGTTAGTGATTCTATGAACTTGATCTAGCGTAGAGTGGCGTTGCCTGAAACCGAATTGGTGGTCTGGTATCAATTTTCTGTCTTCAATAATTGGTTTAAGCCGTTTGAGCAACAATTTTTCGAACAGTTTTGATAAGACAGGGAGGAGGGATATGGGTCGGTACCCCGTCTTCTCATTTGGTGATTTTCCTGGTTTGGAGATCATTATGACTTCCGCTACTTTCCACTGGGAAGGTACATGTCGTAACCTGAACGTGGCGTTGATGATATGAAGTAGTTTTGTTATAGCCTTTTCAGGGAGCTCTTTCACAATTCGAACGGTTATCAGGTCATAGCCTGGGGTCTTTTTAGGATTAATGTTGCCCTTAATTTCATCTTTGAGTTCTTTTAACGTAACGGGCCGAATATCAAGCTCATCCGTTTTTTCTATCAGTGTTGCGTTTTCTTCAGGTGCCTGCACTGGAAGAGGTTGAAAAGTTTCATAGAGATGATCTGCAAAAAGTTGAGCTTTCTCTCGGTTACTTCTGGCCCATGTCCCGTCATCCTTTTTGATTGGAGGAGAATGAACTTTAGGTCTATTTATATTTTTGGTTACCTTGTAGAGGGAGTATTCGGTGTCTTTCTCTGCAGTTAGGTTACTCAAAAAATGTTCAACTGATTGGTTATCTATTGATCTAATAAGATATTTAAGTTTGTTGCCGAGTCTATTAAGAATAGTTTTGTTTTCAGGGGTTCTGTTATTCTTCCATTTCCTTCTGGCTTTACGTTTGGCGCACAGGAGATCCCTTACTTCTAACGGATATGATTTCGAATTAGTGTCATAGTTACAGTTTTGGTTTATTGGGGTACATAACCAGGCTGCTTGTTGTATGTTATTGATGAATAAGTCGAGTTCGTCTTCCAGTTGTTTAGGGGTTTTCAGAGGAACTTTAAGGTCGATCGATGTTTCCAATTGCTGCCGGAAACAGGACCAGCAAGTATTTCTATTGAATAAACTCGGAGAATTTTCACTAATGATTACTTTTTCACTGATTGTTATTATGACAGGCGAGTGGTCAGAGGGTAGGTCATCGCTGTCCTCTAGATTTATGTAACCACTTGAGATACCTTTGCTTATAAAGAAGTCTATTAGGTCTGGGGTTTTGTTAGCATCCGTGGGCCAGTATGTAGGCCTTCCAGTTGAGAGGAAGTCGCACTTGAAAGAAGCTGCTGCTTCATACAACTCTTTACCTTTAGCCGTGGTTAATCGCGAACCCCAGAAGGTATTTTTGGCATTGTAGTCACCTCCTATTATAAAGTTGTTACCAAGCGATTTAAGAAGGACCGTATAATCATCTTTCTTTAAGTTAAACCTGGGGGGACAGTATATTGCGGCTATACTAAAGCTTTTATTATTGAGTTGTACCTTGACCGAAGTTACCTGCATTTTTTCCTCTTCGATTTTTGGTTCTTCATGGTGAGTGATGTTAGCTTTAATGAGAATTGCCGAACCTCCTCTAGCTTTATTACTTGGGTGTAACGTATGATAACACGTGTATCCTCTTATTTTGATGTATGACGTCCGAGTGAAATGGGTTTCAGAAATAAGTAAGATGTCTATCTTGTTGGAGTGGAGAAATAATTCGACTTCCTTAATGTGATTTAGCAATCCGTTCGCATTCCATGTTGCTATTCTTAAAGTCGGTCCCATTAAATCAGTCCATGGCTAGTAAGTCCTTTTTCTAGCTTAGTTATTCTTTCAAATATTTGTTTATTGGTATGTTTTTGTTCATCCAGTCTTTCCAGTATCTGTGCCAGCATTTTTTCTGTGTTCGACACATTAACCTCTTTTTTAGCAACGGTAGCATATGAAACCTTTGAAGTAGTTGCTCCTGTAATGGTTGAAGTAAGCGATTTCCGCCTATTAAAATTCCTCTCAACTGAAGCATCACGCTTGGTCTGTTCTTTCAGTTGGGGTTTAGTAATTTTGTTTCTCATTCTTTGTAGCTCCTTAGCTACCTCGCATCCTCGATAATTTGCTGGATGATTCCCTTTGCAGTTGACACATTTGGGGGAGTCCGCTTTGTTCAGGGTACATTCAGAAGTTTTATGCTTTCCAGCACATTTCACACAAGCAGATTCCTTCCCGCAGTAGGATTGGGTATGCATGTATGACTGGCAATTCTTACATTGGGGAATGAGTTTAGAAGTTTTTTTCACCGGCTCAATCTTCACAATTATGTTGAGAATGGCCTTAATACTATAGATTTTATTTACATCCTCATTTTTGTCGAAGGTCAACATAAAGAGAGGAAGAGGTTTATGAATGGTTACAATTTCACCACTGTCATTTTTCCTTTTCTCTTTCTTGAGAATGTTGGTAACATCCAGGATGGCAAGACCTTGCTCCTTAAGGTCTCCAATAATGTCAGTTTTCTCACATGTTTCATGTAATCCTCTAACCATGACCTTAATAGGTCTGTCTGCTTTGTCTTGATATGTGTACCACTGTTTTTTATCTGAACGTAGTTTGTCTGTAATCAGTTTCCAATTGGTTCTTGTATCTACGTTTATTTTCCAAACGTTATTATTGAGAGCAGTGACCTTGTATTGCTCTCTAGGGATATTCAGTAACATATCTTTGAGGGCTGCGTAGCTCTTTAGCCCTACAACATTTATGGGTGGTGGAGGAGGGTCCTTTTTAGGCTTAATCGTTTCTACCTTGGTTACCTTGGTTACGTCCTTGTCAGTCTTAGTCGTGTTGGTAGGCCATTCAACCTCCGGAGAACGCCGAGCCTTACGCTTCTTGCGGGCCCTTTTTAAGATCCAGTCAGTTTCTCTAGACAATTCGTCTTCGTCCGTACTGTAGGATGTAGGGACGTTGGGTTGAGTTAATTCCGATGTCCTTTGTTTTTCCTTTTGATTTTCATTTAATTTAACAATATGATCGTTAGCTTGACTGAGGTAATCGCATAAGTCAGTTATAATAGAGTACAGATGATTAAAAGCATCACTTACGTTGGGGTCAGCGAAGGCTCTTGTTGTTATGCGATGTTGCAATAACTCTTGCTTAGTTTGATCAACAATGTCCTGGAGCGTCGTCTGCTCGCCAGCGGCGTCCGCCTTGTCAGTCATGCCACTAAATAAACATTCCCAAACGCGAAGCGAAACATCAGTGTAATAAACCTTTATCGCGGGAGGTCGCTCCGATGTTATTCCAACGAGCTCTCGCACAAGACTGATCCCTGGGCACATGATGCTATTTTCATCATCCTCAAAAAATCGAGTTACGTCATGTTTCACCTCTTCCGTTATTTTCTTCAACTTCATTCGGGCAACACCACTGTTCGTGACGTCATGAGCCTTTCTATTGAACAACCTCGAAGAGAGAAATTTAAATTTGCTTAGTAAACGATACTGCTTCAGGAACCTCGCATTGCTGAGGAAACCTCGTCGGAACTGAGATTTCACTTTTCTGTTCAGTGTGTTGAAATAACATTTTACTGATTCTGCAAAGAGGACGCTCCGAGCTATCTGTTTTGGAGTTTCATTCTCCATTATGTCCTTCACTTTGCTTTGGGGGGAGAATGTAGAAATTTTAGCTCGTGTCAGTCTTTTCTTCAAACGCTCAATAATTGTTCAGCTCTTTTTCTGGTTTTCGTCTTCCAAATGTTCAATCCTGTTAGCGAATTTTTGAAGAAAATTAAGCTATTGCTCTCGCCTCAAAATTTGTAGAATGTGAATTTTTGATAAATTTTTATGCAGAAATCCGTTTCAGGCTATTCTGAATCATATTCTGAAGTTTAACGCATTTTTTTATGTATGTATGTATGTATATATGTATGTATGTATGTATGTATGTATGTATGTATGTATGTGTCATTCCAGACGATAACTGTCCTTAGAATTGTGCTAGAAACTTCAAACAAATTTTAAAATGTTAAGGACACAAAACGAAAGTTCAAGTTCGTTGGCCAGCATGATCGGATTACATCTTCGGGTTGAAATTTTCAAAAATGTAGTCAAAAATTTCAAAATAGCCTGGTTTTTGCGATTTGTTGTGCGAAATAATTTTTTCAGCATACTAACATGTGGTATATTCGGAATCAGCGTAGAATTTCCTATAAGAATATGTATCAAGTTTTCAAAAATTTCAAAGTTGAAAAATCAGTCAAAAATCGAAATAATGCCGTTCGCTAGTTGTAAAATCGGTAATATTTGCATGAAATATTGTCCAAATTCAGATTGAACTACTCTTATGGAAGTATCCCTGTATAACCAATCCTAGAACCATGCTGTTTAAAACGTAGGTAGTAGGTGCTTGTAAAAAAATAAATAAATAAAAAAAAAAATGTTATTTCATTTTATGTCAAGATTTGATGATTTTATCATAGGATACTGTCAAGATTTCAACTGCCTTCAATACTGACCACTTTGGACATCGAAATCTATGAATATTTACCTACATTTGTCTTTAAATCTACAAGATTAGTTTAATAATAATAAAGTATGAGTACCTCCTAATTATTTTTAATAATTTGATTCCATGTTTGTCTATCAAAATCATAAACTAAAATTTCTCTACGCGATCAATAGCGACTGAAATGTCGACGATTTCTTCAAAAATTCGCTCATGGGGTCATGCTGCATGACTGGACTTTTTCGTGTTTCGTGGAGTTGCACCACTCCACATGCTTTTCTCAGGAAAAATAATAATGAGAACCTGTACTCCCTTTGAAAACACACTGCAAATGAATCATTTTGTTTCTCTTACCTTCAACAAGATTCACGCTGGTGAGGGATTAACACGTTTGATTGACGAGAACCGACTCTCACACAAACGAATTCACGAAAAAACTGAACACGTGGGAGGTTATCCAGAGTTTATCCAGAACACGTTATGTTATCCAGAGTTTGGCACCAACCTCAGCAATGTAACCAACATGATAAATTTGGTAGTTTTTCTCTGGAGAGTGGTGAGTGCCTTTTTCAAAAAAATGTGAGGGACTAACTTCAAAACCTGGGGACACAAGTGATCATGGCTACTGGTACTTTGGTAGACCACTACAGAGGCTACCTACCGTCAAAAGTGTTACTTGACAACCTTGAAAATCATATGGTAAAAAATATACAGCGATACTATCACTCATATGACTACTTTTCACATTCAAAGTAAGAAATTCCTGTCGAGGGACACGTGAGGGACTAACTTTTCGACATTTTGAATTTAAATTTCGTCATGAAAATGGGTGAATATTTCGATTGAAAATGACTGGAAACGAAGATGAGTGTATTTATTTTTCAATGGTAAAAAAAGCATACTCCAAGTAGGTAATATATGGATCCCACAATCTCCGAGGGACTTAATTTCGTGCGAAATGGGAGAAATACCCATATATATAACGACAGAGGAAACCCTCCCTCCTCCACCTCTAAGGGTAGACTATAAAAAAGAACAACAAAAAAACTACTGGAAGAAAGTACCATATGTATGAGCCCTAGTTGGTCCTGAAACTTCGACATCACTCTCTGGATATATGTAACTGGTACTTTCCAACATACTATCGAACCATATGCGTTGTATATTGGTTATGATTTGGGTTGTTGAAGAACCATGAGAAAATATCCCTTACTCAATATTTTAGTTCCTATGGAGCTAGGAGGAAATACAAATAATATACTAATACTAAAGGGCCGTTTACACGAGCAACAAAAGTTGTGCAACTCCAGAAAAATTGCACTAGAAAAGTTGTAAGCAACACAAAGCAATAAAATTGCCTCGTGTTGCGTCAAGATGTTGCAAGGAATTAATTGCACTGTGTTGCACCAAAAAGTGGTGCAATAGAAATTGCTCAATTTTTTCGTTTACACGGGCGACAACAGTTTGCGCTATGGACGGTCAAGAGGTGGTCGTCGCTGCTGCTGTGGTCGTCGTCGCTGCTGCTGCCAACCAAAGGAAGAAGAGGAGAATTTGGCAGCGCCAGTTTCTGAGCCAGAGAGAATGTGGGTTGGCTCTCACCTCTGAAATTCTTTCACGTCAATATTTGCTCATAAGGCCATGCTGCACACATAAACTCCTATCTTTCCTATGTTAAAATTCTCTCATGAGGCACTGCTGCACCCCATCAGTGCAGTTTCACATCAGTATTCGCTCATAAGGCCATGCTGCACCCCATCAGTGCAGTTTCACGTCAATATTTGCTCATAAGGCCATACTGCACAAATAAACTCTCAATGTGATACGCTGTTTCGTTCCCTCTCCCGACCCAAGGCCGAAAAATTTCTGCAATAGTGCAATAATTTTCCAAACCCCTGGACTTCATTTCAACACGATGCAACAGTTGCCGAGAGGGCTCGTGGGCCTGAAATGTTGTACATCTCCCGTCAATTAATTGCGTGCAATCTTCGGCAATTTTTTCGAGGAGAGAATAGTTGTCCACCTTTTTTTTAATAGTTGTGCAATACTTTTTTCTGCAATTATTGCCGGAAAAAATCGCTCGTGTAAACGGGCCTTAATAATTACAGTAGGTACTTAATCTCATTACTATTTGCTGAAAAACCGATAAAAATCGTAATAAAGGTAAAATTCCAAAGGTATCCAAAGTTTAATTTGAATTGCAGAATATAAGGATATATTTAAGGGAAATATTTAAAAATCGGGATGTCAAAAACATTATAAAAACAAGTAAGTTTTATCAGTTTCAAGAATTAAACGAGATCACCCGGAGCATTGTGCAATTTTATGGAAGGGAGCTAAACACGACACTGAATCGCAATGCGAATCAGACATTGTGGAGTAGGCTGAAATTTTGGTATTTCGGTTTGATCTTATTCTGTTTTCTAGTTACAGCTATCTATGTACCCCCTTTCCCATATCAGACCAGATTGGATTTTATATATGATTTTTTTAAATAATTTTTATTAGATTTAATTATTATTTAACGAAATTGTGTGGTCTCGAAAAGCCAAATCAAAGGGGATATAATGATATTGGTTCATATGTAGATTAAACAGAAAGAATGTGAATTTTTTATGTATTTGTATGGATCAATAATATTTTAGGAATGTGGAACGGAAAAGCTATGCGAAACTCATGGAAATCAGCGTCAAGAATTCCAGCTATTTCTGCTAACAATGGGATGATCCACGCATTTTGCTAAGCATTATTATTAAACCCGATGATTTCGGAGTTTCCCGTTATCTCGGAGGCCTTTAGCGATCATAAAGTTATCGATTCCGACCAACAACACAATACAAACTGGGTCGGGAGGCGTTTAGCGGTAGTCACTATGGTGACGGAAGATAATGCAAGAGTTATGGAAAGGAGGAGGGAGTTTGGGGGAAGCCCTTCTGGGAGCGGTTTCATGCGGTAAATGGCATTAAACCTTGAGTCTCCCCGGAAAGGGGTGAGAGGGAATGTTGCGGCGGGGAGGGTGGAAGGAATCGGGAGGTTATACCGAAAGGTTAATTTACTGTCGCTCCACGGGGCTAATTGGCAGTAACGGTCTTGAAGTAACGCTCTTGATCCTTTTGGGACTTCCAGGAATAAAACGGGAGGGGGGGCGTCAGGATTAATTTATTGCGAGGCCCTAAAACCGAGGAATTCGAGATGGCATGAGTGGGGTGGGACGGAAAGTATTAAAAGATTAAGCCTTCGTTAGAGCTGAAATCTGTTTGTATTTCTGTGGAGGCGAATCTTCACCGGGATGTTATGAAACGTAACACTCGTAAACAAGGAACATGGCAGCTTGCTTCAGTAGCCTATCCTCCACCTTGGGGTTTGATAATGTATACATGAAGCAGCTAATACCTAATGAAAATTGTAATAAAGCCACAGTGACATTGCGAGTTTTGGAGCATGTTTTTGCCATCGTAACACGGCCAGAAATGAGACAAAATTACATTTAGTGCGTTACGCTCCTATTGACATTTTCATGTCTTTGCCCTGGCACATTGCACAAAAAACAGTCACGTAACGTAACGTAAATATTTTGACGATTTCCGCTTACAACCGAGTCGTTGCTAGGGAAATGGTACTTCGTCGTTTTTCATCCCAAAAAATTCGTTGACCATTCGTTCGAAAGCTCTCGATTTATCCAACCATATTATGTTTACTACTGCGAAGTGCGAGGCCAACAAGCTGAGTTATGAGCAAGGTTATTTGAATAATTGTGTACACTCAGGTGATCATTCTCAATAATTGATATTGTGAACATGATTGCCACCGCTTGTTAATTTCTGATGATTTCATTGAGCTGGTGTTTCGATGATTTGATTCATAGTAGGTGATCCAAATATTGCGAGAACGGTTTGATTTGTGAAGCGGTGGTTAAATCATTTTAATAGGTAATTTCTATGCTTTACACTCTAGGAAGCTGTAATTTCTTATGTAGCCTCTTTAGGACATTTACTTGACGATGCCCAGGGTCCGGATTAGATGAGTGGTTTTTGAAGCTAATTTATATGTTTTACACTCTGGGAAGCTGTAATTTCGTATGTAGTCTCTTTAGCACATTTACGTGACGATGCCCAGGATCCGGATCAGCTGAGTGGCTCTTAGAGCTTGCATACGAGTCTGCAGGGGGGTAGGTGATGTAGCCTGGCTCGAATTCAATGAAGTACCCACGGGTGTCGGAACAATGAGTCAACACGATCGCGAATTCAATTAAGTACCCACGGGTGGGCGGTTTCTCTTATGGCCCATTTAATTGATTTGTACGCCCCGCCGTGCGATGCACGGGTGAGATCTGCCTAGTAATAAATACAATAAGAAAACACACATGAAAATGTCCCAATGTGTTGCAGCTCTTTCTTATGATTTTCACGTACAACCAAGCCGTTGCTGGGGAAATAAAACTTCTTTAGTGTTTATGGGACCAAAATCGTTCTCCATTTGTTGGAAAGCTCTCGATTTATCACGCATTTCTTTCGTACTTTTAACTTAGAGTAATAAATCAGCATTCCTAGACACTACAATGGCTTAGAGGTCATGAAATGTCGTGGTAAAATGAGAGCATTCCAAAAAGTGGCGAACGTTTAAGTACCGATTGTATCATAGAGTGAATAGATTGTAAGACAGGAGCGAATCACCAAGACCTTCCCCAACAACACGGGCCAGGCCTATCGTTAGGAAAGAAATCGAAAGTGAATAGCTTAAGTTGTTCAATTTGTTTCTTTTGATTTTCACGTACAAGCAAGCCGTTGCTGGGTAAATGAAACTTCTTTTTTTTCATGAAATTTCATGTAGATTCCGAATATTTCCGAATATTCCGAATATTCCGAATTTCGATCCCCCGCGCAGCGAAAGCACCTCCTCGATCTGAGGAATGAATTGGATTCTCGTACTAAGAATGGTGAAGCCGGCCTTATTATACGCTATGTAAATGGTACTCCGACGATTGTACTTAACTCTTCTTCAGCCAACAAACCACGAAATTCAAAAAACTTTGTCGCCTCTCCTGCTATTACCAAAACACCCGCGGAATAAACACCAAGTTGGACTGTTTCCGTTCTCAGATTGCAACTTTAAGCTACGATCTTCTATTACTCACAGAAACCTGGCTTACGTCGGCAGTGGATTCTATTGAACTTGGTTTATCATCTCGTTATCAGATTTATAGGAATGATCGTTCTTCACTCAACTCTTCAAAGACTACTGGTGGTGGGGTTCTCATTGCCGTTTCTAATACATTAGCTTCTATCAGACTTAAAAATCACTTTACTTGCCTCGAGCAACTATTTGTATTGTTACCTGACCACAAATTAATTATTGGTTGCCTCTATATTCCTGATTATTCACCACTTTCCCATTTTGAATCTTTGTTTGAAGAAGTTGAGCGGCTCACTTTTGAATACCCGGATCACAACTTTTGTATAGGTGGTGACTTTAACCTTCCTTGTTTATCGTGGGATTCATATGCTGTGGATCTTACTTCCTCTGGTATATCCAACAAGTCTAGGGTCATATTGGATATGATTAACTTATTCAATTTCCGTCAATTTAATACACTAAAAAATTATGCTGGCAATGTTCTTGATTTATTCTTGTCTGATTTAACTTCAGTGAGTTTGCGCCATGCTGATCCCATTGTTAAGCTTGATTTATCACACCCGGCGTTTGAATGTTATTTCACCCCATCTTCAATTCGTAGTCATAGTTTTCGTACACCAGAACAGTTTAATTTTAATTTTAAAAAAGGTAACTATGTTGCCATGAACAATTACCTGTCAGATATTGATTGGAGTTTCTGTGTTGATTTACGTTTTGACGACGCCATCATTAATTTTTATAATGTTGTTCACGATGCCATCAATTTGTTTGTTCCTCGAATAAGAGAAGTTAATACTACCTTCCCCAAATGGTTTAATAGAGAATTGATTAATTTAGTCAATGATAAAAACTTTGCACACGCAAGATATAAATTTACTGATCTACCTAGTGATTATGAAATTTTCTCAGAAATTAGAAAGAAATGTAAATCAGTTTCATGTAAGTTGTATAAGGACTACGTTAAGACTGTTGAGGGATCCGTAAAATCAAATAATGTCAAAGCATTCTGGAACCATTTCAATTATTTAAGAAAAGACTCAGATTTGCCTAAGTTGATGTATCTAGGTACTGAATCAGCTAATAATAACCGTGATATAGCTAACCTATTTGCTAGGTACTTTTCTTCAGTGTATGAGAAGCCGTCTACCTGTGTACTTGATGACGAAACCTCATTTTCTAATTTTTCGATGGGGTTTCTCAACATAAATAAGGAAAATGTTTTGAAGGAACTTTCATCATTGGATGTTACTAAAGGAATGGGCCCAGATTGTGTCCCTCCTTGTCTACTTCGTGGTTGTGCTGATAGCTTATTCATGCCTTTATTTTTTCTTTTTAACCGCTCGCTTCAGCTTGGCCACGTACCTGATTACTGGAAGGTGTCCTATGTTACCCCTGTTCCTAAAAAAGGTGACAAGTCTCAAATCACTGAATACCGTCCTATTTGCTCTATCTCCACAATTCCGAAGCTCTTAGAAAAATTGATTGTTTCCCAGTTAGAACCTATAATTAAAAGTAACCTATCAATACACCAGTTTGGTTTCGTTAAGGGGAGGTCAACTATTTCGAATCTTGTTTGCTTTCAACAGTTTATTCTTGACGCATTTGAATGCGGTACTCAAGTTGACTGTGTATATACAGATTTTTCAAAATGTTTTGATAAAGTTCCTCTTTCTCTTTTGATCTCTAAAATGAGAGCCTTTGGTTTTTTCGGTTCTTTGCTTGGGTGGTTTGAGAGCTATCTTTCCAATCGATCTCAGATTGTTAAAATCAAATCAAATTTTTCCCATTCGTTTCCTAATACATCGGGCGTCCCACAGGGGTCACACGTCGGGCCTTTATGCTTCCTAATTTTTGTAAATGATCTTACTGATATTTTTTCTGGTAGCAGTTGTTTTTCTCTGTTTGCAGATGATTTAAAAATTTATTCTAGAATCACATCTCAGTTTGACTCGGATCATCTTCAAGGAAATCTCAACGCACTACACTCGTGGTGTGTCAAAAATTGCCTGTTTTTAAATATCCAAAAGTGTTCAGTAATTACTTTTTCTAGATCTCCCAATCCTCTTGTCTTTCATTATGTGCTAAACGACCAGGTCATACAACGTGTATCATCCGTTACTGACCTTGGTATCTTGTTTGACGGTAAATTATCGTTTAATGATCACATTGACAAGATCTGTGGCAAAGCTATGAAATCGTTGGGCTTCTTAAAACGTCATACCCGTGATTTCAATAATGTAGATGCCTTGATCGTGCTATACAATGCATTAGTGCGTCCCACTCTTGAATACGGATCGATGGTGTGGTCTCCTTACTACGCTAACGCTATTGCTCGATTGGAAAAAGTTCAGAAAAGGTTCGCTCGCTATGCTGAATGTCAAAGAGGAGTGGGTTGGGAAGATTTTAATTATCAGGCTTTTCTTAATAGTAATGGTATAACTTCGCTCGAGGCTAGGCGTAAAACTGCTGATGGTGTTTTTATTTTTAAGCTTATCCATAATTTAATTGATTGTCCCGAACTTCTTCAGCTTCTAAATTTTCATGCCCCCCTGTATCGCACTAGAACCTCCACCTTATTTTATACTCCTACCACAACCACAAATTACCTGCTTAACAATCCACTCCATAGAGCACAACGCATTTTCAATATTCCTTCTGTCTCCGAAAAAATAGATATCAGCACAGTTTCCCTTTATCGTTTAAAAAAAATACTTGATTCTTTATAATTAGAAATCCTCGTTTTATTTTCTTATTTTATTTTTTATCAGTAATTCTTTTTCGTTCGCTTATCAATTTTTCTGTACCTTTATAATATTTATAACATTTCTCTTGTAATTGGGCTTCAGCCCGTATGTTTCATAAATAAATAAATAAATAATAAATAAATAAATATGCATTACAAAATGGAGGCACCTAATTGAAATTTATTTTTCTGACAATTATCACTTACAACCAAATCGTTCTACGGAACTGTATTTTAGGTATTTATCATCGTTCAAAAATCGTTTGCTAGTCGTTGAAAAAAGCTCCCGATTTACTTAACCCTATAATGTTAACTACTGCGCTGTGCGTGGCCAACAATCTGAGGAATGAGCGTAGTTGCCTCAATAATTATTTACATACAGGTGATCCATCTCAGTTAATTTTGTAAACATGATTGCAACCACTATTAGAAGTTAATTAACTAACTACAGTTAATTTGAGGTTTATGGCCGATAAGCGTAGCAATCATCGGAGGAAAAGTATAGTAAAAAACGGGATCATGTTCAGAACATGCCAAAGCATATTATCCGACCATAATAGCATGTTTCTAGTACAATTCTTAACCAGGCGACAGCATTTTCGGTGAAATTTTCGATTTTTACTTATCTTCAAGCAGTGCCCTTTGCCAGTTTACCGGATAACTAGTGGACGGATCGTAAAATAAATAAGTTCATCGTGTTCAGCGCATGCGAAAACCGATAAATTGACCCCAAAAAAAAAAATTGAAATCCGTCCTTCAAATCATCACCTCGGCACCAATTTAGAGGTTGGTTTACGATAGCGGTCGATAACTGGCCAAAATCGACCCAGGTAAAGTGGTTAGGATTAATATTTTTTGCTAAAAATTTAGGAGGGTCATCCTGACATACCGAGGAAGCAAAAAAACAATGGGGACAAAAAATCCCTGAACTTTTTTTTTTTTTTTTTTTGAACCACCCTACCCTAATGGTAGGTATTTGAAAAAAAATAGAAAACCAGGCATTGCAACTGAGTCACCATGTACATACCTTCAGCTATGGTATGTATGTTTCTATAGAATGTGTTGATTGTTTTTTAGAAAGCCTATGTGATTTGGTTGACCTTGAAGTTGTCGTGATCAGAAGTCCAGAGCAGCTAAATGAAAATCAAAAATCTACCCACCTTAACCTGCGAGCAGATAATTCACCGTGACACGGAAAGATTAAGGACCTGGAAGTGTATCGGCGATATTTCAGAACTTAGGCCTTTACGGAGCGCGGGTCCAATACAAAGAAGGGAGGTGTGGTAGGCGTGGAAGAAGAATGGGGAAAAAACGGAGAAAATAGCTGAGAAAAACGGTAATCAATTTCCGACCACAGCTGAGAGGGAATGTGTCGAGGGTTTACACGCTCCGTGGGAGAACCGGCGAAAAAACGCCTATTTATAAAACGGAGCGCCACACCGGGCTGTCGCTGTAGCGCGCCTTTTATTGGCATTTGAGCGTCGAGAGGGTTAAGAGCCGAAGAGGCTGGAAGGAGGAATCCACAGGCGTTTCAGATCCGCGGGCTGATAACGTCATTAGCAAGGCTGGGGAAATTCCAACGACTCCGTAGAAATAACTCCGAGAACGCTGTAATAGAAATCAAACTCGTATAATTATTAGGAGAGAATTCGATTGCTTTTTCTGGGAATATTCGTTGGTTAATTGAGTTGAAACGCGGTCATAAAGCTGATAATTGGAATAAATCATGAATGTGATTGAACCTGAATATCGATTCCCAGTACTCAACATTTTATTGATTATAGGTACAAAATACGTTTCTCCATCGAAAATGGCAATTAGGAGTAGAACATTTTTGTGCACAGACATTCTCAATGTTCTAATTTATGGATAATAAACTTTTGAATTACTTTTTTAAATTTTATTTTACTTATTTAGGTATTTATTAACATGTATCATGTTTTAGCCCTGGGGTCCTAGCTAATTTTGCGAGTCAAATTTTTTCCGCGGACGAAATTAATTACAGTGATTTCCGCCTACAACCGAGTCGTTGATAGGGAAATGGTACTTCGTCGTTTTTCATCCCACAAAATTCGTTGACCATTCGTTCGAAAGCTCTCGATTTATCCAACAATATTATGTTAACTACGGCGAAGTGCGTGTCCAACAAACTGAGTTATGAGCATGGTTATATAAATAGTTTACACACAGGTGATCATTCCCAATAATTGGATATTGTTAACATGATTGCCATATATATATATATATATTTTTTTTTTTTTTTTTTTTCAATACTTAATGAAGCTTTGTAATCGACCAAGAACGAGAAAAATGTTTAGTACTTCCCAAAATTTGTTAGTTTACGTTTCAAGATACTACTAGATTGAAAATTGAATTTGGGAGAACAAATACATCTGTGTGCCGTATACAGCTGGGTACTGGACTGAAGATCACAAAATCTGGCTAAAAAATGTTCTATTTAACTCATTATCTCAATAAATATTAAATACGAAGGCTGAATCCATGCGGAGATCTCTCGCAGTAAACTTTGTTGACTATCTTAGGACATCCATAATATCCACGCGATGGAAACTTCATCTATGACGAATTTAGTTGATTCAGTTCGTGGTTGTAGAAGTGATCTGGACAAATGGGTGGAGAGGTTTTGATGTCGATATGATGAACTTTTGGCAGAGAATCTTAAATCTGTGAGAAGGTATTTGGACATAACACTTCCTAAGCATTCCTCAAAACTGCAGTGATATTGGAAATGTGAGAAAATCTTCATTTTAAACGTGAATATCTCCTATTGAATGTGCTTGAAGCATCATAAAAGGGCACAATACTACGATAGGGAATTTAACGCTCTTTTTAACAGTGATCTTGTTTGTAATTTCATTGTGACTTTAAGGAGTATTATTATCTTATTTCATAAAGTCAAAAACACGAGAAAAAATCTTGAAATTGAAATTACTTGAAAACAAATAAATTGAAAAAAATCTCAAAACAGCTTTTTGTTGGCAACTGCTCGTAGGATTGATCTGTGGTAAGTCCTCAACCAGTAGTTTTTACACAATGTATTCATGAAGATGGATGGCATGCCACGTTTTTACACTGCTATCATCGTTTTCTAGTATACCAATCTTTCGTAGGCTCGACGCATAGGTGGGTTGAATTAGGCCTCATTTGACGAATATTTGTTTATCGCAGAGAAGGTGAATATGGTCATCAACTTGTGAGGCACCTAACGCTGAAATATGGCGGTGCAGAATTACAACGCCTAACTCGCTGTTTGTTTGTGGGGTTACCGCTCGGGAATACTGATACAAGGGATGGGAAGGTGGAACTGCACGAAATATTACGTGAAAGAGAGGGGAAAGAGAAGTCCTGACCTAGAAACCGGATGACGGGCTCGAGTGTTCATTAGAGGGTGACTAACTGCGCACTCTGGCGTCGAGCATGTGCAACAATTTAATCACAACATCCCCCGGGTTCGGGTGAAGGAAGGCCACCCAGGGGTGGGGCTGTGAAGTCGTGGAAAGCCCACTCATAAAGAGCGGTGAACTGTAGCAATTATAACTTCGTGTCGCTGCGAGCAGGAAAAAATATGAGGAGGATGTGGTGTAAAATTAAAAAGGACGCTCGAGCACACACAGAAAACGCGTGATCCGCACACCCCGGAATGAAAGACACAATTTTCCTACATTTAAAAAGATTATGAACGAACGTTACGCTGCTAAGGTTGAACGAGAACGTAATGATGCGAAGAAGTTTTGGTGACGCGTCATACCTTCCCTTACAGTTATAAACTTTGACATTCCTTTAACTTCTTTTCGTGTGAATGCTTGAAAAATAATTGAGTGGAAGTAAGAAGATATTCTCGCTAACAAGATCGGTTTCTTTCAGGACGATTACCTATATAAATTTCCCTCCCAAGAATTTTGAGGCAGTGGTAAAGAGATTTTACAGAATGTAGCTTTCGCGAAGCAATCAATTGCAACGTATTTACGAGAGACTGAACGAAATTATCAATGAAGCGGTCCAGAGGGGTCTACGAGGATTCTTCTTGTGACCCTTTCCTATCTTTCAACAAATCTTTGGACAAATCACTCGGGAAGTGTTCCATTTACAATCAAAAGCCAATCACACAGCCAGCAGCACCAGCTTCTGGCATTTGAACTATCCCTAACAGCACACGCTCCATGAACGGGCCTTTAAAATTACCCAAGAAGTCGTGTACAAGGCTTGTGTACCCGGCTACATTTTTTCATTTTTTATATCTTAGCGAATTGAGCAGTCGTCCCCTGTTGCGAAAAACAGTGGCGCAGGGCACCGCAGCTAACTTGATGAGTAATTATTGTTTACAGGGTCCTAGAATGGTCCTTTTTTCCCCCTCCGCCGCACTGAAACCGTGGCTTATTGTACGGGATAATGAGTCATACTGAAGACCATGTTTCTTCTTCCAAACTAAACCTATATAAGCACCTGACGTCAAGGTAAACTAAGTATGGAAATTCAGCATCAACGCGAAATTTACCATTCTTGTTTCAGTTTTTACGTACTAAATTGTCACAAATCGCACTACTTTCATTATGGATTTTTTACATTGTTACACGCAGCTTTTCTTTGATGTTGCAGTATTGGGGTGTTTCGCCCCAATTTGCGGCGTCGGCATTCTTAGTTACGATTCGTAAAACTCGATTAATTTTCCGAACCGAAATCTCTGGAATTTGATGTTCCAACAAGCATCTGGCGTTCAAGACTTCACAAAAAAGGCTTTTTTGTCGCTAAATTGGTTTTTTATTATTCTCCAACGTTTCTCTCCTGGAACTGGGGCTTCTTCAATTAAATTCAAAATATCCAATTCAAAATTGTGAAATATCTATCGTTTTCTTTTTGTGATTAAAAAAAAAAAAGCTTCAAATTGTTTCACATGGGTTTATTATTTACGTATCTATTAAATAGCCCTTTAAATAAACGAACTAAAATATGCAATAGGTATCTAAATACCTATATCTCCCGTGGTATAGACGCCTACAGAGGAGAAATAAAAATAAAAACACCTACACATTACCAGTCTTTTGAACTTAACACAAGCTGACCCACGAACTGAAAATTAATTATATAAAATAAATCACATACTTATGCTACGTAGCTCCATTTATAGGTGACAAAAGTTATAAAAATCATAATTCCTTTGTAATTATATCAACTGGTACGATCTTCATAGTTAATTAAGTATTAATACTATGTTTCACCTGTTGCGATACATCCCATGTTGCTTTTTTCCCTGTTAAAGTTCTGGCCTTTAGGGAGGGGAGCAAACCTAACTGGGTGGTTTCTTTCGATTTTTTGGGATGATATGAATCATTATTAAGCCCAGTATTTATTAAACCTGTATTAGATAGCCCACAAAACACTGGTCCAAAAAAATTACCTGCCAAAAATCTACACTACATGCAGATACATCGGTACATGGATATACCTTATTTTTTCCCAAGTGTTTTGTATCTCAAGTTAAAAACGTCTCAATTAAATTAGCCAAGTCAGCTGATCAGAAAAGACCCAATCAATTCAATCGTCTCCTAGTGTCCCAGCGAGTGACCATATCTAATTTCAACTCTGTAGGATGAGTGAATTATTACACCCTATATATACACCGATGCGTCCAAACAACCAAATATGGCGTGTGGAATAGGGATCTACGACCCACAGACCGAAAATTCAAAATGTATCAGGCTGCCTGATGACTATTCCATTGCAAATGCTGAACTAACAGCTATTCGAATGGGTATCACCTACATTAGTGAATTGGGTATAACGAACACTGTTATATTTACGGATTCCTTCAGTGCATGCCAACTTTTGAAACAAATTTCATGCAAACCTTCCAAAAATTTCATCCTCTATCAAATTTTAGGGAACATACGACCAGGAATGATAATTCAATGGATTCCGGGACACTTAGGTCTTTCTAACAACGACAAAGCCGATGAATGTGCCAAAAACGCGTGTCACTTTGATATATCATCGGAATCTCCAACGTCTATTCCTATCGGAGACATCGAGAACCAATGTAAAAAGATTATGGTTAAAGAATGGCAGTTAGCCTACGAGTTAAACTCCCTCGAAAAAGGTTACTTTCATTTTACCATTACGCCAACGGTAAACCTCAAGCCATGGCACAGAAAATGGGATCTTGGACGACGAAAACTCTCAACTCTTATCAGATTGAGAACGGGACATGGTCTCTTCAATAGGACTTTGTTCCTATATCAATATGCGATTTCACAACTCTGTGAGGAATGCGGAATCTTGGAAGATGTGGAGCATATCTTGATGGAATGCAGAAAATACGATCACGTCAGAAATTTTTTCCCTCTGCTGCAAGACCCGGAAACATCTGCGACATCTTTGTTGAAGAAACAAGAAAAAACAACCTACATGATGCTGACTACTTTTTTGGAATGCGCTGAAAAAGACATTTGATTTTTCCTTTGAATATCATATGAGGACTATTTGTTTTTTTAGTGTTTTTTGTTTGTTACACTATTTTAGTGTATTACGTTAAAGTGTATGGATAGTACCAATGTAACATATACTCTCATTTAGTTATTTAATTCATAAAATGTGCGCTTGGCGACATGGGAGAACACCCACGCCAAAAATAAAAGGAAAAAAAAAAAAAAACTCTGTAGGATGAACAGGAGAGAATGTAGCTTACTCAGGTGATTAGGAATGAACCAGTCATTTCAATCTTCTCTTAATTTCCCAGGGAGTCTCCCTATCAAATCCCAACTTCCTAGGATGAATAGGAGAGATTTTAGCTCACTCAGTTGATTAGAGAAGACTCAATAACTGCAATTCTCTAGCACTTACTGCTTACAAGTTCCTTGTACTCGATAGTATACCTACCATGTACCTAGTGCCTTTTTTTCACATGATTAGTTCAGTATGGTCACTCAGCAATATTAGTTTATAACTTTGCGAATAAATCAGCTTTCCTTGACACTACAATAGATTAGGGATCATGGGATGTCGTGATAAAATTATAGCATTCCAAAAAGTGCCGAACGATTTTCTTGTTATGAAAACTAAGGGATTTACACTTCACTAGTAACGCATTGGTTGGAAGTGAAAATCAATAGAAATACAGAAACCTATGTATGAGGAAAACTATGCGAGAAAAAGCCCATTTTCGGTTCATAGCATTGATGCGTCTGAAGCGATCGGGCTGGCTAGATTCCAGGACCAACAAGGCCACAAGTGAGGTCCATGTGGAAAAGGGCGGATTTTTCTCATCAAGTTAAATGCCTCTTATGGCCAGGGCAGCGGACGGCGCACTGTGGGGCAGATTCGAATAAATCTGGCCAAAATAAGAAAAATCGAAAGTTGGATATTTCTACCGGTAGCTTGTGTTTTGGTCACCTGACATCCCTGAGAACTCATTTCAAAAGTATCTGACCTCTGGACCCTCATTCCGGCAGAGTAACAATCGGAAAAACATTGACGTGCTCCAATCATCGATCAACCTGTTAATAGATAAGCTGGAAGAAATAACTGCTAGTTTAGTATTGTTCCGATGTTTAGTAGGTTTTAAAAAAAAGAGATTATTTCATTAGTGAAAGTAGTAGTTTTTCAAAAATGAGATTATTTCATTAGTGAAAATAACTACGTATTGAGGCGTATTGAATGTCGATTCTTTTTTTGTTCGATAGGGTAACTATTCTACTAACTTAATCCACTGAGATAGCCCGATAATATGCGCTATTCTTAACGTCATCAACTTTTATAGTTGAAAAACACGATTTCAATGAAAGTAACGGAAATTTTATTTTTCTGTAGAAACTGCCGGTGTGAGTAACAGCTGTTAGCAACAACTTCAAATGCGAGGCTTCAACTTTGTAAATGGTTGTGGAGTTCTAATAAAATAGAGTTGGACTTTAAAGTTAAATTTCTACCTGACCGAATTGTTGATTATTGTGGTCTATGTGAATACGATCATCATCAAATTAAGCTCAAGATCAGAACATTCAAATTCGAATAACTGACAAGAATGATCAGAGCCAGCAGAAACAAGCCTTTTTTCACCAAGAAAAATTCGCAGCTTTTAATCGCGTCCGATCCGTTTCCATCCTATATGCGGGAAATTAAGAATGCGACTGCAAAACCATTCTTTTCAGAAACAATAGCTTTGTTTGAAACCCCAATAATATCCTCTTGTATTTCTAGTGTCAGATGGTTCTGATGCATATGCAGGCATGTATCTGTCTATATATATATATATATATATATATATATATATATATATATATATATATTGCGTGAACGCGTTTTATTTTCTTATCGCCTTTAACACACTTCCTGTAGGTGTAAAAATATGTTAGTTACGATTAGCAATAATTTATTTTGAAACAACAACATTAGTAGGTCTATACCGACTATATCTCTAGCATTTTTTTCTATACCTATTGTCATGGACTTCAACTCATATAAACCTCATTATCTAAATAACAGTTTTCCCTAAAATTTCAGTAAAAAAGTTCACATTATTCAAGTTTTTTAAAGAGAAAAATACCTAAAAAATCATAAAGGAACTGTTCTGGACTTTTTTCAATATTTTTTTCGTGATCAGCGCCCCCCAAAACATAGAAAAAGATACCTTCAGAATTTTGGCCAGGTTTTTTCGATTCTGCCCCACTGTGCGGCGGACGGACATTGCAGTTTTGGATTTTACGCAACTTGAAACGTAAAGTGACAAGGTATGAGAGAAAATAATTTTTTTTTCCCCTATACGATTACAAAGGCTTATTATTGAAACTATTAAACCAAAATCAAATTTAACGTCATCAGTTTAAATAACTGGAGAAACTTTAGAGATTAATTTCTAACAAAAATTAAATTAAAGACAGAAAGGCTTTTTTTGTAAAGTCTTGCATATTTGCACTTTCTGGTTCCAAACTCAATTCCCCTCAGGCGAAACCATTATTTGCACCATTAACTTTCACTTCCTGAGAGGCCTCCCTTATGCAGCTAGAGTGATTGAGATCGTTCGGGACTTTAGAACCATCACAGTAGTTGTTGTTAGTTTTTTTCCCGAGGAGCGGGAAGCGGGAAGAGATTTCTCTTCATTGGAGAACATAGGCCCACCTCTTCTTACTTGTAGTTACATATTGGAGCACCGTCACAGCAATGCTGCTTTCGAGAATGTCAAATTATTTGAGTTTCCATCATAGTCAGAGGGGAAGCAGCGATGAGAGGTCATTCGTGATTGGTGAAGGCTTCCTTCCATCTCCTTTTGCGTTTCATCGTGAATCACATTTTTGGATGTAGAACCCTTAGTATGTTTCTATGATTTGCGCGTTCAATGAAAATTTGATTGGTTCAACGTAGAATGATGGATGCTCCAAAAATTTCAATTGATAATTTTTATTGCGTTGATACCCCGGATAGCTTGGAGTCTGAATATATTCCCAGATACAAACTAAGTCACTCGCGACGAAGTTGTGGAAACCCATTTCAAAACGGAATTTAGTGAAAAAAACGTGGTCTATTTCCACGAAAAATAAAGATTTACGATGTTTAATCGATTTTTACGGTTAGGTCATCATCAGTAACAAACAATGATGATGGCCTAACCGTTGAAATCGATATAACATTGGAACTCTTTATTTTTTGTGGGAAGAGACAACGTTTTTTCACTAAATTCCGTTTTGATATTCTCAGATACATGTGGCTGCTGACTACCTTAACCACAGGACACTCCGATGGAAAACGTTGATGAGAGCGTTTATGAGCTGTGAGAGAGTCAAAGAAGAGTTTTTTTGTTCTTTGTCGATCCAGTTTTAGATTTAAGTTGTTCAGTGATACAACTATAAATTTATTCCACACCACGAAAAGGGGAAGGAGAATATCCTTATTGAACTGAACCACTATAAACACTCAAAAAGGATGATCACCGAGGCAAGGCGATCATCAATCGGCAAAAACTCTCAGGGTGCGCTCATCGATGGTGAACAGTGATGGTACGCTAATATGTAACTACCCATAAATTCAAATGTAATGTGTCCATAACGCAGCAATCTATCTCCGGATTTTGTTGGCGAAGAATGATGTAACCTGCTGCAATGGGTCAGACTGTATAACCCACTTGGAAGTTTATTGGACCTTCTCCATCATCAATAAATTTTACGAACAGCTTCAGTCAACTATTACTATCAACAAGATCAACTTTTTTCAACATCAACATTCAATGATGGCAATGTTCTGTTGGCTGGTTGAACAGTTTTCCTCAATTCTCTTCAATTAAGTAATACTTTAGGAATATACGCATAATAACAATGGCAACTATTTATCCAAACTACTAATTAACAACCTTAAAAAATTTAAAAAAATACATTTGAGAGAAATCCCAGTGATTTGATTAAATTCGACCAAATTAGAAAAATAATCGTTCTTTACATTTTACTCATTCCCTCAGTCGGTTGTTTCCATCTATTACAATAATAGGATACATACAAAGTGATAACGCTTGAACGCCTGCACCGATTCTCTTCAAAATTTTTTTAAACTGACCGGCATGAAGAAAACTGGTGCAGATAATTCTACCAAGTTATAAATCAGATTCCTTCATATTAAAAAACAAGAAAAAGTGCAAAAACGAGGGAAAGTTGTAGAATTTGCCGGTAGAGGGAGCGCAAAGTGACGAACCAAAACACATGTTCTTTTCATACTTTGTATTCGTTGTGTGATTTGATTTAACCATATATTTATTGTTTTATCAACTTTAAATCAAGGACAGCATCACAATGGTTTAGTATACACCCGCAATGTTATATTTCCTGATGCATTACAATAAATTTTGTAACTGACTGAATGTAACTTTTTTTAATACAACTTGAATAAATAAAAATTAAGTTGAAACAGAAAGATTTTGCTTTTTTATTTGCATAATTAAAGTTTGTACTTGCATCCCGTGGTGACACGGGCTTTTCCACTTGTATTATTATAACTGCGATATAATTATGACATTTATGACAATACTTCGTGAATCCAGATGCGTTTCTAACGGATTCGGTTCTCGGAGCGTTTGGATTGAATAACTGCATACATCAGCAATTGTTATGGAATCCTTTTTCTCGAGGTAGTTATTGGGTTTATTCATTGGCTGGTTTCGTTGGATTTAAATTTTCTAATTATGTTCTCAAATATGTGAATCGTACTGTTGATCACCCAATTTTCGTTTGGCTGAACCAGGAGAGTAGTGGTTCGCTCATAAATTTTATCAAAATAACTAATGAAATACAAAACGTTTCTGTAACGATTTGTTGAGTGTTGACATCGTTGGAACAGACTGAAAGTGCCTTAATGTAACTTATTGTAGTATTCTGGTGAATCGCCCACTATATTCCGGAACCCAAATTATTGATGGCGGCCAAACGGAGCAAAAATAACGAAATTAGTCGCGCTAAACAATAAATGACCGTGGATCGTTCCAAAGTCCTTGTAAATGGGAGATAAACTATAGCAATTATAACTTGAGCCCTTCTACCCCCTCCTCCCTATCTCCTCCGTCTTGGAGAACGAGATGGTGGGGGGGGGGGGGGGGGGTTCAATCGTAAAAAGGAAAGACACCGAGGAAAATGAAACAATCGGAAAAGGGCCCGGAGGGGTTTCGAAAAGACACCACTAGCGCTCTTTTCACCATCGGCGGCTGCTCTCGGAAATACCTCAAACGCTTCTGAACTGGGTGAGAGAAATTACGTTAGAACCAACTTCCTTTCGCCGGAAAGTTCCCTTTACCGAAAAGTTACTGTAATGAATTAGTTTGCCCCTTTATCGCTTTTCGCGGACAAATTGTGAATTATATTTCCGTTGAGACAATAACGCGGCGACCCGGTTGAAGTTTACAGCTGGGAGAGGAGGAAATCATTTGAGGGTCGGAAGTGTTTTATAGTATGACATAACGATTTGTAAGAGACTAGAAGGGAGTGATAAATTCTCGCTGATCAAGTTATCCCGATTTATCGACGAACTGCAGCACGATATCCACAATAGATTGAGATTTATTTACATTGTCAAAGTGGTTTGAATTGAGAAATCTTTGAGAGGCATACAGAATGCAGAACAAAGAAAATTATCGTCCATGTGAGGTGCTCTACAATCTAATAATGCTTTCCTTTGCAACTGATGTTTGTCATGTTGGTATTCACTGGAAAAGTACCTACCTATTTCAACAGATTTTAGAGTCTTAATTCACCACTAATATGGAATAAATTAATAGTTTTGGATATCACAGTTTTCAAAAACGCTACAAATTATTACACAATGGGTTATTATTTCTGTGTTAGATAGCCCTTCTACGCAGATCATGAGTCTATAATATTATTAAGCCCCGTATGTAATATATGATCAGAACATGGCGCATCGTGGCTTTGTGAAGTGCTCTTACAGTTCCAAGACCCCGCAATTTTACGCTTCACAGTAAAGATGTTTAAAAAAAACGGGAAAATGATGTTTGAAGTAATTTACGTTAGCGCATGCGCAGAGTGGGGTAATGATTTGAGAAAAAATGAAATTGGTTGGGTACAATCCACAGCCTAACCCACGAATTCTCAGAAAATGTAATCAAAATCTGATGAAAACTAGACCTTGTCCCTTGGAGTACATGCGCAGAAGCCGGAATCGCCAGAATCTTTTGAAAGTGGCGGAAAACTACCAACGATATTGAAATCGGACGGTTGCCTACGGGCCCACTTGCTCCTTTCTTTGGAATGAAGATGGTCCAGGCACGGGTCAATGCTTTCGGAGGTTTTCCCGACAGAAGTAACAGGTTGATGATGACTGTAGTTTTTGGCACTGCACTTATGTGCCCCGTCACGCGCACCGGCGTGCACCTAATGCTGCGTAAGGGATCCCTGGTGGAAGCTGGGGGCACCACCGGCTCACCAGGGTTGTGGCTGGAGCACTCATGAGTGGCTCCCAATAGTCCACTAACTCCTAGAGAGTGGGTAAAACTTGTTCATCCCCAGCTCCCTTCAGTACCTCCGCAGCGAAAAGCTCCGGATGCTTCCTCCACAACTTTTGGACCCCCTGATATCAGTGGCTAATTGCTTGTTTCGCTGCTCTGCGACCTCCACGAGGCACCAAATGTAGGAGGAACCCCTCCCTGATGCCCCACCACAGTTGCTTCCTCAACCTGTGGGAAGATCCTCTGCACATAGGCTGCGACCTCGTCTTCCAAGCCACCAGGCCCCTCAACAGCCCGCCTCGCCAGTTCCTTCTGGTAGGCGCTCTCATATCATACATACACACATACAAACATTTTCATGAAAGGTATAGACATGGGTTCAGGTTGAACAAAATACCTATCTTAACATGAGTTTCAGAAACCGATTTTCAGGTTGATTGCAAGACTTTCCCTTCACCCTTCGGGCTAAGTAAGAAAGTAAAAAATGTTAATTCAGATTTTTTAAGACTTCATTCTTCGAAAATGGAACAAAACACGGACAAGCTAAAAGGATAGTTCTATTGCACCATTTAGTGGCCATGTTGAAGGAAAGACCAAAAAGGTGTTAAAAAACTAAGTTTTTTAACCTATTTTTTCAGAACTGGAGTGTTGAAATATACGAAAAAGAGAACATGAAAATGTCTGACTGTGTTTCGGACTTGTTCGCAAGCATTTCGGTTTCTGAAACTTTCCAATTCATGAATCCGATTTCCAATAATAGGTTTGCAGGGTGTCTCATAAAGGTTCATCACATTTCAATTAGGAATAGCTCGGCAACGGATGCCCACAAGTCAATGAACTAAGTACCATTCGAAAGAGGGGATCAATCTAGTTTTCTCTTCAATGCCGGTAGAGGCCTCTCGGGGGCTGCTGAAAGGCGTAGGAGTACCTAGTTATTGACAAGCGCAACACAAGACAAAGCGTTCACTGTACGAAGACTGAATCTTTGATACAATAGCAGTGGGATTTTAGGGGTGAACTCGGTAGCAAACCTCTAACAACAGAATCGATAATCCGATGGCATCAAACCTTTACAGATTCGGGTTGTCTGTGCATTAAAAAAAAAGAGTCTGGGAAGAGTGTCAGAAAGTTACACTTGATATATGCTTCAGCAGGTATAGGAAGAATTTGAATATCGGCTAGATGTGTGTCGTGCAGGGGAGAGGGTACATGTATTGAACATATATAAATAAAACGATATATGACATACATTTTAAGATGTCAACTATTCCTATATCTACAGTTAAATGGAAAATACAGATTTTTGAAATGTGATGAACCTTAATGAGACACCCTATGTATCCTGGGACTGACAAAAAAAATTCAGTATAGAACCTACGACTCTTCGAAGGCTCGTGTTCTCTCTCTCTCTCTCTCTCTCTCTCTCTCGCTCTCTCTCTCTCTCTCTCTCTCTCTCTCTCTCTCTCTCTCTCTCTCTCTCTCTCTCTCTCTCTTTCTTTCTTTTTATCTTTAAATTCAGCTTTCTACGTACAACCAATAGTTGGTAGGGGGTACAACTTGTTCGTTTTCCAGCCCTAACAAAATCGTTCATCGCTTGTTGTAAACCTCGAAATTTATTACATGTCACACCACATCAAATGCTGCCAACTTCACAATCCGTCAACTTATGATAACCACTGGTACGTAAACACACTAAGTATGTTGATATGAGTTTTCAGTTTGATCTCTTACCTGTCGTGACTAATGAACTGGATTCTCTCCCGTTCACACAATCCAAGGGAGTTGAAACTTAATAGGGAGCTTCTCTGGGAGACGAACGAAATGACGGCCTCCAACCTGCTCAGCTGAAAGAGCTAAATTCCCTTCTATTCCCCCCACCACCCACGGAATTGAAATTTTTTAGAGAGTCTCTCTCCACCCTCATCTGTTAATGAGCTGAATTCTTACGGAGTAAGGAATGGAAATAACCAAAATGCAAACGTCAAATAAAAAATAAAATAAAAAAGTCTTCTAAATGTAATACATGATCCATGATTTTTGCCGCTAGGGTTTGAGTACAACCAATCGCAGGGGGTTTTGTAATAGTTGTTTCGATTATTTTATTTTATTATTCTTTTATAAGGATCAGGCTGGGTTATCTCGACCACTCGAGTTAAATGTAAAATGTATCGAGTTTGAATTGACAACCCTCGAGAAACCCGAAACATTTTACGTTTATAAAAATGTTTCGGGTTTCTACAAAGATGGGTTCTTTATCTGAAATGGGTCTTATTGTTCTCGTTCTTATCACAATCCAATAGACGATTGAGTGAATTGATGCCTATAATCTCATCACTAAGGCTCGGATTTTGCATATTTTGCTTGTTTTTTTCTGAAGCCCCAGACCTTCATAGAAGTTTGTTTTGAATGTTTTGGGTTTTTTTTTCCAGATTTTTGCATGTTTTGCGCATGTTTCATGTTTTTCCCAGCAATTTAAAAAAATTGACAAAAAAATGGATTTTTTAGCAAATTTTTAGGTACAAACCAAACTTTTTTATAAAATAACTGACTAAAACTAGTGGTAGCTTGTTTTCTATAGAATTTTTCAAACCGAAATGGGGTGATTGGTCTCACTCAAGATTCAAATGCAAAAGAATGCAGGAAACCAGGCTGTCTGGAATGCGAATTGACGGAGAATGTTTCGGCTGAAGTGGTTGCAAATTACCGATTTCTACCCATTGTCTGCTGTGATATGGAAAGGTCATTTTCTACACTAAAGACATTTTTAAGTGAGAACAGGCGTAGTTTCAAGGTTGGCAACCTAGAGAAGGTATTAGTTGTAAATTGTAATTTCAATCAGCAAGTTGATCGGAGTGAGCCAGAAGAATAATGCACCTGTAAATATAATGCGATCATTTTTTTCAAAATCTTTCAGTACGTTATTAATTTTTGTATAGTTTGGCAATAAAACCTAAAACTAGTATACTCATTTGTGAAACACTGTTCTTTCCTTACAACCCATCCCTTTGCTTGATGAACAGCAATTTATTATTGCAAATCTATTTATATACGCATAATATAAAAAATTTCAATTTTTAAACTCATTTATCTATCAATAAATTTCATCAACTACTTTTTCAAGGTTTTTTTCGTTCAAATACTCTTAACATTTTACGTACATATTCGTCAAAAGGGAGTTTCACAAGCATTCATCAAAAAAGTAAGTCTTCTTTGAATTATTTTAAAAATACATGTTTTGGCATTTTCAGTGCATGTTTGGCCTCAAATTTTTGCATGTTGATCCGAGCTCTACTCATCACCAACCACCGTGACCTCGCCATTGCTTACCCCCTAACTCTGTGGAGAATAGAATGTAAACCAATTACCTGATGAATGAGTTGATTGAATTAAGCCCAGATTGATTGGATTGCCCTCACACTAGAACCAATAAAAATAGGCGGCTTACATCCACCACTTAGTATAACACGGGTATTCTCCGATTCCAAGGATCAGGGAGCAATGAGTGTAATACGGGATTCACCTTGTTTGGAAGAAGAGAAGGAAACCCATTCACTAATGTTCACGCATCGAAGATTAGAGTGATGGTATTGTAGGATCCAGAAGCCAGTATTCAAAATCCCGGTTAAAATGAAATCCTGGGAATTCAAGGTAAATCATCGGTTCCATGAGAAAAGGGTAGGGGTCTATGCCTCTGTAAATATATTTAGATAATGAATAATAGACTTCTTTTAATTAAAGGGCTATCTAATACATAAATAATAAACCTTCATACTGTACCCTTAAACCGTAATAATTTGCAAAGTTTCTTTTTTTTTTCACATTAACTTTCGAAACCGGTTGCAACAACGACAACTAACTGAAATTAGAGAGTTTTTGGCGACTTCACCTCAACGTCACCCGTTACCGTAGTCTTGAGGGAGCAAACGAAGATGCTAACCCAAAAGGAGCCGGGAGAACGGTTGCCTTAATTTTGATGTCACGTTAACGGTGGTTGGGTAACGCGATATTTTTTCCCAGCTATCTTGTTGTCTACTGGTTGTCTAATCGACTTCTTTATTTCGATGTGAAATGCCGATTTTCAATCCTAAATTCGAATTTTATGTTAGTCTCAGTACAAATACGGGATAGTTTCTAATTTTTAGTTTTCAATTCGTAAACAAGGCTTGGATTTAAGGCAGATAGTAAGCCTCAAGTGGGAAACACCGCGATTTAGTTGCACTTTTAGGTCTTTAGTCGTTACAAACTTCATGTTTTTGGGTTTTCGGTTGGGTAATATATCAAGAAGTATGAAAAAGTATACATCTCTATGGCAATGAACCAGGATTTTACCTGATAATCATCAGTGGAGGCAGCACTTCACGCAATGTTCACGAGAAAACAGCTGAGATCAGGCTAACTAAGAACAATACTGCGAAGAAGTAGTGTCTTAAAACTCAGGTTCCTCTTTTAAAATATGTGAAATTATAATAAAAACAAAGCTCTAATCGACCAAATAGAGAAATAGAGAACGGATTTTTTCCGATCGAGTTGAAGGCTAGTAAAGCGCGACGGCGGAGGCGGACTTCAGATGGCACATTCGGTTTCTATCTCCGCGACTTGAAACGAAAAATAACCAAGTTTGAGGGGTGTTCAAAAACCTACCCGCTACATCAACAAAATTAGTTGGTAATGAGGCATTTGAAAAGAGAAACTACTATTATTTATTTCACCAATGTTCGAGTAATTTAGGGGTGCCCTGTAGTGTTACATTTACAGGAAGGTTAGGCTGGTGTCGTGTGCCTTTAGGTCCCCAAACGGGTGACGTTAAATGAGCCATTCTAACGTACGACGTTGCTAACGTCCCCTCAAGGTCACGTACTCTTGGGTACGGTAGGGTGACGTTAAGGGTACGTTAGTGGTCACCAAAAACTCTCTATTATCAATGATACGAGACCGGATCAGGGCTTACTAGTGAAGGTATTGTATGAAGGTATAAATAATTATTGTTGTTGCGTTTGCCAAATGAGTTACCCTGAATAGCATATTCACCCAACTTGAGACGACACTTTAAACGATAACGTCAGACGGAGTGGAAGAAACAAAGATTTTATTCAAGGAGCTCTGCCAGTTTCATTGTCCAAAGAGCTGCGTAAGTGCTCGCGTTTATCAATTCAAATAGCTTCTTGGCTTATCTGGCACTTCTGTGAACTTCATTAGGTTGCTCCGGAGGCCACGAAGGGATTGTGTAGTCGCGAGAGTTCACGCAGAGGAACACAATAGGAATAGGAGGGAAACGACAATGTGAAGGGGAAGGGAGGCAAACGATGAGTAGGAAAGGGTGATTGTTGTTGAAATGGAGGGGATTTAGAGTTTTTTCCCCACACTTAATCACGATGTGATGTTCATCTATTGATATTCGTGATACCAACTTGCAAAAAAAAATTTTTCGTTTGTTTTGTGCAATGAGAAAACAAGTGAAGAAATGTGCGAATCAGGCCGGTTTTTTGGTCAGCACTTGTTGAGAATAACGAATTGGCCAAATTTTAAAGAAAATAAACTCAGAAAAACTCACTATAAAAAGTCCAGTCATGCAGCATGACCCCATGAGCAAATTTTTGAAGAAATCTTCGACATTTCAGTAGCTATTGACGGCCGAGCGGAGCGAGGCCTTGGGTCTGCGTGCTAGTACGTACATAAATAGAACTTCTTCATAATTTCATGGCTGATATTTTCTAAGCCACTGTCAGTATTAAAGCTACATCAAGTCCTAAAACAGTTGAGCGTAAAACATTAAAGAGAACGACCGAGAGAATCGGAGGACGGGATATATCACAGAGTGAACTCATCAGTTGTGATGATTACTTTTTTTTTTTTTTTTTTTTTTTTTTTTTTTTTTTTTTTTTAAACAAACCTACGAGGATTGGTTATACAGGGATAATTCCATAAGAGTAGTTCAATCTGAATTTGGACAATGTTTCATGCAAATATTACCGATTTTTACAACTAGCGAACGGCATTATTTCGATTTTTGACTGATTTTTCAACTTAGAAATTTTTGAAAACTTGATACATATTCTTATAGGAAATTTTACGCTGATTCCGAATATACCACATGTTAGTATGCTGAAAAAATTATTTCGCACAACAAATCGCAAAAAACAGGCTATTTTGAAATTTTTGACTACATTTTTGAAAACTTCAACCCGAAGATGTAATCCGATCATGCTGGCCAACGAACTTGATCTTTCGTTTTGTGTCCTTAACATTTTAAAATTTGTTTGAAGTTTCTAGCACAATTCTACGGACAGTTATCGTCTGGAATGACACATACATACATACATACATACATGTATACATACATACATATATACATACATAAAAAAATGCGTTAAACTTCAGAATATGATTCAGAATAGCCTGAAACGGATTTCTGCATAATTTTTTTTCAAAAATTCACATTCTACAAATTTTGAGGCGAGAGCAATAGCTTAATTTTCTTCGAAAATTCGCTAAAAGGCGAAAACGGCCAAATATCGTTTATTTTTTTAATATTATTATTTTAATTTATTTCCTTTTTTGAACAAAATTGTGCTGAAAAATATACTAAGTTACATTAAATCTGCATAAGAACCGATTTAATATGAGAGAAATTAATTTAAAAAAATGCAAATCTCCTTACATATAAAAAAGCTCAGAACAAAGTTTAGTATATTATATTTTTATTACTATTATTTTCGTTTTATTTATTTTAATTTTATTCTCTCATTTATTTTATTTTATGTATTCATTTATTTCATTTTATTTCATCGAATCTGTGCACACAAAGTGCTAACATTAATTTCAAATCATTTAACACAATCATACCAACAACAACAGCAAAAAACGAAAATTAGCTCTCATATGGTTGTGCTGCATGACTGTAACTTTTCCTTTTCAGGAGCTCGAGCTACAAGAAACTTTTTGCGATTTGGACCTCATCAGTGGATCACTATAGCGGAAAGCCTAAGCTGGGATAGCTCAGAAAGCTACACAGCAGCTGGGATAGCTCACATCCTTTTTATCGCTTACTTGACCACAGCTAAGCCCCCAATACGGAAAAATTAGCTCATAGCACCGTCGAAATCATCGACAAACAAGTTATCCCCCTCTCCATCAACTAAACCGTATAAAAACGTCGGGTCGAAGAGAATTGAGGGTCTTTCCAGAGATCAGAATCTCCTGGAGAAGGAGGCTCTCGGGTGCTTTAGAGCAAATTGTTTTTCGAACACCCCCTCTCACCTCACCTCGACCAGCCCCAACCTCGAGCTTTTCCCCCTAATATTATTATGTCTTCCCATCTTTTACGGCTTTCATTTTCGGGTTTGATAAATGCGTCTCTCAGTGTAAAAAGGTTTCAGTAAATCCTGACCTACCCTTTCGTCCCTTCTTTTGATTTATTACGGTCCGCAATATTGCCGCGTATATCAACTTGTAATTGAGCCGATGTATTTCAAGTAGAGGGTCTGCAATCTGGATGATCTGGCAACCAGATGATTTACTCCAGATTTGTATGCATATAATGAACTTGAACAAAAATGATAAAACACGTCCAGTTCTGTCATAATGATTTTATAAACAAATGTTTGTTTTTGTTTATTGATACTTTCGTGTCTATACTGTGGCACATTAACTCAAAAATTGCAAGTAATGAAAACCCCTTTTTTTATTGCTTTATTTGGCTTATGTGCAAGACCCATTTGCCATCATTTACATCAATTCATAATTTGTTACATATAAACATATAGGGGTTAAATATTTCACAACCCTATTTTCGACTGTTCAAGAAAGTTGAGAATTTTTGAATAGCCACATAATTGTTGTCTATTGAGAACGGAAGTTATTGATTATTCCTTGAAGAGGTCTCCCAACGTTACGAAACCAATAAACAGAACGAGATTGGTCGCCAAAAAATGTCGTTCAACAGTTACAGCGTCATACAGTATCGTTGCTTCTCGCTACAACTATCTTTGACAATAAATTACGAGAGTATCAACGTTCACAAAATTTTGCCGTGAAAATTGCAACAATAAATTATCATTCCTGAACGTTATTTCCGTTACGACATGAAAATGTCCCACAGTTTTGCAGACTTGAACGCAAGCGTTTATAATAATAGTTCAGTCAGCATTTTTTGAGTACGTTAAACTGGTCAAGTTTCAAAAAGTTTCATTATAGCGCAGAAGCTATTAATGATAGAATTGTGTTGAAATTGATATGAGGTGATCAAGTCATCTTCTTCCAACTATTATCCAAATTTAAGCGGAATCGAACGACTAGAGATTGAAAAAATGGAGTAGAATGGAATTTGTGTTTGAGCATGTGCAAAGTGAAGTATTGATTTGGAACAACGCAACTCATAGGGGACAATCTACCCCCTAGCCCGCACATCCCCTGAAAATTTCATCCAGATCGGATGAAAATTGTGCAAAATAAGCTTGTTACAATGATTACATATTGGCGCATACGCAGTAGCTATTATTGACACAATCATGTTGAAATTGATATGAAATTATCAGAATGTCATTCCCCAACTATCATCCAAATTTCAGCGTGATCGGACTATTAGGGCGTGAAAAAATTGTGCTAGGCAGAATTTACGTGTGCACATGCCCAGCGTGAGGTATTGAGTCAAGAACTGTGAAACTAATAGAGGACCTTCTACTACAAAACCCGCACATCTCCTGCAAATTTCATCCAAATCGGATGAGAACTGTGGAAAATTAGCTTGTTACAAGGATTTGCAGACACACGACAGACACACGCACGCATGCACGCACACACACACAGACAGACACGGAACCAAAGTTGTTCAGAATGGTCTAAAACTTAAAATGCGAGTGGAAATTTTGGTTTTGGAGACCAAAAATTTTTTTTCACCCGAAAGTGAAAACTGCTTGAAGTGCAATGAGTTCGACCCAAGGCGATCCCCGATCAAATTCAGATCAAATCAACGTCGTGAGGTGGAACAGATTCTTTGTGCAACCGCCTCTCAAGTTGTTAAACTGAAAAGCGGACTTATTCGGTTTGAGGAATCTGATTAGGAAGAGAGGTGGGTTGGAGGGGGTTCTTGAACCGTCTTTCAAACTTTCCCGGGAGCACGTCATCTGCCGGGCCCTCAAAACTTCTTGGGGAAGTTTCCAACATACGTCTGAGAAGTACGTAAGTTCTTATAACCTCCTCTCGAAAGTTTGGACTCCCTCCGGCAGCCATTATGTCCCATGTCCCCTCTACGGCCAATTCAAAATTATATCGCCGATTCGTGAGGCAGGATATAAAAGTTGTCGAGATCTTATATCTTATTGATTTAAGATTCGGATAGAACTATTATCGATTCGGCCATTTGACAGGATTCGTTTCTTGAATGACCTTCAACAGAGATGAAGTACGATGATGATGATCGGGGTGCCCTGATAGGGGGAGGTGACACTACTTACTCCTCTACCACAACACGCTTCACTACAGTGGTGCTGGAGAAGCGAATGTGTTTTATTAACGAGAAGACCCAATTCTCAGTGATCAGGGAGGTCGCAAGACAAAAAATTTGCACACACACACACACATATGTATGTATGTATATATATATATATATATATATATATATATATATATATAAATGTTTCAAAATCCAGGAAACGTTTCAAAATACATAGATTTCCATGATGGAAATTTTATTAAATTTTTATTACAACAATTTTTGAGCAATCGCAATAGCTTAATTTTCAACGAAAATGGACCAGGCACATAAATGTTTCTTGGTCCATTTCGAGTATACGATGGTTTAAGTACTCGAGGTATTGAGAATATCAGACCAGAGGAGTTGAACCAAACTTCTCTCTTGCTCGGGGTGTTGACGGACCACCTTTGCAGGTCACGAAGCTGAGTCTAGTTTGATCATGACACATGACTACTGACGTCATCACAAGTCACCACCTGCACGCCCTGTGACGTTTTATGTAGCACAACACACAGTAGCCGTCGATCCTGGAAGGGGTTTTGAATTACGGTCTGTTGACTCAAGGATCACCGATCAGAGGTCTCGGAGCTACGGGGGCAACCCTCTTTATTTATGAGCGATATTGCACCCTCCGAGTAAAACAGGGTCAACGAGGTTCGCCAGTACAAATGTCCCGTTCAATTTATGGGGCTGCCGCGGTCCAGCGTGAAACGCCGCAATCAGGTGACTGAGTTGGCTTTCGGACTGCTCATTTGACTGTCGGCTGTCCTCGGAGGTAGATCTAGTTTCCATTATCGCTTGCCACGTTCGGCTGTTCGCCATCGACTCAAGGGTTCGGTGTTGGCTTTGAATTCTGGTTTAGATAGAGTGTCAATATTACAACGTATCACCCAAATATTAATATTCTAGCTGTAACCGCTTGCCCAAGAACATAGCTTGTTAATCACAGTGTAGCATTAGGTATATACTCGTACTATTTGCCTGGTGATCAATATAGTTTTAGGTATGGACCACAAACACACACACACACACACACACGCATGTTCTATCTTATGAGCGAATTTTATTAAGTTATCGTATTATGTTATGTTACACTGTTTGAAAATTTGAGCTTTTTGAGTGCAAAGAAAATGTTATTATTCTTTTGGCAAAAACGTATTCTAAATAGTAATCTACTACCATTCAAAAAGAGCTTTTGGATTTTTCACTTTTTTGAAATTTTCATCGATTGTATAGCAAATTTTAAAGGAATTTAAGTAAATTTTTCAGCATAATTTTGTAGATAAATTTTTTAATGGTCTATTTTATATTTGATGAACTTAATTGAGCAATATTCAGCTAAAAATGATCAATTTAACCATTTTTAGCTGTTTAAGCCATTTTTAGTGATTTTTTCAGCAATTTTTTTTTTTTAATTTGACCAATATAATTAGCTGAAAAAGTGCTGACCAACAAACCCATCCGTTTGGTTGGAAAGTTTGATTTTTTGGCGCAAGTACGGAATTTTTATCTCAATCCTAGGAAGAGTTATTTAAAATTTTCCGAGCCATTGCTATAGCTTTATTTTCTTCGAAAATTTGCTAAATAGCACATACCTCTAATCTTTTCAGCCGATTAAAGTGGTTCCTCAAGCTGTAAATATACTCTACAGATAAACCCCGTTTGAATATTTAGCATCTTGAGTTGAATCAGAACAAAATTAGCTGAAGAGCTGACACAGCCGATTAGTGTGATTTCCCTAATAGTAATTACACCATACCGCACCCCATTGGGGAATTATATCGGTAAGTTTATTGGGGTGGAGGAGGGGGGGGGGGGTAGCTTCGGGGTTTATGTATGTATTGGTAACATCAGTTGCAGCTGAAATATGTATATATACTAGAGTTGCAACTGGATTTCTACGTTACCCCTAAAAATCCGCTCACCCTATTAAAATCTATCTAGTTTAAAGGAAAGAAAATGTTTTGGTGTTGTGAAGTTCCTAGCGTAAAATTCTTTTCAGCTATTGGTACTTTGCAAACATTTGATGGAGTAGGTACTACCACTGGAATTCAATTATTTTACTTACTATAGAATTGTTAGCTAGGATGAAATATTATTTCCTGAAACTTCAGGCTAGAGCCCATCACTTCAACTGTCTCAAAATGTCCAAGAGAGTCACCCTATCACATTTCACCCTTTCCAGGATGAACAGGGGAGCTCATTAGCTCATTCAGCTGATCAGGGCAGAGTCCCTCATTTCATTCATCTCTTAATGTCCAAGAGAGGCTTTTTACCAAATACTTTTATTCTCAGAGGGAAAGTTTTTATTTGTACCCCCCCCCCCCCCCCCCGCATCATTCAGGCACGTAGCCAGAGGGGGGGGGGGGTCCATGGGGTCCGGACACCCCCCCCCCCCCCCCCCGAAATGTTTTGATGAATTAAAAAATTATTCATGGTTAGGGAAGTATCTATTATATCACTAGCACGAACTACCAACAGAGAATATTCGTCTGATGTGAAATTCTTCAGATATTATTTTTATAATACTCATAGGTTCTGCTAATAGCTACAATACGTAGAGGTAAGATTCCTGAGATGAGGAGTTAGATATTTCGGTACACGGACATGTGTCATGTATACGACCTTAAAGACAGATCAACACCTCTAGAATACCTGAACGACCCGTACGTAAGCCTTGCCGTGTAGCAACTCTTCATACCTTTCAGCACTCCACATTTTGCTTCCGAGACTGCAAGGCAGCGGAAGCTTTGTTTTCACTTTCGAAATGAAAAAATTTTTTTTGCTCCAAAATCAAAATTTCCTCTTGCATTTTGCGTTTCAGAGCCTCCTGAATAAATTTGGTTCCGTGTCTGTCTGTCTGTCTGTCTGTCTGTCCGTCCACATTTCCTTGTAACAGCCATAACTTCCACAATTTTGATCCGATTTTAACCAAATTTTCAGGGATTGTGCGGGTTAAGCTCTAGATGGTCCCCTATCAACTTCATTATGATCGAATTAACGGTAGCTTCTGCGCAGGCGCTAACGTGAATTCCTTGTGACGGTCATAACTCGGTCAATGTTGAACGGATTTCGGTCAGATTTTCAGGGATGATGTGGGTAAGGTCTCTTGAGGTCCCATAAGACAATCATCATAATTGCATTAGCGGTACGCTCTGCGCATGCGTGAACGAAATATTCTTGTTACTGTCCATGCAACAGCCGTAATTTCCACAACTTTGATGCGATTTTCTTCAAATTTTTAGGGATCATGCGGGTATAGCTCTACATGGTCCCCTATCAGTTCCGTCATGATCGAATCAACGGTAGCCTCTGCGCAGGCGCAAACAAATTTTTCTTGTTTCGGTCATAACTCTCAGGCAATTGTGAACGGATTTCGGTCAGATTTTCAGGGATGATGCGGGCAAGGTTTCTTGAGGTCCCGTATCACATTCTTCGCGATCATCAGCAGCGGTACGCTAGGCGCATGCGCGAAAGTGATGTTTTTGTTACGGTCACAGCTTAGTTAATTTTATCGGATTTTGTTCAAATTTTCAGAGATGATCCCGGTAGAGTCCCTTGAGGTGCCATACGAATCGTACGGTAGTACCAGTGATTGTGCCCATCATGCCGGGAATTTATTCGCAGGGAATATTCCCGGCCGGGAATTAATTTTTTAATTTTTTCTCCTCCTTATTAAATATTTGCTATTCCATATATGGAATACCGAAATATCCCCAAGGATGTTTTAATCATGAATTTAGATCAAATTCTGGAATTTAATGGTCACGTACTGTGAAGGTCACGAGGAAGCTCATGTGCCATTTCCTTGGCAGTGTATTTATTATGGTGTTCAGAAGCCTTCTGACATCTTCCCCTGAAGAGATTCCTTTCTCTCTCTGGAGGACAGTACTTTCAGCCCTTTCACTTCATCAGCAAGGAGTGACACGCCGACCGCTCCCTGAGGTAACTCGTACTGCTTTCCTCCTGGGGTGCTCTGCTACAGCATGTCCCATCTTATTGTGGTCCAGCCTCCTGGAGAATTTAAAATCCCGTCCCCGAAGCCTCTTATGAAATAGTTCTGAATAGGATCAGCATTTGGTATTGATATTATACTTTGAGTACCACGGTTGGTATTCAGGTTCGCAATATTTGGATGTCTGGAGCGTATATGTAGAGTGAGTTCTCTTCTTGTAAAGCCTCTAGAACAATGGGGACATTGGGTTGCATTGTCTCTTTGACTATTCACCAAGGTATCATCCATGTTACTGAGCTACATAATTACGTTGCTCCAACGATATCACAACAATAACAATAATTAAGTTAACATTTTTGGAATGAGTGAATGAGACAGAATTTGGCACTCAACTTCGAAGTAGGAATATGAAGAAGTATGTATGACTGGTAGTGTGAACCTGTCTGGTACGTTTTCCATAGGTTTTTGGTCAAAAAATAAAAATAATAATAAAAAAAATAAATTAAAAAAAACGCGATCTAACGCTTCGAAAATTGATTTTCTTGCGGAGCGGAAATTCACACAACACATCACCATCCATTCCGGGATTAGAAAATTCTTAAATTTACTTCATGGGGCCTTGCAGTCAAGGGGAAATTTATCTATCCTATGTGCGCCATGGGGTTCTGTATTCCGCCCCACACTCCTTACATTATCCTACGGGGAGAATGTTCCTAGATGTCTTCCTAACTTTTACGTTACGGGATCCTACAGTACCTTAGAAATTAAAATTAGAAAAATACCTTAGAAATAAGATGGGTAACGAACGCCTTTCTCATTTGACCATGATGTCAATTCATTATCCACTGTCGTTCGCGGCTGATGACGTGCTGGATTTGATGTCTTTAAAAGCAAACAGAAAACAAATGTTACTATAAACATTTTATGATCAACTAAATACCTAAAAATTGAACTTTTGTTGTTGTATAAAGATCATGATTGTAAAAAATTGTTTTAACTGTCACTTAAAATCCTTATTATGTACCTACCTATTAAATATTTTTGCCTTATTAAAGATAGTATTTCATCATGTTTGTAAAACATTTCTTCTCCTGTGACTTAAAATTCGTATTTTAAAATTTATTGAAATGGGAAGAGAGCCGATGGGCGAGCCAGATCCCCCCTCCCCTCAATGCAAAATCCTGGCTACGTGCCTGGCATCATCCACCGGTAAAAGCGTGTTTCACGCTGAAAAGTTCCATTCTTCGCCTTAAGGTCAAGAAAACAAGCAACCTGAGTAACAACTTTTGCTGATATGTTTTGTACTTTGGTAATAACCGCAATATCGTGCCTCACCCGAGCTGTTAAACATCATTCCTTTTGCATCTCAATTCCTCTCACTTCCCCTTGGCTGACTCCTTCATCCGATTCCCTCACACCCCTTTCGGTCTAAGTCTGGGTACAAACGCCTTTATCACGACCAGGTGTACGCCTCCGTTTCCCCCTATAATCCGAATCTCTTCTTCTCTCGAATAACTTAGCGCTACGCAGCCGGAGCCACTATACATGCTGCAGTACGGGTGAAACTCACAACTCCCTCCCCATCCCCATTTCGTTATCTAGCTTGGCCCAATCGAATTATCACACCTCGCTAATCACCCTCCAGTTTCTCCTAGGGGGGTTATTGAGGTATTCAGGTTCATAATTCGTTTCGACCCGAATGAACCATGGCGCCATCCATAGTAATTCCGCTTGTTCAACATAATGAGAACACATAGGTCTGCACCTATCGGTGGACAAGGTGATTGCACTACTCCTGAAATATAACCACAAGGGAAATCCCCACCAATCAATCAGATCAGTGCACTAGACAAAATAAATAATAAATTTTACTGCATTTATTGATAAGTTCGTCTTTGTTGAGCCCAGCGTGAAGTTGAAATAACCAGCAGCGCAGTATCTCCAGTGACTCATCGTCATCACCTCTGTTCTCAGCTCGACTCAGATTAAAAGCCTATTAAAGGAACACATAGGCAACACCCTCTCTCATTTATCTAGTTCCCCTCCACCTACTAGTTCTCCAACTACAATAGTTATGCATCAAGACGTGCATCTAGGGTTGCTGTACAAAACACCCAAGTCCTGTGTACTTAATATCGATCAACTCACCCGAAATGTCCCAAACCCGATCTTCTAAAACTTGCTTGAAATTGCAGCCCAACGCTCTGCTCTTGGGGAAGTGAAATTTAAATGTAATCATTCTAGAGAAGTTTATTGCAGTAAATTCAACCAGTGGCATGATTGTGATCAAACTGCTTTGGTCGGTAGTTCAAAGAACTGACTGAAGGACGAACTTACCGTTCTGATCCTTCGGAAAGAGAGTGTTGTTTCTGCCTCTCTCTATGTGTTATTGAAAACGTACTCGTAGTTCTTACCCCTCGTATGAGAGAACATGTACTGCGACCACATAGAGCAAACACGTTATTCCTATTGAATATAATGGGAGTAAATACTTAGTTAATACTCCCGTATAACCTACCATGTCATCCAGAAGTGGATTTCGGAAGGCCTCCCCACTAGAACCCCTACTAGCTTCATGCTAAATCAAACGCGTCTCCAATTCAACCTCCAACCACCGACTTCAACTTCAGGCGATGGCTCATCAGCCTACAAAGCCACGCAGTATAATGATCCTACCGGTAAAATGCAAATCTATGTCCCCATCCTGCTTCAATTCAAATGATTACATCAATTATTTCCGGCAAAGAACTATTAACATATTGTGGAAGGCACCCGAACCTCTCAATGCGGATTTCGGGCCAAGGGCGTTCAGATTTCACCACAAATAACTAGGTCATGTTTTGGATATAACTTTTCTCCTGAAGATAAAACTTCGCTATTTTAGCAAAATGCAATATAAAAATATTCAACAAGATTATCAATATGGAATGATAATCATAATATAGAATCAAATTTTTATTAAGTTCTCCACTGAAAAGTAAAAAGGTAACTATAAACAGTCTCTGAAACATTTGGGAGCTCCGATTATTGCCTTCCAAGCCTTGATTTAATGTCGACCGATTTGCGTGGTTGAGCTCTGTTTAATGCAGAAAACTGTCTATAAAAATTTCACTTATGATACAACATCGACTCTATGTAGAAGAATTTGCAAAATTTGCGTCTTAAGGAAGACTTAACGTCTACAGATGGGCATTTCTCCAAAAGTGCTTTCGTTTTATAACATTATCAAAAAGCCTTAAAAAATTGATTGAAAGAAATAGGATTACACAAGTTGCGATAAACCTGAAAATACCGCCAAGCGGATTCAGCAGGAGCCGGCACTCATGGAGGAGGTCGAATCAGGGGTGACGGGGTGGGAAACCTCAACCATCAGTATTCTTGGAGACCCACCCTTCATAGCTTCAATTTTCATTACAGATTTTCTGAGGGTGAATTGAGCGATAAATCTCATTATTTAAGGATACAGAAATACCTACATGAAATATCACCAATACAAGGAGTCTCCAGTAAAGCATCACGAAACTTCAAGAATACGATATGATTCATTCCTCACATAACACATATTTTTCTTTTGTTATTAGGTCAATCCCATATTATTCCCAGCTATTGACAACATAGAATACAATCAGTGATACGGTTGATTGGAGTGTTAGATTGTTGTATATCCATCCAACATATACATTTCCACCTGATGCCTCAAGAAGTTTTCCACAGTGGATTCAACAAGACAAACAAATTTGCAGGATTTGCGAATTGCTTCGGATTCGCGGAATCATGATTATTGTAGATCACTGGATTCTTTTATTCCCACTCGTAATGGGGGAAAAAAAAAAAAAAAAAAAAAAAAAAAGTTCTCAATCTCTCAGATATTTGTCCATATATGCTCGCACTTCTAATTACAGTTAAGGAAAGTTAGTTGTGCAAGTATTTAATTCACTGGGCGCTAAAGAAAAGGAAAACAAATACAAAAGTTCTGCTAGACCTTTACAAAACAATGTCAACCTATAACATGGATGTAGTCAGCAGATTTTGATGAAATAATAAGAGATAGTCTGGATTATCCTATTACAAACGTAGGAGTACATATCTAAAATGGTACTTTATGTACATATAATAAATGAGATATCTCTTTCTATGATACCTACAGTTCGTGCATATATAGATATGTATGTATATTTACAAATGTATGTGTATTTATATATACACACATGTACAATTATGCATATTTGCCATATTTACCACTCTATGTCCTCGGATATCACTTCTAATAAACTAACAACGATTTATCCACTTCAGGATCCTTCGATAAATGTGGACAAAGTTTGAACCAGAATGAGAACACGTAGGAGCGACTGCACCAGTTTTAGTTCAAAAAAGCAAAATGACGCTCTACAACTCTAATTCGCACAATTCTCATTGCAGGAGTTCCTTGCAATGACGGAGGTATAGGTTTCAACGATAAATATGATTATTATCCACACAGAGTTTTCTTCCCATGTGAGTTAATCGAATCACATCTACAGAATTGAATTAGTAGGATAAGTACATTTCCGATCCGAGTCATGGCCGGTAACCTATTAACTTCTCGTTGCGATCTAGAACGATTGTCATCAACCTCTAGCACCGACATAAAATCATAATGACCTTGCAATACTCGTATTGCTGCTATTACAAAGGTGCATGAAATCCTTGACCGAAGGAGATTAAATCGCACGAGCTCACTTCTCACATCCGGCATTGTTCAGACCCACCCCTCACCATTATGAGCTATCCCGTTTCCTAACGGTCATAACTTGATTGAATCATTCAGACCGCTATATTGTTTCCCAGTTTATCTATACTATTGATGATTGTACAGAAGAACTTATGGTGCGATGCTTTTTATTACTCATTCAACGTGTAGGCATTCGATTCACACAAAGTTCTATTTTGCTGTGTAAAATAGATGAAATTGTGTTGAGAATCGTCGTATTATTTCACAATCTTGCTCCCAACCTACTCATTTGTAACCATCAACCACCAGTAGTTTTAAGAGTCCTCAAAACCAAACCTAACTATTCCTATTTGTTCGTCATTTTTCTGGATAATAATCAGGGTTCAAATACATTCAACGCACATCACTAGAGAAAATCATAATAAAACGATGGCTTGGTGGTCAGATCTGATTACCAATGCCTTTAAATAATCTACCCTTATTTGAGAAAACACATGTTGATGACTTTTCAGCAGAGATGGAAAGACCGTGAAATCAGAACACCATACTATTCTTCCACAATCAAAATGTCCAATTGGACATCACGTTTTCGACAAACCTTCCCGATTTCGGTTTCGTATCTTTATATCCACTACGTAATACTTATAACGGGAAAAACTATACGAAGTTACTAAACGATTTCAATGAACTGTTCAAAGAAATTTCCTTTATTGGCATTATAACAGCTGACATTTACAAAGGAAGTCAATTTCTATGTATCCCGGTCCCACTATCTAGCGATCGTTAATGGAATTTAGAGCTTGATTGGCTAATCAATAGATTCGCTAGCAGCACATTACTTATCTTTGATCTCGCGCTTAGGAATCCGATTTTAAGGTTTTTTCGATGTTCTAGCCCTTATAAAAAGCGAGCCGTTCAACATAAAGCGTTGCGGGTAGTTTTAATAGATTTTTTGAGATCATATTTCATTGAAAAGCAAAAAATCATCATACTGTTATTTAAAAAGTTTTCAAGATCTAAATTTTTGAATACTTAGCCCTTTAATACAACCCTTCAGGGTTTATTAAAATTTATGCAAGCTTTTAGGACCATCTAGACCCCAAATGTGATTTTTAACACAAGTTTCATAAAGCTTGGTCTAGTAATTTTGGAGAAAGGTTGCGGACAGCAGACGACGGACTACGGATTTTTTTAAATTCAATTATTGGGTTCTACGCATCTTGGAACGTAAACCAAAAAATTTTCACGGGAGGTTAACTTTTTTTCGATTATTGAAAAATTTTAGATTATTGAAAATAATAAACCAAAAAATATGCAAAATATCTCGGAAGCAACAATTCATACTTCCGGTTTATGTAAGCATTTAGAGCACACATTATACGGGTAAGAACGTTGTCACCTTTACTATAGGTATCTAACATCAAGAAAGGTGGCTAAGTACTTGTCCCTAGTAAAGATATGGACGATAAACGCCAGGTTGTGCAGTTTAACTAGAAGTCCGCAGGAGCAAGGCCGAGCACTTTCGAATTCCTGCAAACTCCTTCAAGCCTGTGACAAACACTTCAAGTTTACGAGATCCGAGGTCCTTGCACACGAGAGCTGCTCAACCTTGCAATTAGCATTCCCCGCCGATTACCCCGAGTTGTGGTCGACCTAGGATTATTATTCCTAAACGGTAGTAATCAACTCATAACATGAGAACCATTCGCTGAAAAAAATATCACCTTACCATTTATGGAGACGACCGTTCGGACACCGTTTCTACAACAGCGATCGTGAGAAAGGCACGCCAAGATAATATATACGACTCAAGAATATGGATATCTTGTTAGCTCTACCCCGTTTTAGACGCAAGTTCAGATTGACTTGAAGTTCAACTCGAGATAATTCTTATAATAACAGATGTAAATTCTATCTCATACAGAAGAGATAATTCTTATCTCGAAAAATTATTCTCATATGATAGAACAAAACACGAAAGAATGAATATAAAAAACTATTGTGAAACAATTTATTCCAGAACAGTCAATTATTTGCTGAGATACTCAGGAACTCAAGTGAGGGGGGAAGGGGGATGAAAACTTGGGATGATAACAATGTGTTAACTGTTGAGCGTTTATTGAGTTGCAAGGACGTCAATCCTATCGTGGAAGTGTAGCGTTTTCAATCCACTCAAATGTAGTGAAAATACAGAGTAAGTAATGTAAATCAATTTCTCCAAGATCAAATGTCTGTAAAGAAGTAACGGATTCAACTTAAATCTTTTGTTATGTCAGCACAGGATAGGGAGAACTTGCCATAGAGGCTTCCAAAAGTCCTTCTCACTTCAAAGAACTTAGATTGTCACGCTACCGGTCTGCGGTGCTCCTGAGAAGGTTTAACACAAAGTTGTTTCATGAATTGTGAAGACCGCTAGAGACACCCATGAGCCCAAATCACCCCACAATTACAGGACAGAAGAACTTTTGAAGCATAGACTACCTGAGAGACGAAAAAGCAGATCTCAAACGGAGTTTATTGAGCCTTATGAAAATAAAACTGGACCATGTCACCCACGGAAAGAAAATTAAAGAATAAAAATAAACCTAGAAAAATACAAAATAAATACCGATATATATATATCACCAAAACTACTGTGAAGCAAAAACAAAAAAACTCCACCGGTATCCAAACACCAGCGGCCTGGGTGAGAGTTCGATGCTTTACCATTGAGCCAACGTTGAATACTGAAATATTGATTAGCCCCCTTTTATTTTGTACCTAGGCCTGCATTCAATATATAAACCTTATTATGGGAAACGATTGGATGAACGTATAGCAACCTTAATGGTTTCATTCGATTCATTGAACATATTTGTCCATAAATCAAGCATAAATACCCTTTTATATCGCATTTTTTCGAGATATTGAATTTATAATATTTCATCCCTTGAATCGAGAGTGATGCCAAGGTTACTGTCTAGGCCAAGAATACATTCTAAATCGCCGAAAATTGAACATGAGAAATAAAGAACTTGTGAAGCAGAAGAATCGATGCAGAATTTTTTTCTCTACAACTTGTCTACCGTACCGAAAAATTTAGGTCAGTTCCAAAGATCAAAAAGTGTGTAAAATTGTCAAAAATCTATTTCTTGCGTCGAATAAGCTATTTTATGTACAGGAACTTAGAGTGTATTCAGATTCAGTGCAAAATTTCCAAAATCGAATTTGAAAAAAAAAATTGTTCGTCCGTCGTCGGTGGCTTTTTTCCGAAAACACAAGACTTAACTATATGAACCTTGTGTTAAAAATCACATTTGGCTTCTAAATGGTCCTAGAAGCCCGGCATCAATTTTTATCTAGCCTAAATGCTTGTATTATAGGGCTTAATATTCAAAAAATCGGGATCCCTAAAACTTCCTAAGTAACAGTAAATTTTCGTGAGTAATTTCCGTGACGTTTTTTTAGTTTATGTGCCATAGCAAAGACATAAAGAAACGCTTGCATACGAGTCTGCAACACATTGGGACATTTTTCGTATGCAAGCTCTAAGAGCCACTCAGCTGATCCGGACCCTGGGCATCGTCAAGTAAATGTCCTAAAGAGGCTACATACGAAATTACAGCTTCCTGTGTAAAGTATAGAAATTACCTATTAAAATGATTTAGCCACCGCTTCACAAATCAAACCGTTCTCGCAATATTTGGATCACCTGCTACGAATCATATCATCGAAACACCAGCTCAATGAAATCATCATAAATTAACAAGCGGTGGCAATCATGTTCACAATATCAATTATTGAGAATTATCACCTAAGTGTACGCAATTATTCAAATAACCTTGCTCATAACTCAGCTTGTTGGCATCGCACTTCGCAGTAGTTAACATAATATGGTTGGATAAATCGAGAGGTTTTGAACGAATGGTCAACGAATTTTGTGGGATGAAAAACGACGAAGTACCTACCATTTCTCTAGCAACGACTCGGTTCTAAGTGGAAATCATCAAAATATTTTCGTGAGCAATTTTCCGTGACGTTTTTTTAGTTTATGTGCCATAGCAAAGACATGAAATGTCAATAATGTTTTGCTTGAAAATGATGAACTTATCCCCATATAGTCGATTAAAACCACCCGCAACGCTGTACGTTGAATAGTTCGCTTTCCTAAGGGCTTGAACGTTGAAAAAAAAACCTTCGGATTTCTAGGAGCGAGAAGATATAGAAATCACGCGCTGCTAGCGGATCTATTGCATAGACATAGACGATCAAGCTCGAAATTCCACCAAAAATCGCTAGTGATACTGGACTACATAAAAATTGCGTTGTAAATATCAGATGATATAATGCCAATATTGGAAATATATGGTGATATAGTTCCAATGGAATTTATTATAACGTTGAGAAATAGATTTTATAAACTATTGTCCGTGCGATGAACCTCTACTAGTGAACAATCGGTAACTCTTGCATCTCTTAAATTGCTCCCACGTTTACCTTTAGGTAGCGGAAGCATTGTTTTCACTTTCGAGAGATTTAAAAGTTGTAGTCTCCAATAAAATCAAACGGCTGTTCTTTTTGTACAGTGGTAAAATTTCCCCTCGCATTTTACGTTTCTGAAATATTCTGAACAACTTACGTTCCGTGTCTTTCTCTCTCCACCTCTGTGTGTGTATGTCCGCAAATCCTTGTAATAAGCTTAATTTCCACAATAACCGGTTCTCATGAAACGCATGCGCAAACGTAAATTCCATCAACCATCATTTTTTCTCGTCCTCGTAGTCCAATCTCACTCAAATTTGGAGAATAGGTGGATGAGGTTAATTTGAGCATTCCCTAGCAATTTCAACATAATACTATCATTAGTAGCTACTACGCATGCGCGAATTTGCATTCATTTTTAAACGAGCCTAATTTCAACTGTTTTCATATGATTTTGATGGAATTTTCAGGGAATGTGCGGGTTTGGCTGTAACTGGACCACTATAAATTTCATGCTTCTCAAATCATTACTCCATTTAGCGCATGCGTAAACGTAAATTCCTTCCAGCATCATATTTATTTGTGCACCCTAGTCGTCCAATCCCGCATAGTTGGGAAACAATGGTTTGATTATTCCATGTTAATTTCAACATGATTGCATCGTTATTAGCTCCTGCGCATGCGCGAAAGTGTACTCCGAGAACAAGGTCTAGTTTTCATAAGATTTTGATTACATTTTCTGGGAATTTGTGGGTTAGGCTGTAGATTGCACCCTACTAATTTCATTTTTCTCAAACCATAACTCATCATTTTCCCATTTTTTTTAAACATCTTTACTGTGAAGCGTAAAATTGTGGGGTCTCGGAACTGTAAAAGTGTCAACCCTTCTGAGAGGCACAATGCGCCATGTTCTGATCATAGATTACAACAGGGGTTCAATAGCTATAGACTAATGATCTGCGTAGAAGGGCTATCTAACACAGAAATAATAAACCGTTGTGTATTAACTTGCAGCGTTTCATTTATTTATTTTATTTTATTTTTTTTTTTTTTTCATTTCCGTTTTTAGAATCCTCGAATCTACGGAACCTACTATCTTGTCTGAATCAAAATTTCTACTCGCTTCGTAATGGAATGTCTTGCACTCACTGAAGTTCAAGCTAGGAGACACAGCTTCAGAACAATATTAGACTAAAACCCTTCTAAGTTCAAGTGGAGGCGTAGTATAAAAACCAAAAATTGAAGAATCATGTGCCAGAAATCTCAATGCAACGTTTCATTATTGGGGCAGTTCAAATTATTTCAAAACTTTAAAAAAAAAACACCTTTCTTTCTTTGAATTGTTTTTTATTGTTCCCCATCGTTTCTCCCCAGGAGAAATGAAACGTTTCTTCGGAGAAATGAAAATAAGATTTAGAATATTACATTTAAAATGGTAAAATATCAATTGCTTTCTTTTTGTAGGTATGAAAATCACAATTAAAATCATCAGTTCATACGTAACCTGCCGTAAATAGCCATGTTGCGGACTCATTGGAACTCGAATTTTGCCAGTCGATGTCCACTGATCTAAGCAGCATAGATGATCATGCATAGGCCTGAACGTAGGTAGTGATTAGATCGTTGGATTCCGCTGAGTGTGTAGTAGTTTCGTAATTTTCTTCTCTCGCAGTTCGATCCCTATCTTTTCGATACCCAAGCTCCAATAAATTACGGGGGTCGGCCGTTCTCTCTCTCTTTCGGGGGCAAAGGGGGCACGAAGGTGGAAAATTCGCCCAACGTTTTAAATCCGCCTCGTCCTTTCCGATTTATTGCCGTCCCTGTTGAGGGTAACAAAGAACGGGGCACCGGACCGTAAAAGCCGGACCGGTTTCTCCACTTCGCCCTTATAAATATTGCAATAAGTTCTTTGGCTCTTCCTCCTTTTAACATTTAGTTTGACAGAGAGCTGATGTAATTCATCAAGGGGGACGATCTTGTTCCTTGGATCTCTCATGTGTCCGATTTACGCGGCTTTAAGTCCTGCTTTTACTCCAGCCTTGTAATTCAGGGGGCCGTTAAACACTGGAAATACGATAAAAAATTTCAAAGTCTTGTAGCATGATCGTATGAGCGAATTTTTTTTAAAAACCTATCGTACTTGTTAAATTGTATTGAAAGTAGAACAATTTGAGTGTAAAGAAATTATTTTAAAAAAACACAACAAACACAAAAAATTTACTGCCATGGAGCATGATCGTATGAGATAATTTTTTTAAATTATCTATCGTATTATATATATTTTTATAGCATTGAAATTTGAGCAATTTCTGTGAAAAGAAGTTGTTAAAAACCAATTTTAAGGCAGAAAAACTCGTAAAAAATATAATTTGGTGATTGAAAAAAAAAAAAAAAAATTTTGGGTTTCAGATTTTTTTGCAGTTTTTATGAATTTTTCAGCAAATATTACTAAAATTGTGTTTTTTTTCGCAAGTCTCCTAAAAATTATAAATTTAACGATTTTTGGTCATTTTTAGTGATAAGTTGAGTACATTTATTGAAATTTTCCCAATTTAATGTGCTCAAAAATTATTGGCCAACGGACTCATCCTTTCGTTTGGAAAGCTTGATTTTTTGTCGTAAGAACGGAATTTTTATCGCAATTTTCGGAATTATCGTCTGGAATGACACACACACACACACACACACACACACACACACACACACACACACACACACACACACACACACATATATATATATATATATATATATATATATATATATATATATATATATATATATATATATAAACGTATGAAAAATCGTTAAACTCTAGGGTTCGTTTCAGAATTCCTCAACCGGATTCCAATGAAGAAATTTTTCAAAAATTTTTATTTTAAAATTTTCCGAGCCATTTCAATAGCTTCATTTTTTACGAAAATTCACTAAAACATAATAATGATGAGAATAAATAGGAAATAAACGAGTCCCTAACCAATTAATATTAAAAAGTTTCTATTGAGCTGCTACGATCATTTCATCATTCACAAACCTGACCCTCCTAATTGATTAATTAAGACTGAGGAAATTTTCGATCCAGCTTGACCGATATAAACGGCTTAGTTCAGTAAAGTTGTTGTTTCTGAAGTTGTACCGCAATGGAGGCGCGGATATGCGAAGAGCAATATCCGGTTTGTGCGGTGGGGTCTTTTGAAGCCGGGTTCCATAAAGGCTTATTGCCAATATCGTTAAAACTCGCGCCGCGTTTCATGTGAAATGCGGCAGTTAGTGCAAGTCGACACCGTCTTTGGGAGAACCATCTCAACTCGCGTTTCGTGGTCGGGTATTGACAACGAGGAAAGACTGGGGTAGATAAAGTGCTCGATAATAGCATCTATTGGTTGAACATTAAAATAGAATGAGGCGATAGCTATGAATTTGATTGCCAAACCTGAATCTTTAGCGGAACTCTTTCTCAAACTCAAGCCATAATTTTCAAGAGGACAGTAATAAATTACTAATGTTTATTGCAATGAAAAGTGTACTAATTCCAAACGGTTTTGCACAAGCGCACTTGGGTTTCGTCATTCGAAATGTTTAAACCCACAGTTCTGAAATTCGATGACACAGCTCCGAAGGTTTTGTCAGTTCCTAATTTCGTCCCCACATTAATATGTCTTATGGCTGAGGGTCAGTAAAAATTAGTAAATTAATTTCTCCCTTGATGGGAAAAACAAAAGATCATGGATATGTCTAGTACCTACTGCTTACCAGTAGGTACCTACCACTCAATTGTATAACAACCATTTCACAAGATTATTCCATTATGGCAACAAAACAATATTAGTTTATAACTTTAAGTAATAAATCAGCATCCCTTGAAACTACAATGGCTTAGAGGTCATGAGATGTTGTAATAAAATGAGAGCATTCCAAAAAGTGGCGAACGATTTCCCTACAATGAAAACTATGGGAGTTACTCTTCCCTAGTAACTCATTGGTTGTACGTGAAAAATCAATAGAAATTCTACCTAGCCTTCTTTTTTTTAGTTAATAATAATCTAAAGTGCCAAGGTCGTCACAAATTTTGGAGTCGTTACCCATATTTTAGAATGACCTCCAGCCCAAAACATATCCATGTTAAAACAAAGACGATAAAATGTGACGTTTTCTGAAGGAGGCAGATAAGAGATATGAGAATAATTATTTTCCTAAGCACCCAATGAAACTGAAATTTCAAATAGAGCCTCTCATATATCAGGGGCAAGTAGAATACAATCAAAATATGAGAAACCATTCTGATCAGCTGTGTGAGCTGAGAAACTAATCTGTTTCTTAATCCCCGGTTGAAATTTGAAACCGAGTCTAGGACGTGTAGAGTATAATTACATTGTGCTGAAACACCCAGATCAGCAAAGTGAGCTGTGCTGCCTATCATTTTCTTACTTGAACTAAGATGCCGAAATTTGAAACTGAGCCTCTTAAAAGGCAACTAGGATAGAATTATAACGTCTGGAACCATCCAGATATGTGTAGTGATCTGAGAGGTTAATTTCTTACCTAACTGCCTGACGATGCTGAAATAGGAAACGTAGCCTCTCAACGACACTTGTAATTGAATTGCATCGTGAGAAATAAGATAGATGCTAGAGCTATGATGCGAATTTTTCTCCAATATGCTGATATTTGAAACGGGGTCTCTCTACGACACATTGGTTATTGGAACACGCGAATAGCCCTGATCAGTTGAATGGTTTGAAGAATATTTGTGTATTATCATAAGTAAACACTGTTCAGCCCCTTCCACATTTGTCCCTTCGACCGTAATCGGCCATATTTTTTCACAGTTTGATTTAAAGTGTTACCACCCTCTGGTCCTTTGACACCAAAAAACAAATATTACCGCATAATCAACCCTTCCAAAAGTCGTTTAAGCAGCATTCCTCCCATCAAATATTCCTAACAGTTCGATTAGAAGTCCGCTTCTTCCTATTCGCCCTTTCCTCCAAAAGTGCTCAAGAACCTGTGAATCAAGACACGTGTCGCCGCCACATTAACCTCACGCATCTTGGTGTACCCCAGATATTAATTTCTCAAGGGACACTGTCACTTACGAATTCACTGCTTAAATGCTTACTTACCTTTCATCGTGTTTTCCAGCACATTCTCCGCTTTCCCGTCCGTCTTCCCCCGCCAACACGACTCTCATCTTAAGAACCAGCCTCCCGCGCATTTATTTGATTTCAGTAAAATTTTCATGCTTATATATATATATATATTCCGACTGTCCGCCTCACTGATATGACATTTGACATTTCTACCACAGGACATATTAACGATGCACCCTGAACAGCTGAATAATTTGAAAAATATTTATGTATATAATCTTATAGTTTTGTGGTTGTTGTCGTCTTCGTTATATAGATAGTTTAGTAAGAGGACGACATATTGAAGGATTCTCATTGTTTTTATATGTTTATTGCTAGATGAGTACTTTCGTTTTTTTTAGGGCCTCTTCAGAGCTTGAATTTGTTTAAAGTGTTGCTAAGTTTGTGTATGGTCCTCCTTCTGCATCATGTTAGTGAACAGGTTTTTTTTTTTTTTTTTTTCCTGCTGTTTGGGGTCAATTAGGATGTTAAATTGAGAAATAATTAATTCATGTGGAAGGTGCACGTTGCCAATAGAAAAATACTCTTTTAAATAGTATTACTCTCTTGAAAATCCTGGCTATAACGATTTTCCGGTGTCTCAGTTACCTCTTTGTGTCCCCTCTGACCAATCACCGATCTGGCGAATAAGAAATAGTAAATAACACCTAAGGGTGGGAAAAATGAAAGCATCAGTAATGACAGATACCGCCAAATGAAGCGCTTGCTTCGGTTTCGGGCTTCGGGTCCAAACTGTCTCGGAGGGGCGAAGAAGGGAGTGATTTTCAGAATATCAACCAAAAATGGCTCTTGGAAGTTAAGATTTGAAATTTTGACAGTTTTCTTTTAGACCCCCTAAGTGTACTTAACGAATGTCTGCTTCGTCCTCATTCAATATCTATACTGTTTTATAAGAATGAAACTCCGTCTGTCTCCCCATCCATCCATCCGAGCTATGCACCTCTACGAGTGGGGGGATCTTCTTGGATTTCTCCGAAAGGAGGCATAAGCGATTTTAAAATTTTCTACTCCCACCCGAACCATAGGCTGTTGGGCGGGAGGGGGTGGGAGCCCGTTTTAATGCGCCGTTTTTTTCGCCAAGCGCTCGATCTTCTATCTGCTACCACATTAAAATTTGATCGAGAGCACTTCGTATGTCAGCGAATTAGTTACGTTTCTGGACCCGTAGAACACGATGGTGCCGGCGAAATTGCCGAAAGATGTCGTATTCCCGGAGAAATCAGCGAAAATATGCGGGAAATAACAAAAAATATGAGTTTCCCGCTAGGGTTTTTTCCGCCTTAAACCCAGTAAATTTCGACGGTTTTTGCTCAGGTTGGTCTTAAAATGTTCGTTGAAGTACCTATTTGGTTCCGTGCGATTTTCGAGACATGAAATTAATTTTTCCGATTATAGTAAACGAAGATTTAGACGAAAACGTTGGTATCCCTTCCTATTTCGTCGAAATGTAGTTATACTCTGAACTTTGTCATCCAACTTCTTGAAGGAAGGAACGCGTTTGAGAGACACTTCAACTGAATAATAGACGGGGAAAAGGATAGCCCTTCTATGCAGATGAAATAATGGCCAATCTGTATTAAAGCTAATAAACTTTTCGTGGAGCCACATAGTTTTATAAAATTTAAGTTGTTTGAAATTAATTTCCAACAAAAAAAAAGTCTGCCAACTTCCTTGCTTATTGTAACATGGAATTAATAGAAGAACTAAAATTTAACATCTGACAGTTCTGTTAGTACTGAAATGTTCTTAAAACTAAAGTTTTCGTGGTTCCACATAATCTATATTGGATAGCCCTTCCACGCAGATAAGTGGCCTATCTTTATTAATTAACGTTTATTATTAACCTTTATTTATTAAACCTAATACACTTTTCGTGGTCCCACATAAAAAACGCAGCAAATTATACCACAGCAATCTACTATTTTCGATTTGCCCCTTTTATAAGATTTATTTATCTATTTATTTGCCATTCCCTTGGAATTGCCTATAGAAAGGGGTTGTAAGCAATTTTAAAATTTTCCTCCCTCCCCCGACCCATGGGCTGCAGGTCTCGATGGTATGGGGACTATATCCAGTCGCATCTATACATCCCACACCGAGCGGGCGAGAAAACCCACCCCTAGCGAGCGAAGCGAGCTACATCCCCTACACGTTTCAAATTACCCTTAGTGATACACCGTTTCCAATCATTCTACATTTCCCACTCAGCAGTAAAGATCATTTGATCTATACAGCCATACCGAGCGAGTGAGAAAACTAGATCAGTTCCCAATAAATTAGTTGATGAAACTTTGAAATCGAACAACGAAAAATGTTTGAGAGCAACGTTATTAATTGGTTAGCGTTTCCAGATACATATACACATAAATATATATTATTCTATTAAATAAGCTTTCTGCGCATGTAACAGGTCAGCGGATAATAATTAAAACGGAATCCATCAGATGAGAAAAGCAATCCAAATTCCTCTAATGACATAACAAGGTTGCTGTTTTTGATGTGTTGGTATAGGTGTACTGAATTCAAAAAAAAAAAAAAAAAAAAAAAAAAAAAAAAAAAAAAAAAAAAAAAAAAAAAAAAAAAAAAAAAAAAAACAGATCATGTTCAAGGGTGAGAATAACAGATTAGGTTTATCGACTCTTCTCTCAAACTGGGTAAGCCACAGCGATTCATACAAAACCTACATAATGTAAATCCCCACCCCGCCTCTCCCGGAGACAGTGGCGGCCGGTGGTTTGCAAAAGGAGTGGGGCACAAAAATCTTTACCTATTTGACAGTCAAGAAGAGCATTGAGGTTTTTCTCCCATTTGTTTTGTTTTCAGTGTTATTAACTTTGACCTAAACACATGATACATAAATCCCATTTGGGCCATGTCATGCCTTGGGCAACTGTTATGAAAGAATATGGCTACTAAATAATAATCAATCATCATCATTAAATAGTATTGATAAATTAAATATAAATTAATTAGATAAACAAATCAAATTAAAAATACTATCTTATAGGTACCTACCTACTTACTAAGTATCTCATCTGATCCGCACCCTGGGCATCGTCAAAATGTCCTAAAGAGGCTACATACGAAATTATAGCTTCCCAGAGTGTAAAGTATAGAAATTACCTATTAAAATGATTTAACCACCGCTTCACAAATCAAACCGTTGTCGCAATATTCGGATCACCTGCTATGAATCAAAAATCATCGAAACACCAGCTCAATGAAATCATCAGAAATTAACAAGCGGTTGCAATCATGTTCACAATATTAATTATTGAGAATGGTCACCTGAGTATACACAATAAATTATTCAAATAACCTTGCTCATAACTCAGCTTGTTGGCCACGCACTTCGCAGTAGTTAACATAATATGGTTGGATAAATCGAGAGCTTTCGAACGAATGGTCAACGAATTTTGTGGGATGAAAAACGACGAAGTACAATTTCCCTAGCAACGACTCGGTTGTAAGTGGAAATCATCAAAATATTTTCGTGAGCAATTTTCCGTGACGTTTTTTTAGTTTATGTGCCATAGCAAAGGCATAAAGAAAACAGTTTATTGTTCTCTACGCAACACAGTGAATCTATTTTATTTATTGGTATCGCGTGAGCAAGTTTTGGTGACGATTTTTCAGTTTATGTGCCAAAGCAAAGACATGAAAATATCAAAAATGTCAAAATCAGTACCTGAATAAACTTCAACTTGTTTACGTAAATCCGTCGATGAACGTTGTCCTTCGGTGCGAATTCTATTCAAAGTGATCGTTGTAAGTGTCGTTGTTATTTCTTTTTGTAACTATCGACGGAAAAGGGACAACGACGGTGTTGTTCCACACATAGAACAACGCACTCCAACTCGACCGTCTATACAAAGGACTTTATTACAAAAGACGTATTCAACAACTTAGGACTGAATAAAAATAGGTACTTATAACACAACGCTATAATACGGACTTTACTTTAGAGTAAATTCTTGGGAACAACCACATGCTCGAACGAACTTACAAGAAACATCATATTTACCTGCAGAGACAACAAAACATTGCTACCAACAGGGAACTCTTAGCATGGAGTGACCAGAAGAAATCAGTTTGGCTAATGGAATAAACCGAAACTCCTCTAGTGGAAGCCACTCATAACGTAAATTTCATTCTACGGTCTTTAGAAAAGTTGGAAACCCTGTCTGGGGCAAAGCCCCCAAAATCATGAGAAATATCCCGTTATGACCTCTTTTTCCCGTTCCTTGCCCTTTATTTCCCGTTTCTTGCCCTTTATTTCCCTGTTTTTTTCCTTCACAGTCTAACCTGACTCGACGAAATTTCCCTCTCAATAGAGTGATATTATCATAATCTACGTACTTTTTCGCTGGTAGATGGATCTTAAACCTCCTTGGATGGAGCGTAAACCTATTCCTTCTAGCATCCACCTTGGAGCCACAGCATGGAGCTACACACCTCGATTTTCGTTCTAATTTGAAACTATGTGTTGTTTGTAAAGTCTTCATTCCAGTTTGTTACTTTTTTCCCAAATGTACTGGGGCAATGTCCCGATTCCCCCTGTCTGGGGCCGCCCCTGCCCGGAGAATACAAAAACGGAAATTTTCAAGGATTTCATACTAAAACCACCTTCGAGAGTTGAGCTGTTGGGAAAGTATTGGGAAGCTTCATTTCGTAGTATATTGCGTTTTCAAGAGTAGAATTGGACTAACCTCCTTATATATTATATATTCTTGCAGCTCTCAGTATCTACGTCTGATAATTCTGCATTATTATTAAAGACACTGGTTATTTGATCAGGGTTCAGCCTAAGATAGAAAACAAAACCTGAACTCATTACACCACCTTTATTCTTTGCAACGTTTCAGACCACGCCTTGGCCCATCTTCAGACAAAACCTATAACAGTAGGTACCCCCACATAAAATCCGTAAATCAACAACCCAGAATAAGTCTAAATATTAGTTCATGAAAAACAAATGCATACCTCAATGAAGGGGAAAAAAAAGTCCAGTCATGCAGCATGACCCCATGAGCGAATTTTTGAAGAAATCGACATTTCAGTCGCTATTGATCGTGTAGAGAAATTTTAGTTTATGATTTTGATAGACAAACATGGAATGAAATTTTAAACAAACACCTACTACCTACGTTTTAAACAGCATGGTTCTAGGATTGGTTATTCAGGGATACTTCCATAAGAGTAGTTCAATCTGAATTTGGACAATGTTTCATGCAAATATTACCGATTTTTACAACTAGCGAACGCCATTATTTCGATTTTTGACTGATTTTTCAACATTGAGATTTTTGAAAACTTGATACATATTCTTATAGGAAATTTTACGCTGATTCCGAATATACCACATGTTAGTATGCTGAAAAAATTATTTCGCACAACAAATCGCAAAAAACAGGCTATTTTGAAATTTTCGACTACATTTTTGAAAATTTCAACCCGAAGATGTAATCCGATCATGCTGGCCAACGAACTTGAACTTTCGTTTTGTGTCCTTAACATTTTAAAATTTGTTTGAAGTTTCTAGCACAATTCTACGGACAGTTATCGTCTGGAATGACACATATATACATACATACATACATATATACATACATACATACATAAAAAAATGCGTTAAACTTCAGAATATGATTCAGAATAGCCTGAAACGGATTTCTGCATAAAATGTTTTCAAAAATTCACATTCTACAAATTTTGAGGCGAGAGCAATAGCTTAATTCTCTTCAAAAATTCGCTAAAAGATGTAGAGTAGCTGAACAGTAAAATTTATAGAGATCCAACAAGACATTGATTACAAAAACAGTGATAACAATAGGAACAACAGTGATATTAAAACCATGGATCAAGAGTGTTGTTGTTGCTGCAAACCACTTTAAAAACCATTTCACATAACATGGAACTACATCAACGATCCACACACAACAAAGATGATGAAATTATGTGTTCCCAAAGTTCATTGTCATAATTTAAATACTGTAATTAGGTCAAATTAATGAAATAAAATATGTTCTACAGTTCAAGCAAATTAACATTAAAAAATGTAATAGGAAAATGGACAACTAGAGTGGGAATAAAAAGGGCTACATAATGGGAACGAAAGACTATATAATTTACATTCTCAAAGGAACTCAAGATCTAACTTTCAGAATATTGAAAACATTGTTATAGGAAGGTGAAAACTTCTCAGTTTCACGAATAATTTTGACTTTATTTGGAGTTATATTGACATGGACAGCCTCAGCTATTCTTCTCTTACTCTCAACAGATTCCCTAACTCTCACCTTCATCTCCTCAAAGGCAAACCTATGGCCTGTACTTACCTACGGAATAGTTAACCAAACCAGACCTGTCACTATAGCCTCACAATGTACATCTGACTTATGGAAAGAAGCTCGTACACAGAAATGATTTTTAGTTTGACCAATGTATGATCAAATAAACAATACAATGAATATGCAGCCGACTAATTCCACAACAACAATTTATAAAAGACGAGAGGCTCCCAAATGCCAATAAACAGTTTTAATGACGAATAGAAAGGAGGCGGGATCCGGTGGATCAAACCGGCTTCAATCCTAGCAAGACAAATCCGGGACGGAGTTTCCCCCAATTAAGCGGATTTCCTCAGGCTCCTTTCATGTCCGAATCCTTCGTCCCTTTTTCCCGTCATTTCCCCCACGTTTGCGATCATTCACAAGACGAGCATCCCATTCAGAAGGATTACACGGTAATTACACACTGAGCATTACTTCTATTAGTTGCTCCCATCTAATCCATTAAAGGAAGTGCCAAAATGCGGAAAACGAGATCCAGCGGAGAGTTAAATCAATATTAAATGTAGAATTAGTTGGTTCCTATCAGTAAATTGTAATAGGAAAATAAAGTCTCAAGTTTCATATAGGGCCGGGAGACCTAGTTTCGCTCGGTTAAAACAAAACATTTAATTGGGGAGTTAATAAGTGCTAAAATAAGCACTGAATGATTGATTTATTATTATCAATAATGAACCTTTGTAATCGAAAAAAAATTGACTCCCTAAATTTTTTGGTTTACGATTTAAGATGCGTCGAATCCAAAAATCAAAATTAAAAAATCCGTCCGTCCGCCGTACGCCGTCCGAAGCTTTTTTCAAAAAGTATTGGACCAAAATTTAAAAAAATTGGCTTAAAAATCATTAATCAGCTGGGGATGTGCCATTAACATCGGCATGGCGTTCGATCAACACTAAAATTTAAAACATACGGGCTGAAATATTCAAAAATCGAGATCTTAAAATCATTTCATGTAACAGTAATGATTTTTAGAGTTTCATTTATAGGTGCCCTTTCCATTATTAAGTACCAGAATCAAACAAAACCATCCCAGTTGCTATGCGTTTATTCGTTTGCTTTCCCTAAGGACTAAGCCATCGACAAGAAAAAAAGACATCAACACTGGAGTGAAACCAGTAAAACATATCGAAAATCGCCTTGAAAACTGTGACAATAATTGTATCAGCTGATAATATTATTTCAATAGAATTCTGACTTCCCTAAATCGGGTCTACTATAAGTTCTGTATCCTATTGGGCTCGTGAAGCGTTGGCAGGTAATCACCTACTTCAATTATATTAATTTATTAAATTGTTTATTAGTAAATACTTAGGAATTACTCTTAATTAAATTATTATCTCTATTCCAACAACAGAAGGTTAATTACTTCTGAGTCTACCAAGGTCGGAACGTTTTAGCCAATTTTCTAAGAAAACCAAGCTGTTGCTATGAATCCAAAATTTCGTTTATGGAAATTCGTTTTGAAATTCCTCAAGTTTAACGCTTTTAGATATGTGTATGTAGAGTTAGATCAAAAAGTTCTGGTTCTTTTCAATTTGCGCGCAAACAGAGGGTCGTTGAAACATGTCGGTGGTATAAGCGTTGCTCTTTCTGAGCCACCTGGATATTTTATATTGCTGTAATATTCTCAGTTCTTGTGTTAATCTGATCAGATTCGGAACCTCCAAGGCTAATTTCTTTCCTGATTGACTCGCGTTGCTGAAATTTAATGGAGCTCGTTCGGGACACTCCAAAAACAATTACGAGGTTCGGTGGATCACTGAATAGCTGATGGGGTCTCTGATGCTAATTTCTTTCCTTTTCAACATGCCGTCTTACTTAGTCTTTTGTTTTGTTGTTTTGACATTTTTAGCAAATGTTTCAAAATTCACCAACTATACACCGTAGATTTGTGGGGTCCTGAGCTGTAAAGGTGTGAACTCTTTGGAGAGGCAAGTTGCGGCATTTACTAGATAAATATGGGGCCTAATAATAATTATAGACCGATGATCTGCGTAGAAAGGCTATCTAATACAGAAATAATAAACCTTTGTGTAACGGATTTTTTTTTTTTTTTTTTCGCCTAATCCAAGGGGACTTTATGGGGCTACGGACTTTATTCATTTATAGACATTCCCAGAGGCCTCCATTTCAAATTTAAGCTTCATACGTTGAATTACAAAGAAAATAGCTCCTGAGGTCAATAAGCTGATCTGTGGATCTTCAGACTTTACGATTAGTTTTTAGATGTCCCGAGTGGCTTCCATTTCAAAATTGAGCTTCAGATGATTAAAGCAAAGAAATTAGCTTCGGATAGTCAAGTGACCTGATTTATCCTAGGCTGGTTACCAGCGCCAAACGATTACTCGTGTCCGATAGCAAACACACACAAAAATAATACTAATAAACCGGAAGAAAAACTTAGGCGGACAAAAACGATTTTTGGAATGATTTGACTTGGTCCGGACAGTTTTACAGCTGTCATACATAAAAACTTGGCCCCCAGGGCCTCGCAAGGGGCTCCGCCCCCTCGACCACCCGATTATTACTGTTTGGAGCTTACAGCAAAAATTCAAAAAACATGGAACATGCTATTGTCAGCTCAGCTTCAGCCAACTATAATGGACGGAAGATACCTTCGTGCACCTTTTGTACGAATGAATTAATGTAATGTCTACCAATTTAATCCCCTCAGCTGATCTCCCCTCAGCACGGGCTCTAAACTTCATGATTCGTTTTTAGATGCCCAAAGAGGCTCCCATTTTAAATTTCAGCTTCATAGGTCAAATAGCAAAGAAATTAGCTCCGGATCTCATTCAGCTGATCTGGAAGGTTCTAGACTTAATCATTCGCTTCTAGACATCCCAAGAGGCCTCCATTCCAAATTTCAGTTTCATAGATTGAATAGCAAAGAAATTAGCTCCAGATCTCACTCAGCTGATCTGGGAGGCTCTAGACTTTATGATTCGTTTCAAGATGACCGCGTTCCTAGGGGCCTCCAATACAAATTTCAGCTTCATAGGTTGTATAACAAAGAAATTAGATCCACCACTACTTTCGTCTCCGTTTTTCGTCTCGCCTTCCGCGTAACGATTTCGAGCATTGTCCAAGACAATAGCATGTTCCATGCTAAAATTGTGTTCGGACTAAGAGTGCTCATTTTAGAGTATGTACCTAACCAGTGGCGTAGTTTGAGGAGGGGCAGGGTGGGCAGAGCCCCTCCATAAATTATAGAGGATGCAGAATTTCGTTGTATGGATATAGTAATTTTACGCTTCCAACTTCAGTTCCTAACACCTTCAATTGAAGAATGTAATTAGTAAAAAACAACTGCTATTATTATTATTATACGATTCCGGTTAGTGAGCGGTCTTGAGTCGCTCTTAATAAAGACATTTTATTAGGTTCGTTTGGGTAGGGGCAAAATGGCGTGGATATTGTACAGCCCCGAGTTAAAATGAAGCAAGAATACAATAAATAGAAGCCTGCAGTGGTGATTGAAATAGTTTAATAGAAAAGATTAAAATAATGTAGTGTAGCAGTATTTCCATTCTAACCTAGCACATTGCAGGTTTGAGTTTTTTTTTTTTTTTTTTTTTTTTTATGTTTCTTGATCTCGGTTTCATGCACTGTATTTCATTTTGCGTAGGTAGGTACCTGCTTATATAATACAACTGTATGATATTGTCCAGAAAAAGTTATTTTCACGCGGAAGTAACAATTGAGAAAGTCCACATAGTTATATGAATTTGCATGCAGTAAATCTAGAATAATAGTATAATAAACCTAGTGCTCCTCATTTCATCAGTAGGTACCTATTCGTATTTATCATGATTTTTCACGTTCTGATTAGTTATTTGGATAATATTTTTTCTAAGTAGTATTATGTTTTAATAATCTATAGGATTATGAATATGAAAGCGTCCGTGATTTCAGATCATTACAAAAAGCCATTGAGCACCTACCTACTTATATGAATGTTTGGCAGTTTATTAAGAGTCTTCGTATACTCAGCAACAAGCACTAGAAATGAATAGCAAACCTATAAAATAAAATGAAATCCTCGACTGTTGCCCCTCCATAAGAAATGGCTTAGCTACGCCACTGTACCTAACTATTGGATATTGGATTAGATAGCTAATGTCTAAAATTCTATAACTTAATTTTCCACGTGCACATTTCTGTGTCTTTCTTTCCTGGATTGTCTTAATGTCCTGTCGTTCTCTACATTGTACCTTTAATCGACGGATAGCCTGCTGAATGACTGCGGGAGCCCCCAGCAACAAGAAAGAAGCGTGCACGCTATCAGGTCAGAATCCTTATATTCCATACTACACTAAACATACATTCATCCTTATTTTCATTTTTTCCATACATCATATTATTTTACAATGTTGTATATTTCGGGGCCTCCATTTATTTAATCAAGGGGAATATTTATTTGAGGTCATTCCAACTAACTTGTTAGACCCTGAAAATTCTCTTTATAAATCAAAAGACCGAACCATCGACATATATACATATAAAATCATTATTGTATACTATAATTGAGATTCGTATTTATAATCAAAACATTGCGTTAGGCCATAGGAATTGCTTGTTGGAAGAACATTTCCTCTTCTACCTAATGTACCTTCACGGATATTTCAAAATGCTTTCTTATTAACTTATGAAGTTGAGAATAGACAGAAATTGCGGGTACTGTGACCATATTAATTAGTAAATAGATAGGAACACAGTCATTGATAAAAAATCCTTACCCCACGTAAGTAGCATAGTATGTGCGTAAATGAAAATTTTACTATTATTACAAGCGGAAATACCCTTTACATTTAAGAACAATCCTTATTCAGATTGGTTTGATCAGAAAGATTACTAACAGACAAGCAAGAGAGGCAACTTCCGCTTAATTCCCTATTGCGCTTTATTACGAGTTTTTGCTCATCTTCTGAGTCCCAGTTCACTGATTCTGCAAATTTGAACTTAATGCCTTGGAAAACTACGGATATTTTTTTAGATGTTCCCCAACTTCAGTTGAAAGAGTTCAAGTAGATCTAAAATATTCCAGAGCCATGGAACAAGATTTCCATGAACTGAATTGCTTGGGTGGGAGTAAATGGGGTAACGTGGATAGAAGAGTCGACCGATCTAGAAAATATATTCGCTGCAACGCTCTCAGAATTCCAGTGAACCATTTGGCCAAAGAAAAAAAATGAAGCATGCAGAAGGAACCCGTGTTTTTCAAAAGATTTACATGGAAAAAGGTGCAGCCCGCGAAGAAGGGGGTCTGCCGCTGGGACCGCGAGGAAAGGGAAAATGTATCGGAACTTATAAAGCTGCTCTTTGCATTCAGATCCTGCTGTGACCCAAGGTGAACTTGTCGGAGGTGTTCGCATTTTACGACGTCCATTACCCTTTCAAACCGCTTTGCCATCTACACGCCAGGTGTAGTAGCGGTCATGTTGGGCGGTGATTGTTATGTTTATCGTGTCGCAGAACAGTCGGGAAACCTATTTAAATTCAATTATTCCCAATGTCGGAGAAGGAAAATGTACGTAGTTTCATAACGGAATAGATGGTTATAAATATGTAGTAAATATGAGAAAAAAATGTACATATTCATTTGTATGACGAATGAATAATGGAGTGAAAAGATTGTTCGGGTCATAACCGAAAGAACGGAGATTCACGAAGAATTTGTATCGGTATCGCGCAGTACGTTTACTTATATAACCCTGTATTACTTCATGGCAAGACATTTAAACAATGAATTAGTAAATGATTTGTAGGAAGCGAATTTGGATTGGAAAAATAACCGGAAACATACGGTATGTGACGTGGCGACGTGACAGCAGAAGCGTCATGGTGGGGAAGGTTGAAATAATTACATAACTTATTTCTTGGGCTAATTCTCGAAAGATCAATTTTTATTCCGGAGCATTTAAAAACCAAGAGCTGAAAAAAATATTTCCAAATTTTTTTAACGCAGTATGTGCATAATTCAAAGTTTTGTATTTAGGACATATAACGCTGCGTTGGTATATGAGTATATTTTAGGTATTATCCATCCAATCAATCCAACGTGGTGGACCAACTATTTTGAGTGGTCTATTCACATAAATACCCCCTTTTAACCATTGGCAAGAAAATGTTGACAAAAATGGTGAAGTGCCTTTGCCAAGAACCCTAGTGTATGACATTTTGCTCGTGTGGACATGAATAAACGTTCTTAATGGGCATTAACTCTGTATTTTCGAATTATAACCCAAAATTCTCAGTAAGTATTTAGAATATCCATAAAATGTCACCACACTATAAAATCCAACATGAGAATTTTCAACTACGGGAAAACTGACACAATTATGCGCATAATGTGTTCAAAATATAAAATATCGACTATTTCGAAAAGTATCTTTTGAGTATACATATACTCCATACATATAATATTTCCATAAATTCGAAGCATGATTTCGGAGTATTTTTTCACGCTGAAACATTACCCAAACAAAATTGGGGAAATTAAAGGAAATATTGTTCCTAATTCATCAACGTTGTCTTTGTGATTTCCCTGAGTTGATATTTAAAAACATTTCCAGGTCAGCATGATGGTACGAGCAAATTTCCGTAATTATCTTATTATACTATGTTACGTTGTTTTGACATTTGAGCGATTTGAGGGCAAAAAATTGTTAACAACAAACTCTATAGCAAAATACTCGTTCCAAATAACATTCAACAATATTAGGGATTCTAAATTTTTTTTTTTTTTAATTATTATTATATATATTTTTTGCAGTTTTTACAGATTTTAGCTAATGCGAAAAAAATAATAATAATAATAATAAATCATTTTTAATGTTTCTGGTTAAATGTTAATAAACTTTTTTTGTTTTTCAAATAAATTCTCTTCTAAAAATATAGGTTTAGCAATTTTACCCTTTTTAGCTATTTTCTGAGAATTTTGGCACATTTTTTGAAATTTGAACAGTTTAATGTGCTCAAAAAGTGCTGGCCAACGAACTCGTCTTTTCGTTTGGAAAACTTGATTTTTCGGAGCAAGAACGGAATTTTTATCTAATCCTAAGGAGAGTTATCGTCTGGAAGGATATATGGGACAAAGTTTCAAACTCCAAGATTCGTTTTAGGATACCTCGCAACGAATTTCCATGAAGACAGTTCTCGATAATTTGGATTTTAAAATTTTTGGAGCCATTTCATTAGCTTTATTTTTTACAAAAATTTGCTAAAATAAACATCATTATAGGTGATTCACCGTGAAAAAATATCCCAAAATCATTATCATTAATCATCAATCAATGTTTCCATTTACCGCGTCATTGCGCTAGTTTTTTGCGCTCGAAAATTATAGCGTTGGGTCATTTTACCCACATCGGCACTGAGGCACCCCTGGGTGGGGATGTAATTTCTTTGCGATTCAGAAAGTGCAGAATACGTTTACTATAGTCATTCATTTTCAGATTTCTGTATTTATATTATATTTATTAATTTATGGATTTATTGATATGTTGTATTACCATGTCGGAATTTGTGCCTCGCTGACTATGTTGAGGATCAGCTGACCAAGAGCCGTAATATCAATCATGATTATTGCAAAATCGTGATCAAATCTCTTCTATTCAACTTAGGACGTCGAAATTTGATAGGGAGCCTCCCAGGGACACCAAGAGAAGATCAAAATGGGGGGCGCTATCCTCAGCTGAGTAAGCTAAAATCTCTCCTGTTCACCGTAAGACGTTGAAATTTGATAGGGAGCCTCTCTGGGACAACGAGAGGCGAATGACCTTACAGGTTCCTTCCTGATCAGCTGAGTTTTCTGAAAGTTATGTCGTCTGTCTGATTACAACGTAATTTGATGGGCATCAAGGGACGAATGAAATGACGGGCTCCACCCTGATCTCCAGCTGACCCATTTGCGTGGCGTTCTTTGCAACATGCTCCACAAACCAGCGCACGTAAATAGGAAAGCATTTTATAAACAAATTTTCCAGTTATTAGTCAAAATTACCATTAAACCACGGACCACCTAGCGACAGTTAACACCGAAATTTTTTCAGTGAAACTTGACTTTCGCGTATGAAGCTTGACTTTTCACCTACTAATATTTTACCTATCTTTATTCGAAAAGATGGTTCTGCTTACGCAAACTTTGTGTTTTTTACAATAATTTCATCAAGCCCAAAATCTGCAATGAAAAATGGGGGTTCCCATCTGGAAAAATCAAAGTTAATGCGTGACGCCCCCGTTTAGCCCTTGTCCACATGCACGAAAAAAAAAGAAAAAAAAATGCTGCAAATCATTACACAAAGGTTTATTATTTCTATGTTAGATAGCCTTTATACGAAGATCATTGGTAATGTATTATCAGGACATGGTGCATCGTGCCTTTCAAAGGGTTAACACCTATATAGTTCCAAGCCTCCAAAATTTTACGCTTCACAGTAAATGTTAGAAAAAGGTCGATATGTAAGAAAAGAGTAGGTTCAGAGGCTCCTCCGCTGATGAGGGTACCTACGTACCTGGTAATTATTTCCGAGAAGTCCCAAAGAAGCTCCATATATAAGTAACAGTGTAACCATAACAGTAACCGTGAGTCCTGTATTGGACCAATGAAGCTAATAATTTCAGGTGTAACATACCACGAAATAAAAAGTAAATTACAACAAAATCGCAAGTGACAACATGCGAAATGTAAAAATTTTGCGAAAACATCGTGACGTTCACTATATAGAAAAACCGTGAGTCGAATAGGAAAGTTGGCCTCGGAGGTTTGGTTTTAATCGATCCTTTGGGATTATATTTATCATTGACAAGCATTAAAACATTAAGGTTACTTACAAAGTTTTCGAGATCTCGATTTTTGAATTTTTAGCCTTTCAATGCTACCCTTTAGGGTTGATGAAAATTAATGCCGATGTTACTGGCACATCCCCGGACGATGTGTGATTTTTGAGCCAAGTTTCGTAAAGGTTGGTCCTGTAGTTTTGGAGAAAAGCTCTGGACAGCGTACGGCAGACGGACGGATTTTGTTATTCGATTTTTGGATTCTACGTAGACCAAAAGATATTCACGGAGGAGGGGGGGGGGGTATATATACTTTTTTTTTTCCCCTTGTTAATATAAACCAAAGTATACTAATTCTACGCAACAAATCAAGGAGCCTTCAATTCACTTTCTTCCTCAAACTACATTTCCAATACAAAGGGTGGAAAGGAGGTGTTTATGTAAAATCTGTATTGTTTAAACAAATCTGAGGATAAATTCCGTTTAACCCGAGATACTAATGTTCGAAATATGGCCTCCCAACGACTAAGGTAATAATCACAAAACAACAGGACCCCTCTGATTAATCAACTGAACTTGGAGGTTCCGTATGTTCCATGTTTCATAAGTTTAGCCGTTGGGTATTGGAAAGTTGGAGTGTTTGAAAAATAGTCTTAGGCCTACCTCAAAATAGTCTTAGTTCAAAACTCAAAGCGGTTGAAAATTACCAGGGATTATACCGCTCACTGTCTTTCACCAGAGCGCTCACGAGTATAATTCCCTCTGAGGCCCGACATCCGGCAAAATAACCATGCTAATCTCTGTCAGCAGCGATATTAATATGGCCACACAGGTTTTGTGTGAGGTTCTGGTTTCTACTTACAAACATATTGGTAAGTAATGCAAGCATTAGATTGATGTCCCTATAGAAGGATTATACATAATTTTGGTGACAATTAAAGGAAGAGAGGGGAAAAAACGAAAACAATATCATGATTTTTTAGAATTAACCTTTCCTCCTTCCCAACATTTACTTCTCAACTGATATGAAACTTCCAAGTTTGCAATTCTGGGTCGAGCAAATAATATAAAATGTCACGGTAATCAAATGAGTATAAGTAGTAAAAATATCATTATTTAATGCTATTACCCCCTCCATACACCTGCTTTCATAATGAAATTAAAAAACACTTGACTTCTGTTCCTAAACAGACCGAATTCATGATTGAACAGAAAAGAATCAAGAAAATCTAACGAGAATAGTTCTAACATCACGGTTTATCAGTATAGCCCCCTCCATTCGCCCCTTCCATGAAATTTGAAACTCCTGATATACGTTCCAAAACTAGATCGAATTTTTTTAATGGGACTAAATAATAATCATGACAAGTAGTCAAGTTGTTTAGTTTAGGTAGCGATTGAATGAATCGGTGATTACCCTCTCCCCCCACCAAATCCGAAACTACCAAGGTTCTTTGCATAACAAAACTAAAATCGGAATCGAAAAAAAAAAGAATAACGAAAATCGGTTGGGAATAGTGGCCTGAGCAACGTCAGCAAAATTTGTTACACACTTAGACACACACCTATGGTTCTTGTTTTTCACGGATTCTGTATTTGAGTCGTCTGAAACGGATTTGTGCACGGTTATATATTTTTAATTTTTCTTTCCCATGCTTGGGTTGTTTTCATATAGTGTAACAAAATACCACTTAGATCTAATTCTTATAGGTCGTCCCTCTATTGATGAAGCCTGGCTTCAGAGGGAAGTCCTAAAACGAATTCGCGTGAGTTGGCATTGGTCGTAGTACGTATTTGACTCTTCGGACGAGGATGATCGGCCAAGAAAGAAAAAGCGATATTGAAAATGATATTAAGAATATACTATTCTGCTTGAAAACTGGTGTAATACCTAATTTTCTTCTCGTATAGACACTCATTGATCCTCTCCAAAAAGATAGCAAATATTCAACAGCCTCGCTCCTCTTAATGCGATCCTTGGCATTTTGTCACTAAATAGCATGAGAATCAAACCTCATTCTGATAAAAAAATAAATAAATTGAGCTCTTGATTGATGTAGAAATAGCCTCATCTGCTTAGCACATAAGATAAGAGAAAAATTTTGTACTATACCAGAGAATCAGAAATAGGTATGTACTATTTTTGGTTATTGGCTATTTATATGGAAGCGGGACTGGCCGTCATCTGAGAGGAGGTTGTTTCAATGACGACTTATTCTCCAGGCGCGTCAATTTTTCTTAATTTTTTTGTACGGTTGGCCTCAACTTTGTTAGGTAAACTTCGTTATTCCAAACTGGGTTTAACCAAGATTCGGGTTGATGAAACTACGTCCGACGTCTTCTAGGTTTCACCCTCGTTATCATTGGTAACGGAGTATGGCTAAACTCTGTTGAATAATTTTCTGGTGAAAATGGGCCTTAGAAAACACCTGGGGCGTCCATTAACTTGACGGACACTGTACATATATATCAGAATTAATTGACTAATGAAGTGTGTCTCTGTCTCGGGTGCACTAGCCATCGTGTGTGCGTGCCTGTGGACAGCGGGACTCCCCAATTTTAGAGCTGTCAACCTGAAATTTTGTCAGCAGACAATTTTGAAATTGAGGATAAGCTTTTTAGTGGCACCATGACGTCACCACCAATCAAAAATTATACATTTCTAAAGTTATTGACTTGAAATTTTGTAGGTGGATCCCTTAGACACCTAAGTGTTGGATACCATAGTAGTAGGTAGCTTACTTATTTGATGGGAAAAACAGTTGCCCTCACAATGTGAATCTTTTGAAATCAACAAAAAATTATAACATTATATAATACATGAATTAAAAGTGAAGTCGAGTACATTATTATCTGGTTAACGGACTAACTAGTCAATAAATTAATATTGTCCAATGATGACACTGGTTCTGAAATATTTGTAAAGCTTAGAACGACCAGTATGACATTCTTCGTCACCAATAAAAGCAAAGAATTTATGACGACTGAGCGTGGCAATGCCTAGGGATCATCCAGAAACTCTTTCCGACGCGTACAAATCCAGTTAGTTCGGTCAACTACTTCAAGACTACGTCAGCAAAAGTTTCAGGCTTCTTGTACCACTCGATGAAGGAGATAGGCGGGAAGACTAAGTGAATTCTCTTCCAGGAAATCGCCAACTGGTTTTAATAGAAGTGCTTCTAACCGAAATGAGGAAACTGCGTTGAGAAGTTTTCATTTCTCGATGGCGGCCTAGATAAGACGCAGCGAGAGCAGATCTAAAACTCCCTAGATTGAAAGAATGTAAACTTGGTTTCTTTTAAAAACTAATCTAAGAACACGGGGATTCTTAGAAAATCCACGGTAGCGAAACCTCAAGAAAATGCGGTTTTTCTCGTTTTAGATAAACTTGTTTTTCTTTGTTTGGTTTTCGCAAGTATTCTGCGTTCAACGAGGTCGAATTAAGAGGTATACATGATACACACAAAATATATGACAAAATATTATTATTATTACTATTCTCCAACAAAGTCAGTCCCTATGTCTGATTTTTATAGGTAAAGATGACCCAGGGATCCCTTGACGCAAGATTTACAAGATAACCACTAGGTATCCACACTTTCTATCCATTTTCTAGAGGAAAAAAAGAGCAAAACAGGAGCAACTGTGTGTAGCTACAATTTATTCATTTCGATTTATTATTTCCAACAATGAACCTTTGTAATCGACCAAGAAAAAACAACAGTTTAACCCCCCCGAAAATCTTTTGGTTAAGTTTAAAGATGCGTAGAATCTAAACATCGAATTTGAAAAAAAATCCATCTGTCAACCGTACGCTGTACGCCGCACTAAGGTCCAGACGCAGCAAAAAACCCCATAATCCAAGGAGAGGTTTAAATCAATTTGATCATATTTCGATTAAGGGGGAAGGATGGAGCATTCAATAAATAATCGACGAAAAATGATCAAACGAACATCGACATAGGTGCAAAACTCGAAAAGAGTGCGCTCTGCGAAGAAAATTCACATCTATATTAATGCACTTACTGGCTCAGGATTTTTTTTTTTTTTTTTTTTTTTTTCCCTCAACTTTTTTGCACTTGGTTCAGATACTCTTAACATTGACGTTCATGTCAAAAAAGTTAGCAAATACATTATTTCCTCGCTGTATATTACTTATTCATCCATTTTAAGCGTAGTGCTCTTACTAAATTCAATCTTCCAGTTGTAAATTATGATAAAAACGACGAATCCTTCTTAAACTACCGAACAGACTATTTCGAAGTGATGAGTTCAACTCGTAAGTGGTTATTCATGATCACGAAATCCTGACCCTACTTGGTACAGGGGTGTCTGTGAATCTGATTAATTTAGATTTGGTGAAAGAAAATGGTTGGTCGTGTCGACATGAAGATACAGTTCTTAGAGGTTTCAATGATTCAACAGAATACCTCAGACATGTTGTTGACATCAAAATAATTTCTAAAGGTATTCTGTAGCCTGTCACGGAAAATTTGGCATGTAAAGCTACAATTGGGCTCCCTACCTTACAAAAATTGGGGTATTCTTTGGTTCAGCAAGTGAACTCCATCCTCAAGCCATCTGTTCAGACATTTTCAATAGAAGAAGTGATCAACACTGTTCTCAAGATAGGTTAATTTAGAGGGAGGTCTAATATTGAAATGGAATGTAACCTGAACAAAAACTTGCTGTATTTACACATAATTTTAAAGTTTAGCAATATCTTCCAATGGAACAGGAGAAAATGTATTTGCTACATTGGGTAGGTATCAGATGAAAAGACGCTCGGATGTCTTGATCATAAAGGTTCCAGATTGATCTCGGCTTCTGGCATCCTTGACATAGTAAACCGCGAGGTGATGAGTGGAATATTGGGAAAGACGACGAGGAAGAGAAGTGATGGTGGGACGGGGGGGATCGTCGATTGTTTCGGCTTGAACGAGGTCAGGTATATAGCTCTTGCCATCATCCCCCGGACCCCGCCGTCTAATGCACTTTCTCACTCAAGCTCAATTGTTTCCAGACAAAACAGACAGTCTGACGTCAGAGGATTTGACATCCGCCTAGATTGTATGTCAGCAGGTTCAGCAGCTGAGTAGACAAAAAGTATCAACTGGAAATAATTAACTGGTTCATTCCCACGTGTTTAGCTATTTGATGTACTGGCCCGTTAAACTTGAATGTTCCTATAAATTAATTACCTATAAACTTAAATATTACCTACCTAAAACTTAATTAATTACCTAAATTCTTAAAATTATTACCAAGAACTTAAATTTTTGCATGGGCTTTTTTATCCGAAACAAGATTTTTTTTAAATGCAAACGATAACTGCATCCCTCTACATAAACATCGTCACTTATTGACATGAGCCTTATTAATCCAAAACGAAAGTCATTTGTCCTCCAGGCTGTCGGGCTCCCGTTAATTGAAACTTCGTCACGCTTTCGTATCCGTGGCACTGTCAATTTACTACAGTCAATTGATAAGTACTTCTCGAATACTCATGTTGACAAAATTCTCTCTCTGGTCATCGAACGAGCCCAAAAAAGAAAGCCAAAAGTACAATGGGAGGCAGTAGTATTGTGTACTGAGCACGACCCTTCTACCAAGTCTAGCATTTTAGTCGATTGCTTTATCGAACTGTACTCAGGGCGAAGCTGGATGGATTCAAAAAGTGGTGGTGATCAAGTATACCTGTGATTGGGACACAGAAAACTAGAGCCCAGTAGTAAATATTAGTTCAACTAGTATCCAACAGTATCTTAAACATAATATTTGCTTTTCGACAAGGTGTCAGCAGTTTTTTTAATATTGACAATCAGGTGAACTTGGCTAGTGAGGTGCTTCGAGTGATGGTCTTCTATCTGTTCGAAACAAAGTTCATATCTGTTAAAAGCTGATTCGGCTGACGACTACGGATGGAGTATTCAAATATAAGATCTTCCCAACGGTTATGCATCGAATCCGTCTTACACCTGCATATTTAATAGAGGGGAATGGTTTCACTGCAGTTTTGTGCTCTCGGAACAATCAGAGCTGATGAGCATCGCTTCTTTGACAGTGGCCTCAGTGATGTAGTTCCGATTCAATCAAGAGCTTCGTATTTGAGCATTTGACGATAAGCACATAGAACGGAAATCCATTCTGCAGAATGCATGATGGCCTGTGCTGTACAATGACATTCACCAAATTTTCATGAGAAACTGATTTATTGCAATGGCATCAAAAATGATATTTTTACAAAGTCTAATAAGCAGATCAGTAGTCCGCCTCAATTATTTATCACATATTATTCCAACAACAACTAACTTTAGTTGAATAGTTGAATCAGGTTTTTGAATTGTGCTAGAGCGTAGAAACAATTATATATTCCTTATCCCCAATTTGATAATACCACTGAAAGTACCATTTCGTTTCAATGCATGCACGTCGCATTGAAAAATGTACGTGTTATAGTATTATCTTACAACCTGTATGAGAAAGTTGAACGATTCAACATTGTTAAACCCACTAACATCTCTATTCAACTACTTGTTGCTTAAACGGCGGTTTAAGTGGACCTTTTCAGTGAAACCGACCCTGAGATTTGAGCGACTGAAACAAGCTACCAAGTTCTACGATACATTCCAATATTGTATACAGGGTGTCCAACGAGACGTTGACCCCCCTGTTAAAATCGTTATTTGTGAATAATAATAAAAAAAAAAAAAAAATTCTCAAACTTCATGTTTTTTTGTGGGGAACTCAGAAATGACAAAATTGCGCAGTGCACAACTATGCGCAACCAACATCAACTTTGTTTTTTCAAATGGGGAACCCCCTTTTTTATTCCATATTCGGATTCTACACACAATTTCATGAAGATTTGACTCCTCATTCGATTTTTTCGGCCACGCGCAACTCGTTCAGCGAGCGCTCAAAGTTGCGCAACCCTACGGTTGCGCCGGAATTCGGATGTACGAAGTACTCAAGTGTGACGCATGAAATTTCATTATTTTTCGACGCTGAGTCTCGTGGTGCTATCCGTTTTTTGGTTTATTATTTCCAATAATAAGCCTATGTGATCGTGTAGCAAAAAAATTTTATTTCCCCCCTCAAACTTTGTCACTTTACGTTTCAAGGTGCGTAGAATCCAAATTTGAAATGTCCGTCCGCCGTCCGGGCCATAAAAGGCCCAAGAATTGACTTAAAAAACCCGTTCTTTCGCACATAGACTCAACTTGGGGTCTAGTTGGTCCTAACGTTTAACCATCCCGATCGCTTTACTCGCATAGATGCTATGGGCCAAAAACGGGCGAAAAAGTGTATTTTTCTACGCGCGCACGCCTGGCACGCTTGGCAGGGGGTCACGGTGGGTGGTGAGGGGGGTGAGCGGGGGGTGGAGTGAGAGGAGGCGCCGGCGCCGCGGCACCTTGTGGTGGGTACGGCGCCGGCGTTCCTTCGAGGCATGAATATATGTTTTTTTCAAGGTCATATTTGTGTGTTAATACCAAAGCTTTTCCTACGCATATTTAATAACATATCCTCTCGACTTTTCGTACGTACTTAGATAATGATATTATTAAGGCTATTTGAATAGGTAGGAGCTCAAATCGAGAAATATAAACATGCATATATAATTATAGAAGTATAGGTTGTGGCAACTCGAAATAGGACACGCCGAGGAGTCTGGACGGGCCTTATGACGTACGCTAGCCAACTAAAACTATGATCATACTCAATTGAAAAAATAATAAACCTTTGTGAAATAATTTGCAGCGTTTTTCATTTGACTAAATGTCAACGCTTTTACAGCCCAAAATGTGGTTATTTTAAGCAATAAATAGTCTTCCGAGGTGTGTGTGTTGAATTTTCATAGTTATTAAACGCTGATTCGCGCAAGTGCAGCTCGTTTTTTTCTGAGTTTTCAAGAAAAAAAATAAATTATTCCTTGCGATTGAATAGACGAGTGGAGTCCAAGTATCATCAAAACAGAGGTACAAAGTTGGGATGTAAGATATCTCTGGAAAGTTGACGTTTCCTGCCAAATCATTGCATGGTTGAACTCATCTTTTGGACCCACGACTTCTTGAATCCTCTGATGTGGATGTCTGGTCCTTTCAAAAATATCTACATTGGTGCCGAAACCTGGAGTACTTAACTAAAATTTCATGCTCAAGACTAGCACGTGAAACGGTCTGTCAGCCACGTGAGAACAAGGCAGGAATATTTTCACGTATCATCAGTGTTGTCGAGTACGTATATCAAACACCAGTAACGATACCAGTGAGTTTTTCTGTGCGCGGAGGCAGATGGAAAGCATCAACTCTACTTTAATTGTTCTCTTCAAATATCAGCAAGTTATTGAGATAGTTTTAAGTAGTATTGACATCCTCTAAATCTTCTGGAACATCCTGATTCAAAAAATGACAGTAGTTAACACTACCAGTTTTTCTTCTTCTTCCCTATTTCTATGAGTTTTTTACTACCTGTATCTCTGTGTGGTTGCACTGTTCCTTAAAGTACTTGTTTAACGAAGTTGCCCCACATGCGTAGATCATGATCTTTCTTCTATGGAGATGCCTGTAAAACGCACCTTGACAAATTGGAGATAATTTGCAACAAAAATATAACACTAAATATTGGTCTGTTAAATGCAACTCCACTTGTAGCACTATGTAGAGAGGCAGCGGAGCCGCCGCTTGGAATTAGGAGAGAAATATTAGCTAACCAGTTTGCAGCAAAATTGTACTCTCTACATCCACCTGTAGATTCACAAGTCTTACAGTTGCACATTTTGGCCTCGACAAGTCAATATTGGTATACCAAACAAACACCCTTGATATGCCAAAGTACATCTCATAGTGCCCATGAACTACAAAATATATATAGTGCAACCAAATTGCCTATATACAACGTCGAAAATACAACCCAAATTCATGTACCCGCCATAAAGTAATTGACTTAGTAATTAGGAACAATAGGTACTCTTGATATTAACTTTCTTTATAAATGCATGGCATTTAAAACATGGTAGGTAATACCCCTTCGAGTAGGTAGGCCGACCCTTTGCCCTTAAAAGGGATGTGGTATAGACTATCACGTAGGTAATATCACACCGATTCTCATGAATCCGTCTAACGTTTATGCTGCTCTTTATTATAATAGGTATCTATTTTGGAGAATATGCATTTTCGACCTCTTCACTTACTATAGAAAAATTTAAATAGCAGGAAGAAAACATAACATATAAATTATTTCGAATCAAATAGACGCAGATGGTATAGCGAGAGAGAAAAATCAAAAATCAATCTCGGTATTCCAAAACAAGGTGTCAAATTAGGAACCACAAAACTGTTTATACCTAAATCAAATCAACTTAACAAAGAAATGACATCGATATTAATTAGGAATAATCATCTCAAAATTATTATTATTATTATTTTTTTTTTTTTTTTTTTTTTCAGGAACGTTTGGTATTTGAAAGAAGGAAGGTAATGAATGACCGATTCGCATGAAATAGGTTTGGTATTTAATACTCGTAGTAGGTGTACGTAGCGTATTGATCACAGCGAAAACATTTCTTGTTTACCTACGCAAAAGTTACGCACCCACGATAAAATATCTATAAACTGTAAAATAATTACTGTATAACTGTAAAATAATCTGCGATACAGAACAAAGTAAGTAAGTAAGTTAACAAAATTTCAACAAAACTTACCGAAATAATGCAATATATTTTATTCCTTTCTTTAGATTTGATCGTTTCGGTCACCATTACCCGTAAAATTGATAATGCAAAACCATTTACACGGTGAGTTAGTACGGCTACGGCTGCCGCCAGAGTGTATAGAGACTTTTTGTAGCCACCAAGAGGCGGCCTACTACGGTACCGTATTCAGCGAAATGGTTGATGCGCATGCGCGACGTACAAACAGCCGGGCGTCTCGTCATCACACGCCGTGCAAAACCGCAATCCTACGTTCTTCCATGACGGCTTCTCCACGACGAGTTCACACCGTGTTGAGCTACCTAACCTGACACTTTATGAACAGCACCATTATTTATTTACTTTTTGTCGGTGTCTCAGTCCTCAGTGTTACATTTTCGATTTACTTTATCATTCATATTCATATGATCTTACCTTATCATATATATAATATAACATCATACCTATACATATGACCGTTCTGGTTGAGGTGCGGCTCAAACTATTGAATAAAAAATAAAATAAATCGTCACATAGTAGTCTGTATCATGTAATTACCGCATCAAATAGGTATATCATCCTACCATTTTTCGATAATGGATGAACCCAATCGCCTGCTTCGGCTTTTCAATGAAGGGTTGATTAATGGAAGGGATATAGACGAAGCTTTTGATAGACATATCACAGTTACCTATATGTGGAGAGGAGGGTTCCGGCGTGAGAGGTTTGGCGAGTTCAGCTCAGAGCAACTGACGGACGAAGAGATCGTTTCAATGTTAAGATCTCAATGGGAGCACCTACCTCTATTGCTCAATTTATTGGAAATCATACTGCCAACGGGATATTTCAGTTTAAATGAAGAATATGTTCAGTTGACGGGTATGAAGAAAATATAGGTAGGTACCGCTCACAAACAACTTCTCATTTTTAGCGAATGTTGAAAAATATTTTCAGCTATACTCAACTGCATTTGTTCTCATTTTAATTGGCTGATTTATTTGTTACCTTGGTTGTCCGATTTGGACCCAAGGTATAATCGGAATGTCAGTTGGACATAGGGACGTTGCGATACTTCCGATATATCGAGGTATCGATACTTCTCTTCCGATACCACCGATATTTGTATCGATACTTTGCATCCGATATTATCGTGGTATCGATACTTTCTCCCGATATTATCGGAAGTATCGATACTTGGTGACCAATACCACCGATATTTTCCTTGATTTTTCCAATTTCAATCAATTTCAAAAGTTTTTATTTTCTTTTAACATAATATAAATAACTATATATTAATTTATTGCTATGCAATTCTTAGGCCGACCCCCAATAATTTTTTATGTAACGTCCGTCACGAAATTAAAGATGATTTTCACGTACAACCGAGTAGTTGATTAGTTGCTATAGATTGTGTCACAATTTCAGTGTTTTTCACGTACAACCCAGCCGTTGTTAGGGGAATGAAACTTCCGCAGTGTTCATCGCACAAAAATCGTTCGCCACTCGTTGGAAAGCGCTTGATTTATGTGATAAATGTTCACATTTCAAGCTACCAATTTCCCTCTCCTTACGTACCTGGCTACATTCCAAAACTAAGTTGATTCAGGCTAAGAATTGCATAGCAAATTATCCTCGTTTTCTACGCAGTAGAAAAGAGAAAAGATCCAGCGAGGCGCGAAGCGCCGAGTATAGATCAGGGGGGTCCAAGGAAGCGAAGCCCCCCGGCGAGGCGCGAAGCGCCAAGTATATACCTATATATATATATATAAATATATACATATATATATATATATATGAACATTTTACAATTTCCGTAAATAAAATACATAAAAATAGATTCAATATGCTTTTCAAACATTTTAAAAGAAAAGAAAATTTTTCGTCAGTTTAGCTATTTTCGGCTTCTGCTCTGACGAAATCAGTATGTGTAACACTTTTTAGATGGCTACCTTCTTTTTCAGTATAATTAAAGAGTAAACATTATAATTCTAATTTGAAATAATTGAAGAAAATGAAGTTCAAGTTAAAATGTCATACTAATATCATAGGGTGATGAATTACAATTTAAATTCAGAAATTACTTAATAATAATCAATTAGTTATAAAAGGACCCTATTCTTTATAATAATGTTGATACTTCTCCACTATTCTCATCTATGTCCCATATCCAGTCATTTATCATTTTTTTATAATTTTTGAAGTTAATTTCTTTTTTTGTTTTGCACGGTAGTAAATTGTACAGGCGTGGGGCTATAGACGTGAATGATTTCCGGAAGTTTTCTATATTTGCTTGGGGGAGTTTAACCTGTTTAGTTCGGTTTTCCTGCTTTATTAATGTATCTTTACTTATTGGCATTATTTTTATTTTATTGAAGAGAGGAAGGGAAGGTGTTGTTTTATTTTTTCCTAAGATTAATCGAATGAATTTTTTTTGAATTTTGGTTAAGGATTTTAAATGGTTGTTTGCCGTTGTGTTCCAGCATTCAATTCCATATTGTAATCTGGACTGAACTAGCGCAAAGTATATATTTCAAAGTACATTTATGGGACATTTTTTCCTCAGAGAATAGAATTTTCTAAGTGCAATATGCAATTCTTTTTGTAATTTTTCAACATGTGTTATCCAATTTAGCTTCTCATCTATTGTCAAACCCAAATACTAGATCTGGTTGGTTCGGAGGATTTTTATACAGTTGCTTGAGCATAATTCATTATTTTTTATATTACATTGATGGTACACTAAATGTTCAAAAAATTTAATTTTCTTATTTAAGTTAAATACTATAAATTTAGTTTTGGTGCTTAAAACTAAGAAATTATAGTTTAGGTAAACTTCCAATTTATCAAGGTCTTTTTGAATCTTTATTTCCAGTTCTTTTTCATCAGCGGCTTCATAAATTATGGATAATTAAAGCGGCTTCATAATGTTTTTCTTTTTTCAATCTAATTTTCCCACAACAAATCCAGGAGACGACCAGCCTGCCCCAGGCTCTGAGAGTATTGTGATTATTTCACTTTGTTGAGAACTTTGAGAATATTGGCTTGCAATTAAATTATTTTAGAGTCAAATCCATTCATATTGGATTGCAATAGTTGCTATAGGCTCAATCTGAACTTGTCAAACTAAAATCATAATAGTTTCTAATAGAGTTTATTTAATTTCCACCAAAATACCAACGTCTTCTCAAATCAAGAAATATGATTAATTTATCCTTTCGTGGTTTTTCACAGTAAACTATAATCTCTTATTAATTTCGAATGTTCTATGGATAAATCACTTTTAGTAAAACATTCTAATAATTTTCTCCAGATTCTATTATCTACCTACCTATCAAATTAAGTTAAATTTAATCCTAAAAGGGGGCATAGCCACTCCACCACCTGCCCTTTGCTATAGAGGCAGGAAACTACTCAGTGATAAAGCTACTCAGTTTAATTATTTCCAAATGAAAACATATTTCTCCAACTCAGACTCAGTACCTCCTTTTCATCATTAAAATTTCTTCATAAATGTTTATTTTAAAATGAATTCATTTCCCCGTTAAATTTGAAAGTTTTGACCTGCCACATTTGTCTTAAGTTCATCAAACCATTGAGTTACTCACATGAAACTTAATATCCTTTTAATGTAAAATGTAGATGTATTTTATGATTCCATTTATTTTAATGATTATAATTACTCTGAAAACCATAACATGTTGTGAAGTGAAATAGGCAAGTCAATAACCTTCAATGGTCTAGCTAATTCTCATTTAAAATATGAAACTTTGTTCTCATTCAAAATCTTGTGTTACCTTTTGAAATATTCTTCAATTTAATAAATTTTTTTTCTTATAAAAAAATTAAATTTATTTAAAATATTGTTTCTAGCAAAATTTAACACCTCACTGGAGAACTCACCTTAAAATGTTTTCTGTGAAAGGAAACTGCTCTGAAAATCCCTAAATGAATTCCTAAATTATTCAGCCCTACCAGAATGAAATTCCTAACGTTCACCTACGTAATAACAACAAAATTTGATTAAAGATTAGTGAAACTATTTAGTGCTAGTCATGAGTAAGTGGATAGATAGTCATGGAAACATTGAGAATTGAAGATGTGAAACTGAAAACTATGGTTCAAATTGAAATACTCAACTTATACTTAGTAAATTAAGTATTTGAATAAATGAGTTCACTTTCCTATTTTCAACAAAAAGAGAGATTGGAATCAACAATGGGACAAGTTTGAGAATTCAAAATTGGAAATCTACTTAGTGATATATCTATTAATTTAAAACATAAATTAAGAATCCTATCATCAGTTCCTTTCGACAGAGTTCTGGATGCATCCTCCGAAGCCTACCTATTACGTGAGGTGTGAGAAAATTCCAATAAAAAAATTATTAACCAAATGGCATTCCCCCCACCTGTTTTTTACACGTAAAAAAGTATCGGAAGTATCGATGGTATCGATACTTTTGAGTCGATATTGTAGAAGTATCGATACTCTACTTTTGATAATATCGGGTATCGATACTGCTAAAAAATATCGGATCGTATCGAGTATCGATACTTGGGTGGTATCGCAACGTCCCTAGTTGGACAGCAAGAGTAACAAAACACTAACAGACTGGCTGCCTTTTACTTAATTTTCATAAACTTCAAGCTTTAAGTCACGCTAAACGTCACTTCTACGGTCGTCGCGGTTTTCACAAAACCGTGCGAAAACGGTTAGCATCCATGTGCTCGCCTTATCTCGGGGACTACGGTTTCGTTCACGGGACGACTGCAAAAAGTCTCTTATACACGCAGTGTCGGCTAGTGTGGCATGACCCTCAAGTGATCTGAATTGAGCGGGAGACACATCTCAACAAGTTCTAGCGCTCCCCGCGGAGGAACCGGCAAACTTGTATATGATCGTTCAGTCAAATAACACGGTTGATCGTTGATCTCATGATCACATCATTTGGACCCACGACTACTTGAATCTTCTGGTGTCTGGTCCTTTCAAAAATATTCACATTAACATTTGGCGCCGAAAACGTGGACTAGGTACATTCTAAAAGTACATGCTCAAGACAAGCACGTGAAACGGTTATGTCACCCGCGTGAGAACAAGGCAGGAATTTTTGACCTATCATCAGTGTTGTCGAGTGCGTATCTCAAAACACCAGCAACGATACCAGTGACTTTTTCTGTGCGCGGAGGCAAAATAGAAAGCATCAACTATACTTTCATTTTTTTTTTCTTCAAATATCAGAGATAGTTTTAAGTCGCATTGAAATCCTCTAAATCTTCCGTTACATCCGGATTCAAAAAATAACAGTAGTCAACACCACCAAAGTTTCTCTTCTTCTTCCCTATTTCTATGATAGTTTTTTACCTTTTGTATTTCAGGTGTTGCACCGCTCCTCGAAGTACTTAATTAACGAAGTTGCTCCACTCTGCAGATGAAGCTATTATAAATTAAGCTAACAGCGAGTGGTAAAATAATAATAAGGCACTAGGACCATGCTTGCTATTTTTCCCCCCATTAGTATTCAGTAATCCACTTGTGTAATCGACCAAAAAAAAAAAAAAACAATTGTTGTTACCCCCTCTTTTTTCAACGTTTTAAGATGCGTAGAATCCAAAAATCGAATTTAAAAATATCCGTCCGTCCTCTGTACGCGCCGTCTAGAACATTTCTCCAAAACTACCTACTGGACCAAAGTTTGTGAAATTTAGCTCAAAAATCATACATCGGCCGGGGATGTGCCGATAGCATCGGCATCAATTTTGATCAACCCTAAAGTGTAGAATTAAAAGGCTGACATATTCATAAATCGAGATCTTTCAAACTAACTTTCAAGGTAACCCTAATGATTTTTTGCTTGTCATAGGTGAATTAATAGTACTTCAGAAAATCTAATTAACCCATTCGCAACGCTGTACGTTAATCCGTTCGCCCTCCCTAAGGGCCAGAACTTCGAAAATAGAACCCCTTGGCTTTCCACCGCGCAAGAACACAAAGAAATCATGCGCTGCTAGCGAATCTATGATTTAGCCAATTAACCATTTAATTCCATCAATGATCGCTAGATAGTGGGGCCCGAATACATGAAAATTGCATTGTGAATATCAGCTGATTTAATTCCAATGGAATTATCAGCTGATATAGTTCCAATGGAATTATAACTTTGCGAAATCGAGTTTATTACCTATTGTCCCTACGGATTTACTAGTGAAGCATTGCTAGAAGCTTTGTTTTATATTGCTTATAATTTTAAATTGCTTGCGAGCCCACCTACAGGTAGCGAAAACATTGCTTTCACTTTTGAGGGATGACAAATCTTTTAAATACAAAATCAAAATTTCCACTCGCAACGTCACGTTTTAGACATTCTGAACCACTTTTGTTCCGTGTCTGTCTGGGTGAGTGTCCGCAAAACCTTTTTAACAAGCTTATAATAATTTCCACAATTCCACAGTTTAAAAATGCAGAGTTGACATTAAACTTTAAAAATACAGACTTGTAATTAAAGTAACTGAATTTTCTCCCTCCCATAAACTGTCGCCACTTCTGTATTTATAGCATGCAGACAGGGAGACACATTCACACATCACATGCATATCGGACAGGGTTCTTATGCTTATTAAAAATTCGTTACCTACCTTATATACAGTTCTAACAAAACTTAGGTATTTTAAAAATAATTCTGCATAAAATATCAAAAGCAGTCAAATAAGCACTGAGAAAATGATAGTACGATTTCGTATGCGCGATACCAGTATAGAGGCTCGGGAGCAATGATATTTATTGTGGACCATCTACAGCCAAATTCCCTGAAATTGCCTTCTATATCGGAAGAATCGTTACAAAGATTTGAAGTTTGCGCGGCAGCTTCTAATGTTATGATCTTGCTGAAACTCATTATGAGGTATTAAAATCGTCGTTTTCCAACTATTCTCCGATTTTGAGCGAGACAAACGAATAAGCCATGAATGATAGGGAACCAACAAAGAGATGTTAATTCTAAAAGAGAAATTAAAAGACCGAATTTAATGAAAATAGCCAGGTATTATGCATATTAAGCATAATACCTGACTTTTTTCTTTAAATTCGGTATTTTATTCTCGGAGTTTCGTCTGTAACACCTAAAATCAAGTTTGCGCATGTGCAATGGTTACTACAATCAATCGCAACGAAATTCGAAAGATAAGTACCTACCTACTAAGTCTCTACCCCAGAAATTTAAACGAAATCGAACCAATTGATCGTGAGAAATTAATGTTTTGGGAGAATACACGTTTGCACGCATGTGCACACGCAATTACTCATCCGATGGCGAGGGAATTAATAGAAGGTGGTCGAGGAGTTGACCCGCACAAAGCCTGAAATAATTCATCAAAATATGTCCATTAGTCTTAAAGTTTTGCGTTTGGCAACTGATGTTGGATTTGCGCATGCAAAAAATTCATTACTTAACCAATTGCTGAATTCATTGGAAATATATTCCTAACTATTGTACAAATTTTTGAACGAAATCGGACAGATAATTAATATAACATCGATGTTATGAGAAATCACGTTTCCTATACTTATACGCATACGCTACTATTAACCCGATTGCCATGAACTTTAAAGGAGGCCATCTAGAACCAGCACAATCCCTAAAATATCAGTACAAATCGGATTAGAACTTAGTGAGAAGAAATTGGAACAGACACGGAACTAAAATTTACCAGCAAGCTTTGAAATGGAAAGCAATTCGAAAATTTGTTTCTGGACGGGAAACCTTTTATGAATTTCGTGCACGCATAAAGGCAACGAAAGAGCGAGCACGTAGGTAGGAAGACTAAATGCTCAAATCCCTCAAATTTAAAATTGAAATTAATTAAGTGGCGTCCACTCCAAAATTGAGAGTATGGCTGCCACCAGAACGCATAGTGTCGACAAGTTCTTTTCTGAGTTCTGTGTGCATAACAGTCGATTGGCAAGAAAGATTCATTCCAATTTCTCAGCACAGCTTCAAGGGGGATCTTCAATAGGATATCAAAAGATCTTGAACTTGGAAATGATTTACCATTTGTAAGCGATGCCAGTATAAAGCAGGGACGCTGTTCTTTATGATTCCACCAATGTTACTAGTCTACCAACTTCTAGTGAGATGACGTTGAAAAGCAAATAACACCACCTTTATAATACGTGGTCTCCTAATATCTTCCCACTACCGTCCATTTCCCACCCATCACATAGGACCTCTTTGGGATGCCCTCGCTTTGAGACCGATCGAATGAAATCCACGTTCGGTTCCCCATTCGATTCGACACGCAATATACTCCTTCATTTCCGGACTTGCCGTCGTAAATAGAGACGGCAACAATAAAAGTGTGATCCTCTCTAGCTTCACGCTCTCACAACCCGCACAAGCTATTCCGTCGCGAAAGGAGCAAAAACCTCATCCACCCCCGGTTCGGCTTGCACAGAGAAAGCGAAGATGGTTACGTCGCCGAGGCCGAAACCGTGATTCGTTTTGATAAAACTCCCTTTCACATCTGTTCACATAAAATATCGGAAGGGGCCGCTTCCTCAACGATCCTGACCCTATCCCCACTTCTCCGTCTTCCCTCTTCCATTTTCCCGCGGGTTTTGGTTCGCCAAAGAGCAGCCATCCTTGAAACTGGCGTATGAGGACGGAGCGCGGAAAAGGGCTTTGGGTTCACGACTTGGGAGCTTCTGTCTGAAAATATTTCCTTCGTCAATTCTCATCTCGAGGGAAAACCAAGGTAAATTGGTAGCGGTGGATATGTTCAAGTTTGTGGCTTGAGGGAAAAAATATCCAATATGTAGATGAACACCCTTTCGTTTCATACAAGGATAACCACTATTTCCTACAATAACCGTAACCCCGGAAACGATACGTTTTGGGAAAAAATAAAAAACTGCACAATACCTTGAAAACATGCATTGCATGTACGAAAGCTCAAAAATTCCACATGTACAAACATATTGCTAAGTAATGCATGCATTTATGTTCAAGTTTGTGGCTTGAGGGAAAAAATATCCAATATGCAGATGAACACCCTTTCGTTTCATACAAGGATGACCACTATGTCCTACAATAACCGTAACCCTGGAAACGATACGTTTTGGAAAAAAGAAAAAACAGCTCAATACCTTGAAAACATGCATTGCATGTGCGAAAGCTCAAAGATTCCACATGTACAAACATGTTGCTAAGTAATGCATGCAACTGGAACGACCCTATGAATGGATTGTATATAATTTTGGTGAAAATTAAAATAAGAGAAAAAAAGAATCATTGATCCCCTCCCCCCCACCATTTAACCCCTTCCCCAACTGTAAGCTTGAAATTCCCTAGGTTGCGTAACTGGACTAAAATCTGGATCGAACAGACAATAAAAACAGTCAAGAGAAGTCTGATGAATATAATATAAAAGTCCAGTCATGCAGCATGACCCCATGAGCGAATTTTTGAAGAAATCTTCGACATTTCAGTCGCTATTGATCGTGTAGAGAAATTTTAGTTTATGATTTTGATAGACAAATATGGAATCAAATTATTAAAAATAATTAGGAGGTACTCATACTTTATTATTATTAAACTAATCTTGTAGATTTAAAGACAAATGTAGGTAAATATTCATAGATTTCGATGTCCAATGTGGTCAGTATTGAAGGCAGTTGAAATCTTAACAGTATACTATCGTAACATCATCAAATCTTGACATAAAATAAAATAACATACCGACGTCATATGAAAGAAACGTATTTCCACAGCCAATCGATGATGAGGCTTTGTATTACGAGTGATATAAAGTCAGTTGCATTCGAATCTAGTATCCCACAGCAAGAAATTGACAGACAAACTGTAGTCTCTGTTTCGAACAAATATTACCGATTTTAGCGAATTTTTGAAGAAAATTAAGCTATTGCTCTCGCCTCAAAATTTGTAGAATGTGAATTTTTGAAAAAATTTTATGCAGAAATCCGTTTCAGGCTATTCTGAATCATATTCTGAAGTTTAACGCATTTTTTATGCATGTATGTATATATGTATGTATGTATGTATGTGTCATTCCAGACGATAACTGTCCGTAGAATTGTGCTAGAAACTTCAAACAAATTTTAAAATGTTAAGGACACAAAACGAAAGTTCAGGTTCGTTGGCCAGCATGATCGGATTACATCTTCGGGTTGAAATTTTCAAAAATGTAGGTAGTAAAAAATTTCAAAATAGCCTGTTTTTTGTGATTTGTTGTGCGAAATAATTTTTTCAGCATACTAACGTAGTATATTCGGAATCAGCGTAAAATTTCCTATAAGAATATGTATCAAGTTTTCAAAAATTTCAAAGTTGAAAAATCAGTCAAAAATCGAAATAATCGAAGATTTCTTCAAAAATTCGCTCATGGGGTCATGCTGCATGACTGGACTTTTTACGACTAGCGAACGGCGGCATTATTTCGATTTTTGACTGATTTTTCAACTTTGAAATTCATACTTGATTTTTCGACAAAAAATTGGATTGGTTTATTTGTAAGGCGTGATCTCCTCTGGAATGGCACATACATATTTACGTACATAAACAGATGAAACAAAATCAATTTTAATTACCCAAATTTTGGTATATTTTATTTTCCATGATTATATTTGGAGCCACTGCATTAGCTTTAGTTTCTTTGATAATTCACTAAATTCTGAGTTTTTTTTTTTTTTTTTTGGGTAGCATTAACTGAAATTTCTAAAAACTACCGTAGTAATTATCGTAGTAGATGCAATCACCTGGAAGTTGTAGTGTCGTGACAAAAACACTCGCACAGCATGACATTATAATACGAGGAATAATGGTCACGAGCATCTTAATAAATTGCATCACGATTCAATCAGCAAATTGAAATTGCTTACCAAAAATTAAACTTTGAAATTTAGTAAAGACTCAAAAATTATACAAACTAGCCCTCCAATGAAACGTTCATGAAAATTATCGCTACTTATATCAATTCAACGCAACACCAAACATCAACAAACTACACACAACAACTCTCTCTCTCTCTCTCTCTTTCATTCTCCCCCTCTCTCCTCTCTCCCTTGCTCCATCTCTTTCTCCCTACCTCTGTCCCTCACTCCCACTTTTTCTCACTCCCTTTTCGCCCTCCTCGCTCTCTCTCTTGAAGCTCCGAAAATGATAACTCGAAATCGTAACTTAATCATTTCGTTCCGACGCCTGTAAGTGTTCTTCCGTATCATCTCCGTCAAATTCAAATCTACGACAATAACGTTTAAGTCCAGAATTTTATTTTTCGTTCCAGTCTGGAACCGTTTTGGCGTGGACCGAAATCGTGGTATTCGCTCTAAGGAGTGCCCGATATGGATGTATAGGCTTAGTAAATGGTGGAATACCGTGGTTTTGACCCCTTGGGAGTCCCAAAATGGGCGCATTGGCGAAGTTCATGTCTAAATATCATAGTTTAGGCCCCTTGAGGGAGGAAGTGGAACGATATTTCGAGCCCTGTTTCTGTAGCGTCGAGGCCGCTTGGCTTTCTGACGAGAACTACTCTCATGTTCACCAATGTTCGCTGCTAAAGGTGTTACGTATCCCTCGTGAGAAGCCGACTGGAATTCACCTCCAGTATACGGAATCCCTTCTGCGTTGGGTACAGTGATGCGATGAAGCGGATCCAACGCAGGTTTCTCAACAACGCGCACTTCAAGTCCCGGGGAAGTGGAATTGGGTTCAGTGACGATGTGATGAGTGTGTAGGAGGAAAATGTTACAATATACGAGTTACGGTTACAACTCACCCTTCTTACTCAACCTTATAAACAAAAGCGTACCATCCTATTCAACGCGATTGAGAGATATCTTCTCACCGTCGTTTGAAGGAACAAACTAGGCGATGAATAGCACTTTGACACGGTACGAACTAAATCACTCGCGATGAAGTTGTGAAAACTCATTTCAAAACTGGGTTTGGAGATAAAAATTATCTATCACCACGAAAAAAAAAACCCAGCAAATTATTACACAATGGTTTATTATTTCTTTATTAGATAGCCCTTCTACGAAGATCTCTTACAATGAGTAGTATATGCTGATCTAACCTCATTTTCGAGTACTCTACTACGAAGAGTCTTTAATGAACATCTTATGTAATTTATGATCAGAACATGGCGCATCGTGCCTCTGAGAAGCGTTCACACTCTTAGGCCCAATTCACACAGAACGGGCGCGTGGCGAAGACGTGGCGCAGACTTTTGTCACTTCCGCGTCTTTCCATGTAAAAAAATGGCTCAATGTTAACAGAAGGGACGTGGCGCCGGCAGTGGGCGAAAGGGCGTTTCGCCCCTGCCACGTCCGTTCGCCGTCTCTCGTGGCGTTCGAGAAGGGTCGCGCCACTTCCGTGCCACTCGTCACTTCAATAAAAATGCGGGATGATGGTGAATTCAACATTGAATTTTGCGAAGAAGTTGGGAAGAATTCGTGTTTATTTGATTACAATCGTGCGGATTATTGCAAAAGGAACGCCCAAGACCAGACCTGGCAGAAAATTGCGCCTGAATAACTGTTCTGGGTACATATTCAGCTCACGCATAACATCAAATGTTCCACCGCTTTTCCCCTTCTTCAACCACAATGGATGAACCCAATATCTCCTCTTTTTTGGTTCAGATCAGCCAAGTACACCAAATCCAGCACATCTCGATCATCTTCATCACTGCTTGATGAAAAATCCACGTTGTACTTCACGAAACCTTTTGATTATTTTTTCCTTTTTTAAACCTTTTTCGCCACTGTCCCGCCCCTTCTGTGTGCATTGCATGGGTCACGTCACCGCCACGTCCGTGCCAGGTCAGTGCCACGTCTTCGCCACACGCCCGTCCTGTGTGAATTGGGCCTTATAGTTCCAAGACCCCGCAATTTTACGCTTCACAGAAAAGATGTTTGAAAAAACGGGAAAATGATGCTTGCAGTAATTTACATTAGAGCATGCGCAGAATGGAGTAATGATTTGAGAAAAAATGAGATTGGTAGGGTATAATCTACAGCCTAACCCAAAAAAATGTAATCAAAATCTGATGAAAACTAACCCTTGTTCCTCGGATTACACTTTCGCCTATGCGCCGGAGCTAATAATGATACTATCATGTTGAAATTAACATGGAATAATTAAACCATTGACCCCAACTAAGCACCAAATTTGAGCGAGATTAGACGACTAGGGCGTAAAAAAATGATGCTTGAAGGAATTTACGTTTGCGCATGCACAAAATGGAGTAATTATTTGAGAAGTATGGAATTATTAGTGGACCATTTACAGCCTAACCCGCACACTCCCTGAAAATTTCATCAAAATCAGATGAAAACTGTTGAAATTAGGCTCGTTTAAAAAGGAACACATTTTCGCGAATGCGCAAATGATAGGAATATGTTTAAGTTGCTAGAGAATGCTCAAATTCACATCTTCTACCTATACACCAAATATGAGCGAGATCAGACATCGGGGGACGTGATATAATGGAGGTTTATGGATTCTTACGATCCAACTCTGTCCCACTTAAGTTCAAATTTCAAGAGTAATTTCAGACTGCCTTCAGAACCTCTGCCTCTGAGATTAACCGCTACAGAGACCTAAAAGTATCATACCTTTTTCAATTTCCAAAAGGTCATTTGTACAGATATTTGTTCAGCCACGTAAATACTTCTGTAGCAAACACTAAAACATAACGCTAAAAATTATTAGGTACATGAGGTTTATTATTTCTGTGTTAGATTGCCCATCTACGTCCATCTACAGGATTGAACTCTCGTCTCCGCACCTGTTTAGTTATCACTTCACTCACTTCTTCCTTCTTTTTCAACATAATTCTGCGGATTTTCCGAATCGAGGACTATTTGATTCATATTTTCGTCGTATACAGTATCGCCATCTTGTCTTCCGTCATACTGCTTTTTTTTTCTTTTTTTTTTAATACCATTTTTACGTTTTGTTGGTTCTGAAGACAAGAACTAAGTAACTTCGCAAGAAGTAAATGTCATTTCTACTTTCAAATTTATTTTATTTATCGTTCCTAATCCGAGGTTAGTGGGATTCATCCCCACGATGAATCTATCATTTACTCTAGTATCGTGTTCAAACAATATATTTTTTTTTTTACAAATACCAGGTAGGTATAGTTGCAATACATGTATTGCAATACAACTATGTTGCAATACAACATAGTTGTAATCGCATGCCACAGTATTTCAGGTCATACTCCTCCGAAACGGCTCGACCAATTTTTCATGAAATTTGTATGCATATTTGGTAGGAACGAGAGCAGGTCGTAAAGAATACTTCGTACCGGTAGCTGAACCTCCCAATTTTTAATCACGATATTAATATTTTTCTAATAAAGTAACCGTTGTTCGCATTTCATACAGAGCAAAATTATATGTCCGCCTCATCTAGCGTACTGGGCTCAGCTGATCCACACAAGCGCGAACAGCGTATCACAATACACTATGGAAAATACATTCAGGTACGTGTGTTGTCATTTTAAGAAGTTTAATGAGATACTAACAAAACCGTATTAACTGTGTCTATTAAACTGTAACTGTGTCTGTGTATTACAATGAACAATGCCAGCTTGAACTCACTGATTTCCGATGCTTATCACCACACCTTCTACGACCCAAAGCTAGATCTCTGGTTATTTCACTTCGGAATTTAAACCCACCACGACTGTGCAATGGCACGCGATTATTCATTTAAGAATTGGTGACAAATACCGAGAATATTTGTCCGCCTCATCTAAGCCATAATCACAATTTGAATGTTTAATGCAAATTAACTGTGTCTATTAAACGAGCTGAAATTATCATATATTACTCAAATTCTTTACTACGAACAATGTTTACTGGTGCTTATCACCACACCTTCACGAAGCTTCTCTGGTTAATCGGATTTAAACCCACCACGACAATGGCACCGATTTGAATGGTCAAAATTGTCGCGAATTCGAAAAAGGTTTCCAATCCCATAGACATAGAATTGGTTCAATTTCCAATTAGATTGGCATTCGCAATGGCAATCAATAAATCGCAAGCATAACGATGGAAGTTTAAGACTTGGTCACGCCATGTTAATCATACGGACTATTATACGAGGCATGTTCTCGCATGGGCTAGCCATCGAACATATTTGTGTTGGCTAAAGATGGACTGGGAAAAAAAACCGTACACTCAATTGCTCTTTAAAATTAATATTGATTTTCTTAATTTTGTTTTCCTACTTTAGGGTAACAAATATATAACTTTCATTTTCTATATATTTAACTTATAAGACATCAAAAAATAAAATATGTTCGTTACGTGAATGGAGTAAATGAATTGAGATAGATATATTTTTCATTTTATCTATTTTCATTTATTTTTATTTATTTATTTTATTTTTTTTTTTATTTTATTTATTTATTTTTATTTTTTTTTTACTTGGCGATAATAATCTACAGCGCTCCATTCCTCTTTCCCCACACACAATACGTTTGTTATTTTTTATTAAACAATCAAGATATTCCCTAGAAATCTCTCTCTATCTCTTTCTCTATCAATACTATTTTAAAAGAATGAAACTCCGCCTGTTTGTTTGTCTGTCTGTTGGTGCTATGCATGGCCAAACAGCTGAGTTGGGGAGTCTACGAGTAGGGGGATCTTCTTGAAAAAATCAGTGGAAGGTCGATCAACCAGGTTGTTCTCACTGGTTGCCCATGTGATTCGGTCAGCAAATATTCCTAAATTTTTGGGATTCTAATTATGGAGTTGCAGACAACGTAGAGCGAGTGAAATGCTAGTTAATATGCACCATCCCAAAACTCTATCGCGTATGTACAGATACTGTAAACGTATGCATAATATAATATAACTAACCATTTACGATATACGTAATATACCTAAGCTAACTGTTCAAAATACAGAACCTGTTGCTTGTATACTTCTTGACTCGTATGGAGCAGAATGAAACCGTAGATTCGTACAGGCAGCCAATGATTATATATATATTCATCTTACATGTTATACCTTTATTTAGGTTTTATATCCTATAACTTTACCGATTTTGAGCTGACTCCATACCAATATGGGTATTTGATTCTGGTACACGCTTGCCATACCTGAAACAATGAATAAAATCAATATAAAACTTGGAATTCACGTATACTAGTATACCAGATTCATTATTTACTTATAACACAGTGAACACATTGTGATGTTGTAACATTTAATGACATGTAATTACATCGTATAAAACAACCGATCAACTGAGTGAGATGATCTCATTCTCATCAACGATGCAGAATTCCCAAATTCGAAACGACACCTCTCTAGAACACATAGAATAGAATTACAAAGTGTGGAACCACTTTGATGAGCAAAGTGAATTGAAAATTCATTTTGAACTCAAAATATTTTTGAGTTCATCATTCATGCAATTTCACATTTTTGCCAGGGGACATGATTATGATCCAATGTTTTCCCCCATAAGGAAAATCTGTTTTACTAACCCTTCCAACTTAGATGAAAAGTCAAAATGTCATTACTGAATCATTCTACTCACTTTTGAATAGGAACGGTTTATTCTATCACAATGTATCGTATATCTGATCTACCTATATCCAACCCATATTAGGTAGGTATATGTATACCTACAGCTTGTAATTAACATCAAGCTTTACTAACATAGTAAGTGGAAGAACACTGCGCTATATTATAACAGAAATAACAAACCCTTGTGTAGTTATTTGCAGCTCCCTCCCCACCACCAATAGGTATGGCTTTTTATGATTATTTACATTTACGTCCGTTCTCGTTTTATTACAGTTAGGTCAATGTTAGAACATATTCCATGTAAAAAAGTGTGCCAAGTTGAAAGTGGCAAATATCTCTCTCGTAGCCATAACATAAATGCATACACCATCTTAAATAAATCGTGAAAGATTCCATAGCGGGTTCTTTTGGAGTTGAGAAAAATTGGTTAATTAGGCATTAAAAAAATTGTGCTTGTTAGATGTTACATTGGTCCATGCGCAAAAGGTACCAGCGAGTCAGGACCGATGGAATTCCTTTCGATGCCCATATACCGCCTAAACAATTCAATCCCTGAAAATGTCGTCGACATCGGGTGAGAAGTGTAGAAATCATGCTTAATACAAGGTTATGAAGTTCACGCATGCGCAGCAGCTACGCTAATGATATGATCTTATTGGAACTGCGGGATGATCAAATCGTAATTTACCAACTACCCTCAAAATTTCAGCAAAATCGGACGAATAGGCCTCGAGAAAATGACAGTTGTTGGATTTTAAGTTTGCTTATGCGGAGCGAAATTTATCGATTTCTAAGTGATAAAATTGGTATGAGGCCGACCTCAGCCAAAACGGCACATTCACAGAAAACCTCATCAAATAGAATGGAAACTGTAAAAGTTATACATAGGTACCTAATTGTAAGCGTAAGCCGTAAGCGGGAACAATGCTTCCGCGACCTACTGGTAGACTCGAAAGCAATACAAATAAAAACTTGATAATGGGTAAAATCATAAAATGAACTTAATGAATGAATAAGTAAAATTCGCAGTTTTGTACTAAAGTTCTTGTCACAACCGGGAAGAAACGCAATCCTATGAAAATCCGTCGCAGTTCCTCACGCATGTAACATATTTTGTAATCTACGTTCCTCTCAACAGACATTCCGGTGTCTGTCCCTCGCTGTTCTCAGTTTTGATAGAATGAGGTTTTATTAGGCCGGTGGTTTCGGAGACGGGGAATTAGCAGCTGTTCAAACAGCGATGGCGCGTATAATCTGGAGAAACTGCAGCACTAAAATCTGAACACTTCTCTTCCATGGTGTTCATAAGGCGATGTGTGTAAAACAGTCTGCAGTGTTATCATCACATTCGTATACCTACAGCTTTTGCCAAATTGGTTCCTGGAGACTTGTTAGACTAGTCACCGTGATGAGTTGTTACTGCGACAATTATACTGCTAAAAAGAGTACTCCATCTCAGTAAAGAAGTGAGATAACGTCCTATCAACCTCAAAAGTTGCTTCATTGAGTCCATATAATTGTAATTTTATATTACTATGTCATTACCGAAGATTCGTGCGAGAATTAAATATGATGGTTTCCAAAATCAAAATTTCAACTGGCTTTTAGCGAATTTTCGTAAAAAATGAAGCTATTGCAACGAGTCCAAAAATTTCAAAATCAAAATTTTCGAAAATTTTCTTCATTGAAATCCTTGTTGAGACTTTCTGAAACAAATCCTAGAATTTAACACTTTTTCATATGTGTGTGTCTGTGTGTGTGTGTCCTTCCAGACGATAACTCTCCTTAGGATTGAGTTAAAATTCCGTTCTTGTGCCAAAAAATCAAGCTTTCCAAACGAAATGACGAGTTCATTGGTCAGCATTTTTTGAGCAAATTAAATTGTCAAATTTAAAAAACGGCTGAAACAATCTCTAAAAATAGCAAAAAACTGTTAAAAATCGTTAAATTTATATATTTTAGCAGAATATTGCTCAAATAAAGTTTATTAACTGTAACATAGAACATTAAAAATTTATGTACATATTTATGCTGAAAAATCTATTTGAATTTCATTAAAATGTGCTGGAAAATCGATAAAAACTGCAAAAAGTTTAAAATCCAAAATCTATTTGCGAATTGCGGAATATTATTTACAACAAGTTTTTTTGCCTTAAAACTGATAGTCAACGATTTCTTTTCCCTCAAAGTCCTCAAAACAATGTAAGATAGTATAGTACGATAATATACGAAAATTTACGAAGGTCCGATTTTGTTCAAACTCGGGGAATAGATCGATATAAATATATTATCACAATTGGTAATGGTAAAATAATTATTACGCATGCGCAAAACCAACATATGTTAACACAGGCAAAACTGCAAGGCTAATAAGCTGATTCAGATGACATTTTCAAGGTGTGTGTGTGTGTCTTAACCTCCAGAAAATATTCTATAAATTATGTCGCCCTATACATATATATATATATATATATATATATATATATATATATATATATATATATATATATATATATATATATATATATATACTCAAACAATTTTTAAGGAAAAACAACAATTGACAACATGAAACATAAAAATTAGTTTCATGTTGTCAATTGTTGTTTTTCCTTAAAAATTGTTTGAATATGTATATGCTCTTGTAGAGCCATTTCATGCGGTTATATTATATATATATACCTTTTTCGAGTCAAATTCAAGATTTTTCGAATCAAATTCAAGATTCTTCGAGTCAAATTCAAGGTTTTTCGATTCAAATTCAAGGTTTTTCACATCAAATTAAAGGTTATTCGATTCAAATTCAAGGTTTTTCACATCAAATTAAAGGCTTTTCACATCAAATTAAAGGTTTTATATTTCAAATTAAAGGTTTTCATTTTCAAATTAAAGGTTTTCATTTTCAAATTAAAGGTTTTGTAGTATGCGATTTTGAACTATGTATAACATTTGGCTCAACATTCAGATGGCGAATATTTGTAAGTGTGGATTTCACCACCTCCGCTTAAGGTTCGGCTAACTGGTAAACCGGAGGCTAAAAGGCCAAAATTGAGGCTATGGAGGCTAAAAACTGAGGCTAAACCCTTAAGCGGAGGTGGTGAAATCCACCATAAGGGTGGCTAGTTTCCGCAAGCAGAAGGGATTAAAAGGTTGTTACTTCATTATGTGCAGCGAATTCCTTCGTTATGTAATAATCCACACTCCGGTCGCGCGTTTGCCGTATTGCAGCCCAAAAGTTTTCTCGGATTCCGTTGTAATTTTGTTGCATCATGAATAGCGATTCTGACGAGAATGTCTCCCGCCAACCTAGCCGCCAAAGAATTCGTATTCTAAGTTCCAGTGAAACGGACACTTCTTTAGACAACGCTGTGCCGTCTCGTGTTCGTCGACCTAGAGGTAATTATGAAAAGTATTCGAAAGACCAAAAAGTGATGTTTCTGAGGTTGTACGAGGAGGGTCGGTCCATTAAAGAGTCTGCTACAATATCAGGTTTGAAGGTAAACACTGCCTACTACCTAGTTACGCAGTACAAGCGAAATGAGAGCGAGCTGGTAATGCGACCCAGAGGCGGTTCACGCCTTACGTTGTTAACACCCGAGGTGCTTCAGGCAATTGAGGTTGCAACCGAAGAAAATCCAGCACGCACGTTGAAGGAAATTCAGCGCGTTCTATCTTCAAGAAATGTAAATTTGTCAATAACGACCATCAACAAAGGGTTAACTTCGTTGAAAATTACGCTGAAACAATCACATAAGGAAGTTGATCGCATGAATTGTAACGCAACGAAAGAACAAAGGAAGAAATATGCCACAAGATTCAATACGTGGGCACCAAGGGAGAGAGGACACATGGTTTTCATTGATGAGTCCGGCTTCAATTTGCACCTTCGCCGAAGTCAGGCACGTTCAAGAAGGGGTTCACGCGCTGTGGTTCCTGTTCCAACCGTGAGGGGGAGAAACTCTACTCTGATCGTGGCCATGAATAACCAAGGCATTGTGCACCATAAAATCTTATCACTTGGGAACTGCAATGCAAGTGAATTCTGTATATTTTTGACAGAGCTAGTCGCAAAGCTCCCCGACACAAACAGGTCCTACTTAATTATGGATAATGCGCGTATCCATCACGCTGATATGGTGAAACGTCGGATTGAAGAACTCTGCGTTGATGTGAAGTACCTCCCTCCGTATTCACCCCAGCTGAACCCAGCCGAGAAGGTATTTTCTAAAGTAAAATTATTTGCCAGAAATGTTCTCAGCGAAGGGCGTAATGAGCTTAGTTTGTGCGACGTAATAAGTCTAGGTGTAGCAACAGTCACCAGTACCGATTGCGCAAATTACGTCATGGACATGATGCTAATTCTTCCAGAGGCAGCAGCAGGCGTCGATTTGCATTGAACTTATTGTGAAAAGTCAAAGTACAGTTCATACTTTTTTTCTGTTCCCAATTGTTTCTTGCCAATACCTACCACCTCTTGAAAACGTTGTTCTATGTAATATTTATAGTTCAAAATCGCTTACTAAATAACCTTTAATTTGAAAATGAAAACCTTTAATTTGAAAATGAAAACCTTTAATTTGAAATATAAAACCTTTAATTTGATGTGAAAAGCCTTTAATTTGAAATATAAAACCTTTAATTTGATGTGAAAAGTCTTTAATTTGATGTGAAAAACCTTGAATTTGATTCGAAAAACCTTGAATTTGATTCGAAAAACCTTGAATTAGACTCGAAAAACCTTGAATTTGACTCAAAAAAGGTATATATATATATATATATATATATATATATATATGTGTGTGTGTGTGTGTGTGTGTGTGTGTGTGTGTGTGTGTGTGTGTGTGTGTGTGTGTGTGTGTGTGTGTGTGTGTGTGTGTTTGTTTTAGATGGTGAATGCCGTTGGACTGTTGGTTATATGAATTATATCCCAGTTTTTCATATCACCATGTCTACACACATAAACTGTTCTATTTTGTATTAAACCATTTTGACTATTACATTGTTCTTCAACGAATTCAATACATCCGCTTCCCACCCTACATGTTTTTTTTTAACATGGAATCATGTTTTAGCGATGGATCCCCCGCCGAAAAGTGAGACTATAAAGTGAGATGAAAGTAGCGCCAATAATTGTGATGATTTCCGCTTACAACCGAGTCGTTGCTAGGGATATGATACTTCGTCGTTTTTCATCCCACAAAATTCGTTGACCATTCGTTCGAAAGCTCTCGATTTATCCAACCATACTATATTAACTACTGCGAAGTGCGTGGCTAACAAGCTGAGTTATGAGCATGGTTATATGAATAATTGTTTACACACAGGTGATCATTCTCAATTATTGATATTGTGAACATGATTGCAACCGCTTGTTAATTTCTGATGATTCCATTGAGCTGGTGTTTCGATTATGTGATTCATAGCAGGTGATCCGAATATTGCGAGAACAGTTTGATTTGTGAAGCGGTGGTTAAATCATTTTAATAGGTAATTTCTATACTTTACACTATAGGAAGCTGTAATTTCGTATGTAGCCTCTTTAGCCTCTTTCTATAATAAAGTGAATGTTTACTCGCGAGTTTCTATTAGGAGATCATCATCTCACAAGAGCTCAATCGTCGTGATCATTTCTATAATAAAGTGAATGTTTACTCGCGAGTTACTATTAGGAGATCATCATCTCACAAGAGCTCAATCGTCGTGATCATTTCTATAATAAAGTGAGAGCGAGGAGCTAAAACATGATTCCATGTTTTTTACATTTTAGCAGTCAGGCTCAAAGTAATAACATCCGGGGAGGTCCAGGGGGGCGAAGCCCCCCTGGCGTTGTCAAGGGGCTTTTTTAAATAAATGTCGATTTGTTTGTCAATTCCATGAAAAATGACATGTAGCATTTTTCCAACGATTTTTGGTAGTTTTTATTACTGGTGATCTCATCGTCTCCCCTGTCCAGCATTACGTCGTCACTAACTAAAAATTGAAAAATCTCAGCCTCTTGTCGTCATGTTATAGACACAGTTGACTGTCATATAATAATATGTAACGTGGGAATAAAGTTCTTCGTTGCTTGATTTTGAAACCAATAAATTAATAACTTTTTTATACTAGACTCATTCTACAGAGCTATATACCTACCTACTGACTAGAACTGACTTTTCTCTCTTTCACATCTCACACATATAAGAACAGTAAAAACTAACAGTGACAGACTAGATTGTAGATTGTTATATCTAGAAATTGTGTGATCTACAATCTGTAATCTAGTCTGACAGTACATATATATTGCTATTTCAATTGAGTATCTGAATGCGATGATGTGTAAAGCCAGTTTTGTAATTAGGTAGGTACGACGGTAGATTTGATTGTTAAGATGATAATATCATAACAGTGAATTAGAAATTCTGCGCAGAAAGGTATAAGAATACAGATTAGCTCTGCGCACTAGAGCTATCCAAAACTGAAATAATAAACCTTAAAGCAGTTTTAATTTTTTATTAGATATTCATTATTATTATTATTATTATTTTGATTTTTCATTACTTATCTTCTACGCACATTGACACGTGACCCAATAATTTATTTATAGAAGGAAGGTAAATTTGTATCCCGTGAGCGATTCAAATGATTTTTTTTATTGAAAAATAAAAAATAAACCCCAACGGAATCGTTCAGGTAGTGATGCAGATACGGCGGCAATGGCCGACGCTCTTTTTCCCCATTCACTGTATCGCTGAGCCGCGATTGTCTCGTACAATTAAATATTTAACCAAGTTTTAATTCCTCTTCCTACGGCTTCAGTTGTTTTTGGAAATTCTGAGAGAAAGCCACCGAGAGGAGAAAGCCCACGGGAGAGAACGATGGTTTGTAATAACCCTCGCAGGGAGGTGACGATGAAATGAATTTCCCCTGACAAACGACGTAGTTCTATTGCACTCAAGTTCATTTTGGTCGTAACGCTTTAACTCACCCCGAAGTCCTACTGTGTTTCAAGAGCTTTCTTTATCGTTCAGCTCGAATTAAATTTTGACCCTATAGCTGTCACTGGGTGGCTGTTCTACTTTTGGTTTACGTTGATTATTTATTTTCGTTTTGTGGAAACGTAATTTCGACTGACTGGGTCTACAACTGTTTCGAACACACAACTAACCTCTCTTTAAGTACCTACCTACCTATTATGTAATTACATTGTCATTTCACAGGAACATGTCAAGTTCACACTCCAGTTTTAGCTATTTATGTTTAGTTAATCATATCAGTTTGTTTAGTTTGGTACTCTTACATTTTAGTTAATTTTCGAAAAAAATTAGTAAAGCTGTTGTTATTTTGTCTCGTTTCATAATACTTTTTTCTGAACTGTGAATTGAATTCTTTTTCCCAAAACAAAATACTCAATATTTACTTCAACTTTAATCAGAAATAACTGTGACTTGACGTTATACAACTGCATTATGATTGGAAACTTTACAATTCCAACACCCTATTAGGTACTTTTCACAAATTGTATACTCTCTTCTCACGCACACAGCACAACCACCTAACTACCTAATTACAGTTGAAGAAATTTTCAGTCAACGCATATGTACATACCTGACCACCTAACTACCTAATTACAGTTGAAGAAATTTTCAGTCAACGCATATGTACATACCTATTACTTCAGCTAGCAGAATCGACTTTTTGACGAGAAAAATAGCGCTTCCAAACTGAAAGCAGCGTACCGGTAACTCAGTCAAAACGTCACGGATCCAATCAATCTTGCTTTCTCATTACCAGCTTTGTGATCCTGCTTGAAGTCGAAAAAAAAAAAGTTGTCTATCGAAATCAAAATTTCCGTTCAATGTTCGCGTTTCAGAACTTGCTAATCAATTTTGGTTCTGTGTCGGTCTGCATGTCTGCGTAACTGTACCAAAACCATACCAACTATACCAAGTTTTAATCTGATTTTGATGAAACATTCAGGGATGGTGGAAATATGCTCCTAGAGTTCAAACTATAAATTTCATTGCCGTTGGACTGATAATAGTAAGTGCACATGCGCATGCGAATTTCTCGTAACGTTGATTTCTTATGATCTAACTCTTTGCGTTAAAATGCGAGGGGTAGTTGGGTATAATGTCCAGGATTATGTCCTATGTACTCGTATTTTATCACGATCTGTTGAGTGATAATTATTGTGGGTGCGCTAAACTAATATTAGTTGACATTCCAAGACTAATGGGCCGATTTTGATGGCATTTTCCAGGATTGTGAGGGTTGACCTCAAGACAATTACTACCAATTCCATCGCCATTTTGATGGTCAATGCTGTTGGATTGATGGCACGGTATTTGCATGCTAAAACAGGAATTTCAGATCTATTTCGAACAAGCAAATCTACACATATCCCTATTACGTTTCTATTTTGCATTCAAACATTTCGACTCATACCTACTTGGTTCTTCAACTATTTCTATACGTCCATGTTACAATATATAAAGAAACTGTACTGCCCACCCATCTTTCAGACTTTTTTTTACTTATAAATTTAAGTTAGAAAAGAATGGTCGAAATATTTATAAAAAATTTCACTTGGTGGAGTGATTTGAGGTCTGCTGACAAGAATGGTATAATCTTTGTTAACTTTATAGCATCGTAGCATAGAGCATGTGCCAATTCAACGGCCCGCTCTTCACACTCTATGTGGGAGTAGCCTCATATGAGTCCAATTTTCCACCTATGCACTTAAAAAAACGGTAGGTCAGGAACAGAAGCCACCATTTTGGTCGCCGCATTGAGCACGCCAGTACCTACTTGACAAGGTCCGCGAATCGTAGAACTACTTCTTGACAAACACGACATAATGAGTGTAACAAAAAATGTTTGTATGACAAACTAAGTGAATCCCTTCACTGGTTATGGACTTTACTGGTTCTTACTGGAGATTGCAGAATTTAATAAGTGATGTATGATGCAGAATTCTCTAGCGTATCAACCAGGAGCGAGAAGGCTGCTGGTCCGTTCTGTTAGGTGGGGTGCGTTCCTCAGGGGGAGCTCTCCTAAAGACTCGGTCACTACCTAATTCTTGAGATCGGATTACCCAAATCTGCTAAAAATTGGAGGATGGTGAAAATAGGCTGTGAATGTGAAAGTTCACGTCTCGACTGATAGAGTGCGTCTGTCCGTAGACTTATCGTGGTGTCAAACGCCTCCTTTTAGTGCACTTTACGTGGTAATTGGAGTGACCCCAACCCCAAATATCCGAGGAAGGTCATCCCTGGGGACTGCATAGAATGCAATAAAAAGGATTAGATGAAGGTGGAATAGTCACACTCCTCTGCTGATGTTGAATTTGGATTTTGATGGCATTGCCTCTTCGTATGATTGATCAGCAAAGATCACTGCGAATATACGAACTTCCAATAAATTTATCAGCGGGCAAACGACAACTTTAATCGTCCAATGTTGATAAATTGTTCAGAATTGAAGCGAGTAGGCGCCTAAAAGATTCTCAGGTTCACTAGGGCTCAAAATGGGCAAACAATAATGTGAATCTATACTGTTCACCCAACTTGGCACATCGTTTTTATTTCAAGGAAGTGGCACATAACGACTCCACTGTCACGAGTGGTTTGATCAATCCATCTGTCGAAACGTCATAAATGACGGAGACTTTGGTCCATCAATCATCTGACGGTGTTGTCAGAAGTACCGTTCCACTTAGGTAATGACTTTCGTCTTCCTCCATCCTTCTCTTCATTTTCATTAACTCAATAATTCCATCGTTATAAAGTTAACGTCTTATGTTCTTCATTTTAACGTCAGTAAATACTTGGTGTGATGTTAGTAGGGGTATTGAACTAAGGGGAGATCGATGCAAAGAGCATTTGACATACAAATCAGCACAAGTTTAACAGGTAATACCATTTCGAATACATCACCAAACATGGAATTTTTTAGACTAACTGCAATGGTAGGTAGCGTGTGGCATCCACTTTTTCTTCCCTTAGTCGCTAATTTGAGTCATACGGAGACGTATGACCTTCTGGCCGAAAATGTTCATGTAACAACGACGCCACGTAACAATGACACGTATTCCGTAATTATTCCATCATCAGTAATCCTTATAGAAGGTAATGGTGCAGGTAAGAAAGCCACACTAAGTTTCACATTGAATCTAATGCACACATACACAAAGCCCATAATAATTATGATAATGATTAATTTCGTTTGCTAAACGATAGAATCATGTCAATTGACCGAGAAATCACACTACACCAAACTGAATGCTACTCACATAAAACGTAGATATTCCAACTGTTAACGTAGAATACGTTTTTAGGGAGACCTTCTTGCTGAAAATCGTCATCTAACAACGACTTATACAAGAAGGCTAGTGTTACCGCTGCGTTGTGTTCTCCAGAGCTAATTTCTTTGCTATTCAACTTATGAAGCGTGTTGTACTCTTTCTTTTTTTTTCTTTTTTTTAAATTAGAATAAGTACGTTTTTACTTTTTTTGGGCGGAATTTATAGATGGGAATTGTGTCTGAGTGGGCCCCTAAGTGTATCGATAAGGGAATTCATGCACTCAGTGTGATTCATAGATTTGATTATTTGTGGGCGACCCTGAGGACGCACTGAGTGGGCAATCCAAATAACGTTCTCAAAGGGATTCATTAAAAAAAATGGCGTGGAGTTGAGTGTCACCCTCAGCTCAACGGTGCAATATCCTGATTGACAGCAGGAGGTCATTCAAGTACGTCAAGTGATGATTTTCATCATTATATTCACGAGGTACTGGTAATATAATAGAACATAAGTCGTTCATTTAGTTCCGAGTTTCTTTAAATTAATCGTTGGATTTAGAAGATTTGAATAAATGGTTGGCGATGGACAAAGAATCATATAATCGTATTCAAGAACAGCGGCACATGAGAGTAGGGACCTAAGCGGTTGGTAAATTAATTAACGTGATCCAGTAAATTTCCTGGATTTCTTTATAGAATAATTGGAATTTTGAAAAAGTGGTTGGTGGCTTAAAGAATAATACTTCGAACAGGAACCAGTACCCAAAACAATCTTTCCTCTGGTAATAATAATAATGATCATAACTAGAGAAATAGAACCACTCCGAATATGTAAAATTGAACATTAAGGATGCTTCGATGTGGAATTGATCTATTGAACACTCAGGAACACGCACATCTGAAGTGATGAATCTGCAATAATTTTTCACAATCATTTTGGGAATAGCTAATTGGCGAACAACGAGACGTTTCAATAATATGGATTAAACATGAATATTAGTGATCTAACACCGAGCTGACCAACTCCTCAGAATCAAAAAGCAAACCCCCCCGACTCAATCATTTACTGATTTTTCACAAAACGCGCTGCATAAACAAAACAAACTAAGGAATCTCTTATCTAATTTTACTATTATCACACGGCTAAGATAAGAAGATGGCATTTAGTCATTTCAACACCGTTCTGCTCAATAGCATAGGATGATACTGTCCAACGTTTATATCGAGCGAGTTTTAGCTCAGACTCATTGAAGTGCCATGTTAAACGCTTTTTCAGCTACTTTTATTCGTAAAATTACACCAAATTTAAGAGTTATGATGTAAGTTAATTAGGAAAGGTCTAGCTATAAATCGCTCAATACAAACATTGGAAAGTATTCAACCCTGAATCGAATGAGCTATGCCAGTTCAAATCAGACCAATATTGGGAAGGCTGAAGGTGATTTTGAAGAGCAAAAGTTTGGACGAGGAAAACAGAAGAGGATTCGCCCAAAATTAGCCCTGGTTTAACTAGTTTGCAATTCGCTTATTTATTTTTTTTTTAATCCTAGTTTTTTTAATGCTCTACAACTTTGCTACGTACGATAACTTCTGTACGATCCACGTCTTAGGAATTACTGGAGAAAAACTTTGAAATGTTGAATTTTTGCCATCTTTACGAGATTTTGTTGGTATTCCACATATTTCGAGATGGCAGACACAGAGTTCCTTAAGGGCCGATTACACGAGCAACAAAAGTTGCGCAACTCCAAAAAAATTGCACTAGAAAAGTTGTACGCAACACAAAGCAATAAAATTGCCACGTGTTGCGTCAAGATGTTGCACAATAGAAATTGCTCAATTGTTTCGTTTACACGGGCGACTACAGTTTGCGCCATGGACGGTGAAGAGGTGGTCGTCGCTGATGCTGCCAACCAAAGGAAAAAGAGGGGAATTCGGCAGCGCCAGTTTCTGAGCCAGAGAGAATGTGGGTTGGCTCTCACCTCTGAAATTCTTTCACGTCAATATTTGCTCATAAGGCCATGCTGCACTAATAAACTCCTATCTTTGCTACGTCAAAATTCTCTCATGAGGCAATGCTGAACCCCACCAGTGCAGTTTCACGTCAATATTTGCTCATAAGGCCATGCTGCACACAAACTCCTATCTTTCCTATGTTAAAATTCTCTCATGAGGCACTGCTGCACCCCATCAGTGCAGTTGCACGTCAATATTTGCTCATAAGGCCATGCTGCACAAATAAACTCTCAATGTGATTGGCTGTTTCGTTCCCTCTCCCGACCCAAGGCCGAAAAATTGCAATAGTATAATAGTTTTATTGCAATAGTGCAATAATTTTCCAAACCCCTTGGACTTCATTTCAACACGATGCAACAGTTGCCGAGAGGGCTCGTGGGCCTGAAATGTTGTACAACTCCCGTCAATTAATTGCCTGCAATCTTCGGCAACTTTTTCGAGGAGAGAATAGTTGTCCAACTTTTTTGAAATAGTTGTGCAATACTTTTTTCTGCAATTATTGCCGGAAAAAATCGTTCGTGTAAAAGGGCCTTTACCCAGAAAGGACTTATATTTTCATAGCTTATCTTATACCTTCTCTTGAAATTACTACCTACCTATTTTCAGCTAGGTTTCCCGGGTTATTACACAATCTCGTCATACCTGGAAGGGCGGCCCAAGTAGTCAGAATCTGTTGGCGAATGCGCGCCAAATCGATTGCATAAGGAACGACCTTGGCGGTCGTGAGGTTGGGCCTGACTCAATCAAAGGTTCGCCGCTGATCCAGCGCGACAGAAGCCGCTCCGTCCACCGCATCCCGAAGACGACCGCCAGGTTCATCGACCTTGTCCCAGCAGACTCCTACTCGGCAAACGCCCATTTCAGACGGTCTGCACACGACCTGGGGAAGGACGCCGGGGGCAGGAGAGGGGAGGTCTTCTGCCGCTAATACCTGTCCTACTCATTGGTAGTCGTGTTGATTCTGGACAGTTACTCAATTAAACCTCCACACTTCATTATGTAGATGCGAAGCCCACAAAAAGCCAGCTGGACAATCCAGTTTCATGATGCCTCGATTTCGGTCGAATCATATTAAGTAAGTATAATCAATATCCAAAGTAATGATTCAAGCACTGCTCATTCACATTATAATCACTCACATAATCAATAACTAATAATGCTTCAGCAAAAAGATTACTCAAGACTAGATTCAAACCATCCATCCAACCATCTGATCCTGTTCATCCATCGATTGATCCGTGTAGAATAGTTACGCAATGAAAAATACACATGACTAAATATCTTATTGATACATAGGGGAAAATGGGGTAATACCGCCACCTTAAGCATATTTGTCTATCACAGCCCGGGTTTGCACTTAAAGAGCTTCAGATTTTGAAGCAAATTATAAAAAAACATCTCCAGTGATGAATTACAACGTTTCGGCTGGTTGTGTAGCAACTTTATATTAGTAAACAACATTTTACAAAACCCTTGTAAATGGCGGTATTACCCCAGCTAGCTGGGGAAATACCGCCATGGGGTTAGGGTAATATCGCCATATTAAAACAAGGGGGAAATGAACAGTCTCATCAGAACATCGGAATAACGTTTTATTGAATTTCAAAAACTCTTCCTGGGTAGCTTCTCACCATATTGGGAACTTAGTTGACAAGAAAAGGATTCACTAAAGGTTTACAAACAATTTCCACGTCAGAATAGTAGATAAAATTGGAACAAAATAAATTTTGGTAAAATAATGTTGGTTCTTCACAAGAACTGAATTATTGACAAAGTACAACGCAAAACTCGTTAAAAAAAGGAATATTTTATAGCATTTCATTTTCCCGGCTTATAAAGTTTTTAAATTTACGCTCTTCTTCAGGTCGCAGCAAAATTCACAAGATTGTGTCATTGTCAAAATCAAAACGGGAGCATGAAGCGTGGAATCTTACTACGATTATGTTAATATAGGAAAGAAGTTAGGTAGAAGTTAGGTACTGCACAATTATTCAGAAGATAGGTAGGTAAATATCTAATAAACCAGGATTAGAGAGGTGCATATTGAGATAAGGTATGAATATATAATTCGTATTTTAAATATTAATTTATATTCTAATTACTCAGAATCAATAGAAACAGGTGATTATTACTACAAAAAACTTCCATCAAGACTGAGGAATGGAGCATTAGGGGCAATACCGCCATGGCGGAATTAGCCTGAATTTGGTGTGGCGGTATTGCCCCAGTAAACTTTTCGAGATAAAAAATCATTAAAAACTACAGTTTTCGTTAAAAACATGAAGTAATGGGTGGAAATTAAAGCTAAATGATTTTTCTACGTCGTCATGCTCAACAATTTACATAAACGTATGAAAAACTGTTACTTACCACGCAAATTCGACAACAGTAAAACTAGAACGCCAAGCTTCAAAAACTGTGAACTCGCTTATCTTTGATGAAAACAAATTAATGACCCCAAACCAACTTTTCCAACATTACTGCTGATCTAAAGATGACGATATTTGGCTGCAAGATTTGCCACTCAGGTGGTTAAATAATTATATAGGGTGGCGGTATTCCCCGACCTGGCGGTATTACCCCACTCTCCCATACTTCTATTTTCTAAATGAAAGTTTGGATTAATAATTAGTACGTTCCTTATCTATCAAATCTGACGGCCTTAATTTCAGCAATGAAATTTCCATAAATTGGGCTTTTTGTAAAATCTAAACATCATTTCATTTTCATCTGCCTAGAATACATCACAGAGAATGAATATATGGATCATATTTTGTGCCTTGTCGTAGTTGGATGGAAAGTATGAGATCTTCTGCCGCTAATACCTGTCCTACTCAATGGTAGTCGAGATGATTCTGGAAAGTAACTCAATTAAACCACCACACTTCATTATGCAGATGCGAAGAACAAAAAGCCAGTGGACTATGCAGACCCGTCATTGGCTCGATTTCGGTCGAACTACACAATAATCAATAACCAATAGAAAATTCTTCAGCAAATAACAAGTAGCGTTACAACACGTAGTCCTTGTGATGCATGCATTATTAATTATGTTTTCAAAATAGAAACACTAGAGGAATAAAATAGCTAGGATCGGCGTACCTAACTCTGTTGTTTCTCAGTGTTTTTAAAAAGGTAAGAGATGGAGGAGATGAGGGCAAAAGCTATTATAGAGATCATGAAGTTGGCAAGATCGATTATAAGGCGGTCGATCTCGCCCACTCCTATAATGGTTTGTATTTTGTATTGGTTTGTATAATGGTTTTGTTAATTGTTTGTAGTCCCTTTTTGACATTTCATGTCTTTGCTATGGCACACAACCAAATTTTCGTTATGTCACGTTACGTTACTTAACGAAATATGCTCAATTTCTGATAATTTCCGCTTACAACCGAGACGTTGCTAGGGAAATGGTACTTCGTCGTTTTTCATCCCACAAAATTCGTTCACCATTCGTTCGAAAGCTCTCGATTTATCCAATCATATTATGTTAACTACTGCGAAGTGCGTGGCCAACAATCACAGTTATGAGCATGGTTATTTGAATTATTGTTTACACACAGGTGATCATTCTCAATAATTGATATTGAGAATATATTTCGTTACGTTACGTAACGAAATATGCTCAATTTCTGATGATTTTCGCTTACAACCGAGACGTTTTTAGGGAAATGGTACTTCATCGTTTTTCATCCCACAAAATTCGTTCACCATTCGTTCGAAAGCTCTCGATTTATCCAATCATATTATGTTAACTACTGCGAAGTGCGTGGCCAACAATCACAGTTATGAGCATGGTTATTTGAATTATTGTTTGCACACAGGTGATCATTCTCAATAATTGATATTGCGAACATGATTGCAACCGCTTGTTAATTTCTGATTGCATACGAGTCTGCTACACATACCTACGCGTCTGCAACTGAAGACATGAAATGTTCCAATGTGTTGCAGACTCGTATGCAAGCGTTTCGTCTTTACTTTTTCTTTTTTTTTATTTTTTGTTAATGGTTTGTATCCCTGCAGTTTGAATGGTTTTGATTACAAATCAATTCAGTATTTTCGTACACAAAAAGTAATTTTTTCACATTTCGAAGCGTAGGATTATACTATATATACTGTTGAAAGGGAAAGAATCCTTAGCATCTGCCGTTTTATTTTGATTCACTCGACAATTTTTGAAGCTCGTTAGGACCTGAGGACTTCGAAGGAGAAAGGGGTTCGCAAGAGTAACGACTCTCCGCGGGAACTCGCGCAAAATACAAAAAAAAGAATCTAACCTACGGAAATAAAAATAAATAAAAAAAAGAAAGAATAATAAGAAAAAATAAATCCAGTCTCGGAAAGAACGCGACCCCGCGTAAATCGCCGGGGAGAAATAAATATCTGTCGGAGTTGATGTAGGAATAACCCATCAAACCCACGGGGGGACACCCACCCAGCTGCGGGACCCGCCTGCTGAAATGACGTCCGAGGGGGCCTCGCGTCGCATTCGATGTGTTTCTCGTCCAATTTATCGCTGTTTCCGCTGTACTCCGGATTCCGAGGAAATGGGTGTGAGGAAGGAAAGGGGAGGGGGGGGGGGGGGGGTGTACAGCAGATTTTTTTGTCCCCTTCTGTTCCCGTTCCCGATGCGAAAACCACAGTGACGTGAAGGGTCGTTCGGCTCGTTATTTTCGTTCAGTTCGGAACGCATCTACATATATTGGGCGCGAAAGGGGTAGTGGGAGGTGGAGCTGTGCCAGGCGGCATAATAACGCGTGATTTGTGGCCGGGCGAACTTTTTTTATTTTTTCTCCTTTTTTTTAAGTTTTCTGATACACCGAAAAGTCGAAGTAAACTACAAACTAATTTGTTAACCAACACAAATAGCATCTATTCAGCTTGGATACCTTCAATGAGTGCCCAGAATTTATTTGCATGATATATGAACAGTACAGGTGGGTCATTCTCATTTCATTTGCCGCTTTGGGTCGTTTGAGAACCTCAGTGACGTGAAATATGAAAGTGCTCAAAAATGAGGTTAGATCGGCAAATACTACTCATTGTACATTGCAGATTTGTGTTCCATAGATGAACAGTGAGTTTTTCATTGATGTTGTATTTTATATATTTTTTACCCATCCTTGGTCACACTCCTGAGAATTTCCAGTAAAAATGGCGTCACACAGGATGATGAAGTGGCAAAACTCGGGGATGGCTACTGTTTGAAACCTGTCACCAAGCAGTATGGTTCTTGATATCGGATTATTTTGTTTAAGCACTAACAACTCCAAGCACTCCACTGCAGTCTCACATCTTCAACTGGACAATATAACCTTCACATCTGACTGTTTCCCACCATTTTCCATCGGTCTTCTTGATCGCAAAAATGGTAACACTCCTGTGGTCCCATTGAGAAGAGATATGGGGGACTGACTGAAAAACTAGTTTTTCACGGGTTGGGAAAAATCTTAAAAATGTAAATCCTTACTCTAAATAAAGAGGAACCAACCTACTGCAGCTAGTAACCCTGGCCAGTTCTAGATTGTCATTGTTTCGTAACTACCTGACTTCTACATACATGTTAGGTAGGAGGGGACAGTAACACTCATGAGTTACCAGACAGATACCAAATTTAAGATGAGTGCAATGCATAAAAATTTGTTAACACCGATTGTGGGTCAATAATTTATTGCCTACGGGTGGACTTGGTCCGTGTTGCTATTAGAAGTTGAACAGTTGCCGTCGTGTCGTGCTTTACATTCTCCAATTTCGTGAAGCATATTGTGAAACATAATAAAATTATCAATGTAGCTCCTACTTCAGAAACAGTTGAATACCTATAGAACAAAAATTGATGTTAGATTTAGAGACTTTACTCAATAGTGATTCACATTCAGGAATCTTTCAGGATTCAGGATATCTTTGATAGGGAGGGAGCGTACAGGAAGGAGAGGGAGGGGCAACGCCAGGAGGGGGGGGAGGGTGCTGGGAGGACTAGGGATCCTGGTTGAAATGTCGAAAGTCCATTCAAAACACAATAGGGTAACGGCACCAGTAACAGACAAGGGTCCAGTAACAGACAGTCACAACTTTGAATCAAAATAATAAGGATTTCAGACAGGTTAAACTGATGTTGCGTTGATCCATGAGTACAGTGTTGCCATCTAGTGTCTTCAGTGTGAATTTTATGAGCCAGTTCGTATTTAGAAGGCAGTAGTGGAAGGTTATGAACAGCACGAGACGTTCCATACCCGACGCGAGCACCCCCCACTCTAAGATTTTCCTCCCTACAAAGCAACCGCTCAGCGTTGCCAACCTTCATAAACATCCGTAACTGCGGGAAGTTATTGTCAAATGTACAAACAAATAAGTAGTAAATCGAACCTGAACGCCAGTATTTTAAAGCTATTTTTCATATCTTCCAGATTGACGTAAGACATTAGGATTAGGATTAGGACTTCCGAGTTAATTCTAATTCATAGGTAGGTATTCATTTATGAAGGTATACCTACCTTAACTCAAGACTTTTTCAGCATGCACCTTATATGTAAGTTCAAATTTAAATACTTTCATGAAGCTAATCTGCCTGGCAATATTTGGGTGACAAACTCGTTTTAATGAATATTTTAATCTTGAAATAAAATGAAAATGAATAAAACAATGAGGAATTTGCATGGTTATTTTTATTTGCTTAATATACAGATCTTAACGAGAGCTTTCCAAAACATAACTGAAACGCAAATTTTATAGTAACTCGTAAACGAGTTCCACTATCTGCTGTATAAGCAGATACCATGTTACATGGATATGTCTTTGATTGGGGATTTCATAACGGTTGTACACGAGAGTTGTAAACAAATCCTTCAACTTTAAACGAATCCCGACTAATTCCAACAAAACAACGGTTTACTCATAGAAATGTTGAAAATTAACTGTGGAGTGGAGAGAAGCCACTACAATACAATGAGTTGTTGTTAACAGTCGACTGTTGTCAAGTGGATGAAAATGTTTCCTATGGAGTGGAGTAAATTATGCTATTGCTTTACGTTAAGAATATTGTAACCGGCTTATTAAAATTGTTTATAGTCCAATCAACTTAGTTTAGGAATGTAGCCAGGTACGTAAGGAGGGGGGAATTGGTAGCTTGAGATGTGAACATTTATCACATCAAGCGCATTCCAACGAGTGGCGAACGATTTCTGTGCGATGAAAACTGCGGAAGTTCCATTCCCCTAGCAACGAATGGGTTGTACGTGAAAAACACTGAAATTGTGACACAAATTTTGCGTCACGGAAATGTTTGGTTGACCCCCCAGAGCAAAGACATATCCATGTCAAAGTAGCTGTACGGTGGGTATCAGACCAGTAATATGGCTCTTGTATTTGCACGATGACGTCACGTTCCTCACCTGTCTGAAGGAACCTTAAGCTCTCTTGCATTACTACTTGCGTGATTTTATCACCCGTTTATTGGCCAGACTGAACAGTATTTTGAGCTGCAAGTTAGTGGTAGATGGTTTTCAAGTGTGCTGAATCCGAATCTCGGGTCAAAAGTGTGAAATTCCAACACATTAAAGTGCCCCATCAAATTATAAAATAAAATTTGTTTAACGAATTTTTTGCCATTTCTCGAGTTCATAAATTTTGAAATTAGAGCAACTTATTACGTTAACATTTTTAACTATAAAATTTATTGCTATCTTCAACCTTTTGATTCATTGTATCTGAACACATATTTCAAATGGAGTAGGGAAAATAAAATCGATGCAAAATGACAAATTAATAGAACAATAAAGCTTTAATTTTATTATGTAGGAGGAACAGTAAATTACCACCACTCATTTTCCATGTGACTTAGAGACTGACTTAGAAGGGAGAGTGACTTAGAAAAGAAGTAGAATCACAGTAAACGAGTAATAAAACTCAAGAAATTTTCCTGAACATAAAAATTTCATTCTATGTCCGAACCATGCAAAGATTCTATGTGCCGGCGAAGATTGAATTTCCTCTTCGTTTGGTATGTGCAATGGCAACAAAATAGCATGCTGAAACTGAGGAACATACATGCAGAGGAACATAAATATGTCAAATTACTGTAACCTAAATAGAATCTAAACAATAAGATAAGTGATAAGACGGGTCAGCTGTTCGGTTGTTACCTAGCGGGGAACAAACGGAGGGGAAAAGGCATTAGGGTGGGAGGTGCTCGCGTCGGGTTTGGAACGTCTCGTACACCACGAGGTCAGTTGGATTCTGATGCTGTAGCTAACTGGTTTTGTTAAGGAGGTGAGTACTTTCAACCGTCATTTTCCATATTAAAATTAAGAGATGAGGGCACTCTGAAGGTGTTTTTTAATGTTTAAACTATGCTCTTTTTGTTTTTCACATCGTTTTTTATGAAATATTTAGTTATATTGGGAGTTTCATCTATGTCTGTTACTCATCCTCAGAAACCTCGTTTTTCTAGTAACAGACACCCATGTCTGTTACTAGTCCACTCAGCCATTTTCATTTTTTCCATTTTTTTCCCTTCAGACTAGGTTTTTCATTGATTCTAATGTTCCTTCAGGTTAAATATTGAGAATGGAACAACATGATTAGTGTCAGACAGGGTGTCTGTTACCGGTCCAAAAGGGTGTCTGTTACTCATCCCATATTTTTTTGGTACCTCGAATCATTCAGACACTTCTCATTTTCAGTTCAGGATGGCGCCCCCTGCCAGGAAATTCGCATACAGTAAAGAAAAAATGCAAAGTGCCATATTAGATGCCAACAATGGTATGAGTGTCGCTGCTGCAGCAAGAAAAAATGGAGTTCCAAGAGTAACTTTTCTGAACAAAGTAAGAGGGGTTTATCCAAGCGTTAGAAGGATGGGTCCAGACCCAGTGCTTTCAACTGAGGAAGATAGATTACTGGTGCTCTGGATCTCTTCATCGTCCAAGGCAGGATTCCCAATATTAAAAGACGAATTTTTGGACAGCGTGGAGCTGCTCATAAAGGAACTGGGGAGGGAAAATTCGTTCACAGATGGACGACCTGGCAAGTCATGGTATTGTGGATTTCTGAAACGAAACCCTTCAGTAGCACATAGGATCAGAAAAAATCTGACACTATCGCGATCAAAAGTGACCCCAGAAAGCCTAGGCAACTGGTTTAACACCGTGTATAACTATTTGAAGGAAAACAATCACCTAAGCATTCTAGGCAACCCAAACCGAATATTTAACTGTGATGAAACTGCTTTTTTTCTCAACCCTAAGGGATCCCGAGTGCTTGCTATTAAAGGGGACAGAAATGTATACCAAGTAGTAAATAACGATGATAAAGAGTGTTTCACTGTTTTATTCACAGCTAACGCTGCAGGGCAACTTCTCCCACTATCATACTAATATGATATTACCTATTAGACCAGTAAGTCTACCAACCTATCTTAGTTTTTATATGTTGGCAAAGATATGAAACTAAAAAGGCTGAAAAATCAGACTGATGATTCGTGATGTACAAGGTTTATTAAGAATACAGTGTTTAAGGCTGGAAAAATAGACTGATGATTCTTGTTTTTAGTTCTCCTTAGTTTAAGACGTTCTGCAGGAACTAAAATGAAAGAGGGAATTACATTTATTTTATTGTGATTAACGAGGCTGTTATATCTGAATAGTTTGAGTAGGTAGGTACCTACCATCACAACTTAACCACCTACTAGGTTCTTTATGATTTAAGAAGTGTATAATTTGGTTTAATTGTACCTGAAAATTGTAAGTAGATAAACGTCTGAAAACTTGAAGTTGCCCACATTTATTAGAAGTCAAATGTTCAATTTGGAAGTTTAAATTTAGTTAATTGTTTTGTAGGTGCAACTTTGAATTTAGTTTACCTATTGTTCTTAAAAACCTCGCAGTAGTCTTAAATTCTCATTTTTTAGTGGTTATAATTTTTTAGTTGCGTACTCACGTATTGTTTATTTGAATTTAATAAGATTTTAGTTCTGACAATAAAGGAATTTTGCATATTTTTACTAAAAAAGTGAGTTTTGTCGGTGTCTGTTACTCATCCTTTTACCCCTTCTTCTCATCCTTTTCGGCCAGTGGATGGCACAGCGGAGAACCTTACAGTTCTCCAAACTGTCATTTCGCTGGCCCGTATTAAGAAACGGCAACTCCATCTTGCCGCTCTGGACGTCGCTAAGGCCTTTGACACCGTTAGCCATTTTGCCCTGACCGATTGTCTTCGTGGTGTCGGGGCACCTACTCGTTTAATTGAGTACGTTGCTCGCCTGTACCACGAAGGCGTGACGGTCCTCGAGGCACGAGATGAGATGTCAGGGGATGTTGTCATTGGGCGCGGGGTACGCCAGGGGGATCCTCTGTCGCCACTCCTCTTTAACCTGGTAGTGGACACGGCCTTGGGTAAGCTGCCAGCTGAAATAGGGTTCGATCTCGCCCCTGGGGTGCGAGTAGGTGCACTGGTTTTTGCCGATGATTTAATCCTACTCGCCGAAACCCGTGAGGAATTGCAGGTTGCCTTCAATGCCTTTGCTGAGCAGCTAGCCAGGTGTGGTTTGGTGGTTAACCCAGATAAGTGTGGGTCAGTCTCCTTGGTCCCGTCGGGTCGCCAGCATCAGGTGAAGGTGGTGGATGAGGAGTGTTTTGTCATAGGACAAAACATGGAGTTGACTTCATGGGTGTGGCCACCATTGCCGCAAGCGGTGTGGACCTTGGTGGGGCACTAGCTCGTATTACCAAGGCTCCATTGAAGCCACAGCAGAAGCTGCGCCTCCTTCGCACGTACTTACTACCAAAGCTGACCTATGGGCTAGTCTTTGGTAGGCTTACTGCGGGGAGGCTGCTAGAGTTAGATCGTGAAGTTCGCTCTGCTGTGCGCTCTTGGCTAGGCTTTCCACCTGGTGTCCCAAGTGCCTATATCCATGCACCGGTCAAGGCCGGTGGGCTCAGTATTGTCTTTCTTTCGGCCAGCATCCCATCTTTACGCCGCCAGCGCCTGCTCGCCCTTAGGGGCTCGAGCTGGGAGGTCGCTCGCACTGCTGCTGACTTTGACTTTGTCAAGCAGCAGCTGTTGTGGTGCGACCGAGCAACACCAACTGCTCCCAAACCCAGCTCATCTGCTGAGTTCGCTGCTGCACTGCATGTCAGTAGATGGTAAAGAACTCCGACAGTGATCTGAATCCCCCATTTCTTCCCAGTGGGTGGAATGGGCTTCAGAGGGCATTGGGGCCCCCGACTACCGCCATTTTCATGCCGTCCGGGTGGCCACATTGGCCACCTCGGTGAGGTGTTCGAGGAGTAGTCGCGGGACAGTGGATACCCTTTGCCGTGCCTGTTGGGGTAAAAATGAGAACCTGTATCATGTAGTGCAGCAGTGTCCTCGTACTCACGGTGGCCGCATTCTCCGTCATGATGCGGTTGCCAAGCAGATAGCAGGCGCTCTGTCATCCAGCGGTTGGGCTGTTGAGAGAGAGAGACTATATCACATGCCGAGTGACCGGGGCAAGAAGCCGGATATCGCTGCTGTCAAGCCCGATGGGTCTGCCATTATCCTGGATGTCCAGGTTGTCAGTGGCAGCGGGCTAAGAAAAGTAAATATGATAGAAATGATCTGCGACGGGCGATATCTGAGCTAAAAGGAGTGGCACCTAATAACATCAAGGTCATGGCTACGACCTTGTCATGGCGCGGGGTGTGGTGCGGGAAAAGCGCCACGGAGTTACTCGAGTTGGGCATCTCTGCAGGAGTACTCCGTGGTATCACCACCCGCGTCCTGAGGGGTTCTTACTTGAACTGGTGGTAGGGGCACTTCCTTTCATCCCATTCTTCCTCCTCGTCATGCAACTTCCCTTATCCCTAGAGCCGACGTCGGGTAAACCTGGGCGTCCTCCCCACTTTTTTATTTGTATTTGTTTATTTTTCGATTTAATGGTGTGCCCCCTCCGCCTTTGAGGGGAGTTTTGTAAAAAAAAAAAAAAAAAAAAAATGTGTGTGTGTGTGTCATTCCAGACGATATCTCTCTCCTTAGGATTGAGATAAAAATTTCTTTCTTTTGCCAAAAAATCAAGCTTTCCAAATGAAAAGATGGGTTCGTTGGCCAGCACTTTTTGAGTACAATAAATTGATCAAAGTTCAAAAAACGTGCTCATAAAATCACCAAAAACGGCTAAAAATTGTTAAATTGATTTTTTTTTTTTTTTTCAGCAGAATATTGCTCAAATAAATTTTATGAACTATAAAATAGAGAATGCAAAAATTTATGTACAGAATTATTCTGAAAAATGTACTTATATTTCAATAAAATTTTCAAAAAATCGATACAAATTTCAAAAAAAGCTTAAAAACCAAAATATCTTTTTGAATAGCAGATTGTTATTTAAAAAATTTTTTGGGCACAAAATTAATTTGACAATTTCTTTGCACTCAAAGAGCTCGAATTTTAAAACAATTTAACATTATACAATACGATTACTTACAAAAATTTGCTCATACTACATGTCTGGAACTTTTTTTGGGATATATTTATCTGTTCTTGCGGTTACAGAGCGATGAATTTATTCCTTGTGGCAAAGTGCGGCAATTCCTTGCTCAACATGTCTCCCTCTAGAATCGCGCTCCTCGCAATGTCCCTTTTGACACTTGTACAATGCTTCTAAAGACCCTCCCGATCGGGATGAGGCTTCAATTGTAAATAATAATAATAAGGAAATAAATAAATAAATGGATAAACTTCACGTTACCTAATAATGTTTGCAAATATATCTATAATACCTAACAGACAAAAAGTATAATCATAACTAACGAGTATAAACTAAAAGTATAACTAAAATACAAACTTGAATCATCAAAATTATAGTAGCAACCGTCCTAACCAGCTTAATAATTACTAACGTACAGTTACTATCATGACATGAAACCAACGGCTCATTCTCACGAGTACCCAATTGGCGAATTCTGTTTCGGAATTCGCCTCCATTTGATTTGAAGTTTTTCTCGAAAGCTATCCCATTCTCCTCAATAGGAATTACCTATAAGGACAAAACTTATGTAATATAATTATATGCAATAATTATTACTCTTATTAAATGTGAACTCTGATTATATTCTGACTGCTCCAGAGTTCCCTGTTACTGTTCCTCGCTGTTTTAACCCTGCCGCTGATTTCATAGAAGGGGGTTTTATTTGGCTTTTAGTTTTGTGGGAGCAAGGGCTTCGAGTTTGTTCAAATAGATAGGCACTATATCTCAGGATGCATTTCTACTCTGAAATCAGAACGACTCGCATATATGTATAGTGTGGTTAGTAACCAAAGCAGGTTGGAAGTGTGTAAACCAGTCAACAGTGCCAACACTAGCAAATACCTTTCATGAAATAGCTCCTGATATTTCGTTTAAACTTCCACTCTGTTGAATTTATTTGTTCTCTTCCAAGATACTCGACATGCATGCCAACACTAAACACTCTAGCGGCAGCCCTACTAGCTCAATGAGTTGTCAATCGTGCAGTGAACCCACCAAAGTTCCAATGCTTCCACGCTTTTAAATCTGAGGGTTTCGCATCTATTGTGTACCTACCAATATATTATTCTCATTATTGAATGATTTTGACATGGATATGTCTTATGGGTTGGGGCCATTCCAATTTTTCCGTAAAAAAATAATGTAGTTAACGTCACAAGATAGGTAGTTAAGTTGTAACCAGGTTGTATGAAGATTATGTAAAATTATACGATTTTGCAACACATTGGGAAATTTTATGTCTTTAGTTGCAGACTCGTATCATCAGAATTTAGCAAGCGGTTGCAATCGTGTTCACAATATCAATGATTGAGAATGATCACCTGAGTGCACACAATTATTCAAATAACCATGCTCATAACTCAGCTTGTTGGCCACGCACTTCGCAGTAGTTAACATAATATGGTTGGATAAATCGAGAGCTTTCGAACGAATGGTCAACGAAATTTGTGGGATGAAAAACGACGAAGGACCATTTCCTTAGCTACGACTTGGTTGTAACCGGAAAACATCTGAATATTTTCGTGAGCGATTTCCGTGACATTTTTTTAGTTTATGTGCCATAGCAAAGACATAAAATGTCAATAAGGTTCAGTGACAGTGACGGTTACAAAAACGTGAAGACATATCCATGTACCGATGTATCTGCGTGTAGTATAACAACACGCTAGCGCTGGCGCATACGTTTAGTTTATAAACAAGTACGGCTTCAGAGTTATGAAAACTGCTTACATACGAGTGTGCAACACATTGGGACATTTTATGTCTTTAGTTGCAGACTCGTATGCAAGCTCTAAGAGCCACTCAGCTGATACGGACCCTGGGCATCGTCAAGTAAATGTCCTAAAGAGGCTACATACGAAATTACAGCTTCCTAGAGTGTAAAGCATAGAAATTAGCTTTAAGAGCCACTCATCTGATCCGGACCCTGGGCATGGTCAAGTAAATGTCCTAAAGAGGCTACATACGAAATTACAGCTTCCTAGAGTGTAAAGCATAGAAATTAGCTTTAGGAGCCACTCATCTGATCCGGACCCTGGGCATGGTCAAGTAAATGTCCTAAAGAGGCTACATACGAAATTACAGCTTTCTATAGTGTAAAGTATAGAAATTACCAATTAAAATGATTTAACCACCGCTTCACAAATCAAACCGTTCTCGCAATATTCGGATCACCTGCTATGAATCACATCATCGAAACACCAGCTCAATGAAATCATCAGAAATTAACAAGCGGTTGCAATCATGTTCACAATATCAATTATTGAAAATGATCACCTGTGTGTAAACAATTATTCATATAACCATGCTCATAACTCAGCTGGTTGGCCACGCACTTCGCAGTAGTTAACATAATATGGTTGGATAAATCGAGAGCTTTCGAACGAATGGTCAACGAATTTTGTGGGATGAAAAACGACGAAATACCATTTCCCTAGCAACGACTCGGTTGTAAGCGGAAATCATCAGAATATTTGGTAACAAATTTGGTAACGGTTTTCGAGTTATGTGCCAAAGCAAAGACATAAAATGTCAAAAAATTGCAGATTTGGATTTGAGCAAATTTTATGTTTTACAAAATTTGCTCATACGATCGTGCTGCATGTCTCGTTTCTCCTCTCGCTGGACCAGTTTAACAATATTCACAATATCCAATAGCCATTTTACCCAACTACTGCAGTATGCTAGTGGAAATGAGTATTCCTCAATATACATATACTATACACCAATATATATAAATACCTAGTTCTGATGACTGAAATGTGTCCCCGCCTTACGGCAGGGCTCTGACAAGGAATTCAACTGAGACTCATTAGGAGGCCCCTCTCCACGGAAATCTTTAGTAAAAGGCGAAAGATTTATTCGTAATGAAGAGAGGCCAGAGTTACCAACAAAGTGTTCATTTTATATCCGGGTTCTGAGGCGCGGACTCACAGAATCGGGAACTGGGGTCTCCCCCTTAGTTTCAAAAACGTCCGGAATCAACGGACAAAGTTAGCGCCAGGTGCGAGGCCTCACTAACTGTCCTACCAAACATTGAATATTGTCATTATAGTTCCATTTCAAGAAATATGAAATTTCAACGATTACACATAACGTTTAAAGATTAGAGCGAAAACCACTCAACCTTTCAGGATTTATTGTTATTTTCACTGCCACAGTTACATAATTATTATATAAATAGCGAACTGAAAAATGCTGAGAAATCAAAGCTCTCACATCAATTATTGTGACCTGGCGCTAACTTTGTTCTTTGATGTCGGGCGTTTTTAAACTAAGGGGAGACCCCAGTTCCCGATTCTGTGAGTCCGCATTTCAGATACCAGATATACAATGAACAGTTTGTCAGCAACTCTGGCCTCTCTTCATTACGAATAAATCTTTCGCCTTTTACTAAAGATTTCCGTGGAGAGGGGCCTTCTAATGAGTCGTATTTAAATTTCTTGTCAGAGCCCTGCCGTAAGACTGGGCCACATCAATCAACAGAGCTATTTATAATTATTGGTGTATAGTGCAGCGAAATTTAGAGAATAACCTTCATTTAAACATTTATTGATCAATGATCTGCGTTACAATGGGACATCGATGGCTTAATATCGATAATACCATCGACGAAATTATTGACGGTCCCACTATCGATGACACTGATATATCGTTTCTAAACTATACCTGTTGGTAGACAAGTAAGCAAATTTAAATAGGTAGGTACTTTTTTTCAAAAAAGAACAAATGCTGCCAATTACTACAACATGTTCAATTCTGTATTATCTTCAACGCAGATCACTGATCTGTAAATGTTTATATGTAGGCTATTCTCTAAATTTAGATACACAATACACCAATATTTATAAATAGCTCTGTTGAGTGATATGTGTCCCCGCCTTACGGCAGGGCTCTGACCAGAAATTTGAGTAAGACTCAATAAAAAGCCCCTCTACTTAAAAACATTGGTGTATTGTGTAGCTAAATTTAGAGAATAGCCTTCATTTAAACATTTATAGATGATCTGCATTGACGATAATGCAGAATTAACCATTGTGTAATAATTGGCAGCATTTCTTCTTTTCTGAAAATAAGTACCTACTTATTTAAACTTGCTTACGTATTTACCAACTGGTATAGGTAGCGGGAGCATTTGTCTCACAACTGTATTGAGATATGCCCATTTCCACAAGCATATCACGTTTTAGACGACTCTGAATACACCAATGCATATATCTATAAATGATAAGAATATAATATAAATGATAACATTTATAGATATCTCAATACACCAATATTTATAAATATCACTGTTGATTGAGATGTGCACGGCAGGGCTCTGACTTGAAATTTGAGTAAGTCTCATTAGAAGGCCCCTCTCCACGGAAAATCTTTGGTAAAAGGAGAAAGATTTATTCTTAATGAAGAGAGGCCAGAGTTACCGACAAACTGTTCATTGTGTATCCGGCCCTCTGAGACTTTCTCAAATTTCATGTCAGGGCCCTGTCATGACAGACTTGGAACCTAAGATGTTCAGAGTCGTCTAAAATGTAATATACGCCAGTGGAAATGGGCATATCTCAATATAATATAGATGTGAAACCAATGCTTCCGCTACATAAATATACGTGTTGGTACACGTAAGCAAATGTACATAGGTAGGTACTTATTTTCAGAAAAGAAGAAATGCTGCCAATTATTACACAATGTTTATTGCTTCATTACCTTCAACGCAGATCATTGATCTAGAAATATTTAAGGAGGCTATTCTCTAAATTTAGCTACACGTATTTAGCTACCTATGTTTATAAATAACTTGATGATTGATATGTGTCCCCGCCTTACGGCAGGGCTCTGACAAGAAATTTGAGTAAGACTCATTAGAAGGCCCCTCTCCACGGAAATCTTTAGTAAAAGGCGAAAGATTTATTCGTAATGAAGAGAGGCCAGAGTTACCGACAAACTGTCCATTGTATATCCGGGTTCTGAGGCGTGGACTCACAGAATCGGGAACTGGGGTCTCCCCTTAGTTTCAAAAACGTCCGGCATCAACGGACAAAGTTAGCGCCAGGTGCGAGGCCTCACTATCTGTCCCACCAAATATTGAATATTGACATAATAGCTCCATTTCAAAATACACTGCCAAGGAAATGGCACATGAGCATCCTCGTGACCTTCACAGCCATTAAATTTCAGAAAACTAGAAAAGACCGGTTTTGGCATCAGGGAATTAATAAGGTGGGAAATTGGAAGCTGAATGGTACATATAATAAATGAGATTAATAAGGAAAATTTTGATTTTAATATGGGACCATCCAGGGACCCCAGGACCCCCGGCCGGGAATATTCCCTGCAAATAAATTCCCGGCATGATGGGCACAATCACTGGTAGTACCGTACGATTCGTATGGCACCTCAAGGGACTCTACCGGGATCATCTCTGAAAATATGAACAAAATTCGATAAAATTAACCTAGCTTTAACCGTAACAAAAACATCACTTTCGCGCATGCGCCTAGCGTACCGCTGCTGATGATCGCGAAGAATGTGATACGGGACCTCAAGAAACCTTGCCCGCATCATCCCTGAAAATCTGACCGAAATCCGTTCACAATTGCCTGAGTTATGACCAAAACAAGAAAATTTTGTTTGCGCCTGCGCAGAGGCTACCGTTAATTCGATCGTGTAGAGCTATACCCGCACGATCCCTAAAAATTTGAAGAAAATCGCATCAAAATTGTGGAAATTACGGCTGTTGCAAGGACCGTAACAAGAATATTTCGTTCACGCATGCGCAGAGCGTACCGCTGATGCAATTATGATGATTGTCTTATGGGACCTCAACGGACCTTACCCAAATCATCCCTGAAAATCTGACCGAAATCCGTTCAACATTGACCGAGTTATGACCGTCACAAGGAATTCACGTTAGCGCCTGCGCAGAAGCTACCGTTGATTCGATCATGATGAAGTTGATAGGGGACCATCTAGAGCATAACCCGCACAATCCCTGAAAATTTAGTTGAAATCGGATCAAAATTGTGGAAGTTATGGCTGTTACAAGGAAATGTGGACGGACAGACAGAAAGACAGACAGACACGGAACCAAATTTGTTCAGGAGGCTCTGAAACGCAAAATGCAAGTGGAAATTTTTATTTCATTTTTTTCAATTCGGAAGTGAAAACAAAGCTTCCGCTGCCTTGCAGTCTCGGAAGAAAAATACGTCATTTCAACTATTACGCACAATATTCAAAGATTAGAGCAAAAACAACTCAACCTGTCAGGACTGATTGTTATTGTCAATGCCAAAATTTGATGAGGAGCGACGTAGCAGGGTCATTCTCCGAGACACTAGAAATTAACAAAATAAGCAAAGTAAAAAAAAAAAAAAAAAAAAAAAACCAAGAACCTACAAGGTAAATCTATTTATATTTTTGAAAATCCTGGGAAATCAAAGCTCTCACAACAATTGTGACAATTTATTTTTTTAATCTCCTGATTACCTCGTTTATTTGTATGCTCAAACACCTATGAGTCCCAAGTTAGGGGTACCTACTAGACAGTTACGAAAAGGTATTATTAGTTTCTATGGCGTGGATAAGAAAGTTCCAGTCATGCAGCATGATCGTATGAGCGATCACGTACTCATACAACGTACATACATACTGACCGCCGCTCAACGCGTTGACAGAGTTCCAGTAGTAATATAGTTCGTTGGTAAATTCCTGTCACGCCCAAAACTATTTTAGTCCGATAGAAATAAATATATTTAATAAATATAAAAAATAAATTTTAGTCCGATATTGAAGAAATTATCAGGGATTCTGCGGTTTTGCTACTGGACGGTCCCCTATTACTGTCATTTCCATAGGATCAATAGCAGCCTGTGAGCATTTGCAAACGAAAATTTCTTATAAAGTCGATTTTTCATTATCTATTGGTCTGATTTCGAACTAACTAGGGGGGTTGTTGAGAAAGTATAAGTTCCAGAAAAACTCCTATGAATTTTATAGCAATTGGTTGAGTAATAAATATCGCACATACTAAAATTGATTGAATCAGGCATTCCGAGACTTCCAATGATTCAATTTGCTAATAATTCGGTTTGGTTTTATTTTCAATTAAGAACCTTCGTTTCGATTTGGTTACACAATACAAGCTGCAGATCTTATTTCAGCGAACAAAACACCTTTACAGTTCCCGGCTTGTAGTAACGTTTGTCACTTCTTATCTATCATAAGAGACACTCGCTAGTGAATGGGGAATGAATTCGCTAGAAATGGGGTGAGATAATCGCCAACTTAGATTTTGTGGGTGCTCACATCTGTGTTGATGTTCCGTTATTCTTTAGATATCATCTTGTGTTACGTACAGATGGACTAGAAAAGGGTAGATTTTTTATTCAATTCCTTGTAGGTAGGTGGCATCATAATATTCAGATAGTTGTTAATAGTTGTTAAATTAAGAAAATAGCCTTCATTTAATAAATTAGATCAGTGATCTTTAGCGTTTGTTATTTTTTGAAAATAATTTTGAACCTAGTTGAATTTCGTTGCGAGTCTACCTACAGATAGTTAGCGGAAGCACTGATTTCTCAAATGAAAGTATACTACTGATACTAGCAATCCACGTTTTAGTCGACTATACGCCCAAGCATGTCCAATGTCCATACGTTCAATTTTATCATCCGATTCAGATATCTCAATACGACAACATTTGTTACAGCTCTGTTGATTAGTATGTGTCCCCGCCTTTCGGCAGGGCTCTGACAAGAAATTTGAGTAAGACTCATTAGAAGGCCCCTCTCCACGGAAATCTTTAGTAAAAGGCGAAAGATTTATTCGTAATGAAGAGAGGCCAGAGTTACCTTGAAGTTTATTGTTAGGCCCGGGTTCTGAGGCGCGGACTCAAAGTATCGGGAACTGGGGTCTCCCCTTAGTTTCAAAAACGTCCGTCATCAACTGACAAGGTAAACCCCAGATGCGAGGCTTCGCACCCTCTCGCACCATGTGACCAATTATTCAGAAAGGTGCTATTGGAATTTTTCAGTACAGTAACGCAAACATGCTAAATAAAATACATGTCTTCCAACTTCCAAAGATTCTCGGAGTAGATTTAGAAGTGAAGTAGGTATAAGGTAGCTCCTCAGTATATAAAAGATAGGTACCCACTAATTCGATATATAACGAAACCAGAAAACTATTGGATAACATGTGATCATATTTTTTTATTGTTTTCGTCGCTCTCTGATGTACTATTCATCTTTCTACCATCAGAATTCACAATCAAGTACTCTGGCTGACTTTATAACTCAGGTTTTATTAGCAACATAGTATTCAATTAATACAAAAATGGGTTAATTTTCTTACGGAAGTCACAGTGAATAAAATTGAAATATTGGAGGAATAAGCAAACTTCCTTTGTACAAAAGATAGCAAATAACATCTCTCAGGGCTTCGAATAACGACTTACCTACTCATTGCCCCTGTTCTTGGCTGGTAGGTCCCTAAGAAAGGAAAGTGATTTCCCCATTGGTTCCTGCGATGAACACTCCCAGGATCCAATTGGGTATTAGATGTACATACCTAATTTTTGTTTGTTAGGTATTTATCAAAACCTCCATGATCATTGAGGAAAACTGAAATCGACATTTCTTTGCCCGTTCAGAGGATTTCTGGGAGATTATACCTACATCATAAGATAGCTACACAGAAAATCACAAATTTAAGATTTCAAAAGTTTCTTTGGGAAAATCGCGCATATAAATCATGTCCATTATTTCATTATTTTCCCCGGCCTCATACTAATTATGCGTTATTCTCAATTGGGCAGGCTTGGAAGTATTTATGAGTTGGTAGTTGTGACTACAAGCTTGTATGCCAACTTGAAGGGAAAACGAAATTACCTGAGTCTGAACAAGATTTTAAAATTAACTTGATAGCATATTGTAGTAGGCTCTAGGCTGCGATGCACGAGTCCGTGAGGCAACGCTACAACAAGCGATTGCACTTAAAGTGAAAGCCAGTAGACACACATACCTTTATATCTGAATGTAAGATTGGTATTGCTATTCCCAGAGGGAATGATGAAATTTCAAAACTTCTGAAAAGTTGGTTTTAGCGAAGTACCGTAGAAAATTAAGCTCTTGCAATGGCTCTGAAAACTGTAAAATGAAAATGTACGAGCATTTCTTCATGGGAATCCGTTTTAAGACATTCTGAAACGATTCCTGGATTTTTCACACTAATTCATACATTTATATTTTTATGTATGCGTCATTCCAGACAATAGCTCTCCTCAGGATTGACATTAAAAAATCCCTTCTTACACCAGAAATGAAAACCATTCCACAGGAAAGAATGAGTTCGTTAGTCAGCACTTTTGGAGAATACTAAAATTGGCTATATTTCAAAATATGTGTTCAACAAATTACTAAAAATTGTTACATTTATATTGTTTAGAGGAATGTTATTCAAACAAAAAAGTTCAAATATAAACTATAACGTTCAAAAATGTTTGCACAAAATTATGCGGGAAAAAATGTACGTCAATTTCATCAGTATGTGCTAAACAAATCAATAAACTGCCAGAAAAGGAAATAATCCATTTATTTCTTATTTTATTTAACTAATTATTTATTTTATCTTTTTTTATGATTTCTGTTTGGAATACCTTTTTTTTTGCATAAAATTGATAGCTAACAATTTCATTGCACTCAAAATACTAAAATTGCAATACAATCAAAATGAATAAAATACGATAATTTACGAAAATGCGCGCATACGATCATGATGCATGACTGGAACTTTCTTATCCATGCCATAGAAACTAATAATACCTTTTCGTAACTGTCTATTAGGTACCCCTTAGGTACTTGGGGCTCAGGTGTTTGAGCATTCAAATAAACCAGGTAATCAGGATATAAAGTTAAAAAGAAATTGTCACAATTGTTGTGAGAGCTTTGGTTTCCCAGAATTTTCAAAAATATAAATTGATTTACCTAGTAGCTATTTGGTTTTGTTTTTAGTTCGCTTATTTAGTTAATGTCTAGGGTCTCGGAGAATGACCCTGCTACGTCGCTCCTTATCAATTTTCGCAGTGACAATAACAATCAATCCTAACAGGTTGAGTGGTTTTTGCTCTAATATTTCTTGAAATGGAACTATAATGACAATATTCGATGTTTGGTGGGACAGTTAGTGAGGCCTCGCACCTGGCGCTAACTTTGTCCGTTGATGCCGGACGTTTTTGAAACTAAGGGGAGACCCCAGTTCCCGATTCCATGAGTCCGCGCCTCAGAACCCGGATATACAATGAACAGTTTGTCTTTAACTCTGGCCTCTCTTCATTACGAATAAATCTTTCGCCTTTTACTAGAGATTTCCGTGGAGAGGGGCCTTCTAATGAGTCTTACTCAAATTTCTTGTCAGAGCCCTACTGTAAGGCAGGGACTAATATCTATCAATAGAGCTGCTTAATAATATAGGTCTATTGTGTAGCTAAATTTAGGGAATAGCCTCCTAATATAATTGTAGATCAATGATCTGCGTTGAGGTAATGTATATATATGTAGATATATTGGCAACAATTCTTCCATTTGAAATTAAGTGCTTACCTATTTAATTTGCTTACATGTCTACCAACAAGTAATTTAGCGGAAGCATTGGTTTCACAACTATATCTAGATATATATGCCCATTTCCACTTATTACGTTTTAGACGACTCTGAACATCTTTGGTGGCTCTGTCATGACAGGGCTTTGACATGAAATTTGAGTAAGTCTCAGAAGGCCGGATATACAATGAATATCTTGTCAGTAACTCTGGCTTCTTTCTCTACATTAAGAATAAGTTTTCGCCATTACTAAAGATTTTCCGTGGAGAGGGCCATTTATGAGACTTACTCAAATTTCGTGTCAGAGCTCGGTCATGACAGACTTGGAACCAAAGATGTTCAGAGTCGTCTAAAACGTAATAAGTGGAAATGGGCATATATATATGTAGATTTAGTTGTGAAACTTCCGCTACCTATACCTATTGGTAGACACGTAAGCAAATAAAATAGGTAAGCGCTTATTTTCAAAAAAGAAGAATTGTTGCCAATATTTCACAATGGCTATTCATGTATTACCTTCAACGCAGATCATTGAGCTATGATTGTTTGTGAGAGGCTATTCGGTGAATTTAGCTACAACGCAGCAATATTTATCAATAACTCTGTTGATTGGTATGTGTAATGTGTCCCCGCCTTACGGCAGGGCTCTGACAAGAAATTTGAGTAAGACTCATTAGAAGGCCCCTCTCCACGGAAATCTTTAGTAAAAGGCGAAAGATTTATTCGTAATGAAGAGAGGCCAGAGCTGCCAACAAACTGTTCATTGTGTATCCGGGTTTTGAGGCGCGGACTCGCAGAATCGGGAACTGGGGTCTCCCCCTTAGTTTCAAAAACGTCCGGCATCAACGGACAAAGTTAGTGCCAGGTGCGAGGCCTCACTAACTGTCCCACCAAACATTGAATATTGTCATTATAGTTCCATTTCAAGAAATATGTCATTTCAACGACTACACATAACATGCAAAGATTAGAGCAACAAAACTCAACCTGTCAAGATTGATTGTTATTGTCACTGCCAACATTTGAACAGGAGCGACGTAGCAGGGTCATTCTCCGAGACACTAGGAATTAAATAAACAAGCGAACTAAAAACTAAACCAAACACCTACTAGGTAAACCAAATAGCTACTAGGTAAATCAATTTATAATTTTGAACATTCTGGGAAACCAAAGCTCTCACAACAATTGTGACAATTTCTTTTTAACTTTATCTCCTGATTACCTGGTTTATTTGTATGCTCAAACACCTAAGATTCACAAGTTAGGGGTAGACTAGACAGTTACGAAAAGGTTTTATTAGTTTCTATGGCATGGATAAGAAAGTTCCAGTCATGCAGCATGATCGTATGAGCGAATTTTCGTAAATTGTCGTATTTTATTCATTTTGATTCTATTGAAATGTTAGTATTTTGAATATTGTAGTATAGTCCCCTTTGACACTTGTACAATGCTTCTGAAGACCCTCCCGATCGGGATGAGGCTTCAATTGTAAATAATAATAATAAGGAAATAAATAAATAAATGGATAAACTTCACGTTACATAATAATGTTTGCAAATATATCTATAATACCTAACAGACAAAAAGTATAATCATAACTAACGAGTATAAACTAAAAGTATAACTAAAATACAAACTTGAATCATCAAAATTATAGTAGCATTTTGATTCTATTGAAATGTTAGTATTTTGAATGCAATGAAATTGTTAGCTATCAATTTTATGCAAAAAAAGTATTCTAAACAGAAATCACCATTTAAAATAAATGATTAAATAAATAAATAATTAGTTAAATAAAATAAGAAAAAACGGATTATTAGCTTTTCTGGTAGTTTATTGATTTGCTTAGCATATATTGATGAAATTTACGTAGATTTTCCAGCATAATTTTGTGCAAACATTTTCGAACGTTACTTATAGTTTATATTTGATTTATTTTGTTTGTGTAACATTCCTCTAAACAATATAAATGTAACAATCTTTAGCACTGTTTGCCATTTTTAGTAATTTGTTGAACACATATTTTGAAATATAGCCAAATTTAATATTCTCAAAAGGTGCTGTGTAACGAACTCATTCTTTCCTGTGGAATGCTTTTGATTTCTGGTGTTAGAACGGGTTTTGTAATGTCAATCCTAAGGAGAGCTATCGTCTGGAATGACTCATACATAAAAGTATGAATGTGTGAAATAGTGTTGAAAATCCAGGAATCGTTTCAGAATGTCTTAAAACGGATTCCCATGAAGGAAATGCTTGAAAATTTTTATTTTACAATTTTCGGGGCCATTGCTTCGCTAAAACAAACTTTTCAGAAGTTTTAAAATTGCATGATTCTCTCAGGGAAAAGCAATACCAACCTTACATTCAAATATAAAGGTATGTGTGTCTGCTGGTTTTCACTTTAAATGCAATCGCTTGTTGTAGCGTTGCGTCACAGACTCGTGCACCGCAGCCTAGAGCCTACTAAAATTTGCTATCAAGTTAATTTTAAAATCTTGTTCAGACTCAGGTAATTTCGTTTTCCCGTCAAGTTGTAGCGGGATACTAGCTTCTACTCGTAACTACCAACTCATAAATACGTCCAAGCCTGTGCAATTGAGAAGAACGCAAAATTAGTACGAGGCCAAGAAAAATCATGAAATAATGGCTAATTGTGCTTAAATACTTGATTTATATGTGCAAAATTCCCAAAGAAACTTTTGAAATCTTAAATTTGTGATTTTCTGTGTAGCTATTTTATGCTGTTAGATATCATCTCCCAGAAATGCTCTGAACGGGCTAAGAAATGTTAATTTCAGTTTTCCTCAATGAACACGGAGGTTTTGATAAATACCTAATAAACCAAAAATTAGGTATGTACATCTAATAGCCAATGTGTCTAAGGACATATCATCCAAGAACAGGGGCAATGAGTAGGTAAGTCGTTATTCAAAGCTCTGAGAGATTTTATTTGCTATCTTATGTACAAAGGAAGTTTGCTTATTCCTCCAGTATTTTAATTTTATTCACTGAGACGTCTGTTAGAAAATTAACCCTTTTTTGTGTTATTTGAATACTATCTTGCTACTAAACCTGAGTTATAAAGTCAGCCAGTGTTACTTGATTGTGAATTCTGATGGTAGAAAGATGAATGATACATCAGAGAGCGACAACAACAATAAATATAATTAATATGATTATGTGTTATCCAATAGTTGTCTGGTTTCCTTATATATCGAATTAGTAGGTACCTACCTACTATATACTGAGGAGCTACCTTATACCCATCTCACTTCTAAATCTACTCCGGGAATCTTTGGAAGTTGGAAGACACGTATTTTTTTACCATGTTTGCGTAACTGTACTGAAAAATTCCAATAGCACCTTTCTGAATAATTGGTCACATGGTGCGAGAGGGTGCGAAGCCTCGCATCTGGGGTTTACCTTGTCAGTTGATGACGGACGTTTTTGAAACTAAGGGGAGAACCCAGTTCCCGATACTTTGAGTCCGCGCCTCAGAACCCGGGCCTAGCAATAAACTTCCATAGGTAACTCTGGCCTCCCTTCATTACGAATAAATCTTTCGCCTTTTACTAAAGATTTCCGTGGAGAGGGGCCTTCTAAAGAGTCTTGCTTAAATTTCTTGACAGATCCCTGCCGAAAGGCGGGGACACATATCTTTCAACATAGTCAGTAATAATTGTAGGTGTATCGAAATATCAGTATCGGATGTTAAATTTGAATGTCTGGACAGATGCGTATGCTCGTATGCGAATGCTAGTGACAAATTGCATATCTCAATGCATTTCTGAAACCTATACTTCCGCTAACTACCTGTAGGTAGACTCTCAACCAATTTTAAGTAAGTTCAAAATCACTTTCAAAGAAGAACAAACGCTGCAAATTGTTATAAAATGGTTAATTTCTGTATTAGGTAGCCCTATAACGCAAATCATTGATCTAATTATTAAATGAAGGCTATTTTCTAAATTTATCTACTACCAACATCATCTAAATATTATGATGCCACCTACCGACACGGAATTGAATAAAAAGACCTACCCTGATACTGATATCATATCTAAAGAATAAAGGAACATCAACACAGATGTGAGCACCCACAAAATCTAAGTTGGTGATTAGCTCACCCCATTTCTAGCGAATTCATTCATTTACTAGCGAGTGTCTTTTATGATAGATAAGCAGTGATAAACGTTACTACAAGGCGAGAACTATAAAGGTGTTCTGTTAGCGAAAATAAGATCTGCAGCTTGTATTGTAACCCAATCGAAACAAAGGTTCTTAATTGAAAATAAAACCGAATTATTAGCAAATCGAATCATTGGAAGTCTCGGAGTGCCTGATTCAATCAATTTTAGTATGTGCGATATTTATTACTCAACCAATTGCTATACAATTCATAGGACACTTTCTGGTACTTATGCCTACTCAACAACCCCCCTAGTTTGTTCGAACTCAGACCAATTGATAATGAAAAATCGACGTTATAAGAAATTTACGTTTGCACATGCTCACAGGCTACTACTGTTGATCCGATGGAAATGACAGTAATAGGGGACCGTCCAGAAGCAAAAATGCAGAACCCCTGATAATTCTTTCAAAATCGGACTATAGATTAATATACTTTTGGGCGTGACAGGAATTCAACACTGAACTATACTACTGGAATGCTGTCTATGCGTTGAGCGGCGGTCCTGCAGGTGACGAGGCTCACCACCACCGTGTGGGACACCGATAGGACTACTCCCATTCAAAAGCACCGGGAATTCTCAATTTTAGTTCAATTTCGATGACATTTTCTGGGATAGCGCGGATCAGCTTCTCGATGATCCCTTATGAATTTCATTGCAATCGAATCAATAATAACGTGTGCGCAAGCGCAAGCTTAAATTTCTTATAACGTTGTTTTCTTATCATCTATGAATCCAATTTAGTTGAAACTCGGAGGGTAGTTAGTTATACATATCAGAAAAGTGCTTTTTTTTTCGATTGATTGAGAAATGACCATCGTGCATGAGCAAAACTTAAGTTAGTTGACACACGTGAACCTCCGAGACTAAGGAACCGAAATAAATGAAATTTTCTGTGGGTTAGCTTCTGGATGGTTCCCGCAAAATTTCATTGGTATCGGATCAACAATGAGTTTCTTAAAAAGTCGATTTCTTAAAACTTACGTAGTAGTCCAATTTTGTTCAAACTTGGAGGGTAGTTGCATAAATGTTTCAGGGAGATACCGTATGCATTTCATGGTCTTATGATAATTTGATAAATATTGCATATATGCAAAACTAAAGTTGGTTGACACACGTGAAACTCCGAGACTAGCAGAATGATTTTGGTCGAGGCACTGGCTGGCCAATTATCAGACACCAAACCTGTATTCTATTTTCAAATATCTACTGTACCATTGAGAAATATGTTATATGTACATATATATTTAATGATATTGGGGGATGCCAATAAATCTTAATGGAAAGTGTAATTTCGCACTTGTTGCTCTGCCAATTGAAAAAAAGAAGGAAAAAAAAAAAAAAAAAAACACCTGAGCGTAAAAATAATAATGATTGATGTTCTTGCCCACTCAGTATTAAATTTTCGTATTTAGGTTCTTGAAGGTTGGTCTGTAGATTGAAAAACTCAACTAGGCCGACGTTTCGATTTATTTGTAAATCTTCTTCAGAGGCTACATGTCATCTGGTCTTCAGCACAAAATTAACTTTGACAACCTATTGAATTCTGATAAAACTATTACTTTAACTTTAATACATAAATATAACTTTAATGAAAGCGGGAAAATGAAGATAATAGTTGTAGGTTTGACTTGTTGGCTTGACATTATCTTCCTCTATCACCTAAGCCCTGGAGAAGATTTACAAATGAATCGAAATGTCGGCCTAGTTGAGTTGTTCAATCTACAGACCAACCCTCAAGAACCTAAATACGTAAAAATAATCCGACGAATAGCTCATAAGATCATGCTGCATAACTATAACTTTTTCCCCATATACCTATGGAAATGTTTCTCGGACAAATTTATTTTGAATCTTTAGTTTCTGAATGAAACTAATTTTTAAAGTTTGTTGTGAATAAATTATGGTATTTGTTAGGCATCACCAAGTATTTTTCACATAAAGTCCAAAATAAAGAGCGATTTAAAAAAATATATATATATATAAATTTCTCCCCAAGGGAAAACATTGCTTTGAAGGGATGTTATGTATTCTTGAAATGCGACCTTGACTATACACATCGTTCTGACCTACATGTCCAACTAATCTGAATTTTTACTAAGAGGGATGTTATTTGTTTTTGAGATGCGAGCATTAGGACTTCCCACAAAACCTTGCTGAAGACAGCAGGCAAACTTTATTCACGACTCCAGCAATTCCATCATTCTCTGGCGTCTCGGGTACACTGACTACTGGAAATAAACGATAAGGACACATTACAAAATTCACTTACATATTCGGTTAGAAGATCATGAAAACCCAGAATATTCAGAAAGCAAAAGCTAATGAACTAGTGAAAAGAGTTAATATCAAGGGTAAAAGAGAACTGAGCAATGACGCGCATTTCTCGCCTATCCCATTCCATTCACCCCCAGAGATAGTAGATGAGTTGTTCCTATCAGCTAATAATTTTGTCAAATTGAAGGCCACAGTTCCATGGAAACTAAAACATTCGTCAGTGCAACAAGGCCATAACTCGAATAACGCCTCGATGAATGGGACAGTTTTCATGTTAACTAAGCCACAAATCAAGATGTGGCTAAGTTGCAGTTAAAATTTTTGAAAGTGGTCAATGTTACAGTGACGTTTCTTTTCCTGATGGGTTTCTAAGATGGAGTTTTAATGTAGGGTCCAGCCTACTTATAGAATCATCGATGACGATTCCTATGAGACCAAAATCATTAAAATGCCTCATCTCGGGATATGGCCCTACTGCACTGAAGTGCAAATTGCAATGGACACATATTTCTAAAATAGTAAACTGTTCATTGATAGTTCACGAAGTTCAAATAATGAAAAATTTCCAACGCCGAGGCCGCGATCCGCAAACTCATCTTTCTAGAGGCTTGAGGCCGGTCCAAACAGTAAATCATGAATAAAGGCCCTGGTCTTATCTGAAAGAGACATTCAACTACCCGTGAATCATTAACGTCACTCAGTAATTCCTCGGGACACCGTTGTGGTGGTGGAGGTGGAGGTTTTTAAGGGAAGATGGGCTGAGGCGTCGGCCGCGCCGCCGCGAGAGGTGGAAATTATTATGAATGGAGCGTCCTGAACATCCCTCTCGTCTATCGCAATCTTCCCCAGCACAGCGTAATTACTCGACTGGTAATGGCTCGGGGTAGTTTCTTTTTCTTATTTTTCTTTTCGTTCCCAGAACCGCGAAATAATAATCAGAAACACCTCGTGAAAACTAACGCGAAAATCTTTTTGTGGGGATGAAGAATGATCATTTTGATGATTCATGTACTGGGAAGTAGACACTGTAATACTATGATGCATATGTAATATAATGCATATGTAATATAACATATAGTGTAATATAATGAAATTAAATAATACCATATATTCATACGAATTAACTACGCGGTTTCGTGATTATAATTTATTTTAGATTATGCAGGGGTGCCCCCCCCCCCCAAGCGCAACGACTCGAGCCCCCCCCTCCCCCAACACCCGACCCCCCCCCCCCCCCAACTAAAATATTTATTAAATAGGTAATGTAAATGATACACTGATGTGATAAAGAATGTTGTATTTCTTGTTTTACAAATGTAAGTAATTAATTTTTAATTGACAGTAAAACAAGTACAATAAGTCAAAGACATTACCGCTGTCATTATGGCACTCACAACGCATGCGCACAATACCTGTTTCTACAACATATTATCCAATAAAGTAATTCGAATTGAAAATAGCTGACGCTAGCAAATTGTTAGCATAAATCTTATTACTTGTTCATAAAAAAAATTTAAAAAATACTCATTTTTCTAACCCCCCCCAAAAATTTTAACGACGCAGTTTGCGTCGTGACCCCCCCCCCCCCCCCTGTGGGCACCCCTGGATTATGATAGTAGGTAGGTACTAGAAACTAGAGCCTGGAGACAACTTCCAAGGGAGGACTGAATAGTGGTCAACGGGGTAGCATATAATGGCCGTCATGCTCACAAACACCTGCTTAATGCAGCAGCTCGTGATGTTGTATATGGAAGATGTGGGGCGAGATGTAACCATCATCCGTCACTTCCTGAAGATTTGCCCGCTCTTTACTGGCCTTAGGGGTTGATGATCTATCTGAACAAGGTGGCCCAGTCCCTTCTGTTGTACCTGAGAGCCACTGGGCTCAACTAGAACTGTTTTGTCTCTAGTCTGTGGCATATTTATTTGAATCTAGTCAAAACCTTATTTCATGTGGTTATACTGTATACTGCATATGTAGTATTATGCAGTTATAAGCTTTTAAATCATCTAGTCTTAGTTGGACACGGTCAAAGATCCCTAGGCGGATTACCGTCAACCATCGAAGGGTCGGTATTGAATTGGGCCCCTGGTCAGTCAGGCAACATTTATCATTAGTTATGTGATCGGGCAACATTAGTTTTGTTAAGTGAACCGACATTCGTTTTTATTTGAATGAACGATAGAATAAAAACTGAAGCATAATGTAAGCAAATAAATACAACAGAACTTCACTAAATCATGAAAAACTTTTGGTGGTCTGGAAGCTCGCAACTTCGCATCTCAAGAATACATAACATCAAGCAGTCAACCCCTAAGTAAAAATTCGGATTAGTTGGACATATAGGTCAGAATGATGTGTATAGTTTGGTGGTACGTATGCTAGCAAGTTCGCATCTCAAGAATACATAACATCAAGTCGTCAATTCTTAGTCGTTAGATTAGTTGGACATAAAGGTCAGAATGAACAGTGTTATGTTTGGATGTATTTAGAACAAAGCTAGATGCGAACATTCCATTTTTAAGGTCATGATTTTAGAGGTATGGGCCCAATCCGACACTGCCTCCGAACTGACCATGAGCCCAATTCAACCGTCGTTTTTCCGACCTTAACAGACCGTGGGCACAATTCTACATCACCCTCTTAGTTGATGTGATCATTTTTGGGGGACTGTATTCGATGTAGGGCGCAACCCCGTTTATCTTGTATTGTGGTTACTTCTTGCTCTTCCGGATCTCATTATTTTTCCCCCTTCGATCTACCTGTGGAGTCCATGATGGCAGTCCGTTTAGTGATAGTAATAGAGGCCGACTTGGTAAACCTATCACAAGACATGCGTCAACGCAAAATCAAAATCTAAGTACCAAATTTAAATTTTAAAATTCTTTATTGTTTTCTTCTTGTATGAAAATCATATTTAGAAATATCAGTTCATGAAAATCAAATTCAATTACTTTTATCTTTATGTTGGTAAGAATGTTTATCCACATGTTCTACCTAGTTTGCCACTGATGTTAGTTAGAAATGTTGAGTTCCTCAATCTTGTAAGTGTGAATTTTGCTCAATTTTGACATTTTCATGTCTTTCATATGGCACATAACAAAAAAATCGTCACGAAAAAAATTGTCCCAAGTGGCCACAACGATGATTATGACCATCAGAAATGACGTTGACCATTCATAGGTAAACACATGAAAATGTCCCAATGCGTTGCAGACTCGTATGCAAGCGTCTGAACCATTTCACCTACAGTTTCTTCAAATTATGAAATCTTTAGAACCTCTTCTGAAGGGGCTTTACCGACGTCTAGTGAAATTTAAATTTTATTTTTGAGTGTCTTTTCGGAAGTTAACTATATTTGAATTTTCCAGCTGTGTAATAGAGTGCATTGAGGTTGCATAGACATTCAATGATTTCGTGAATATTTTGATAGATACGTTTTTAAAATTTCAGTTGCGAAGAAACATGAAATACTTCACTTCAACGTTCGAGCAGACAGCACCTCGTTTGATAACTTTCTCTTAACTGAATATTGAGGGGTTTTCAAGAAGTTTTTCTAGACCAAAGTGCTGGATGAGTCTGATTAACCAAGCCATGAGATTGATTACAAGCAAATCATATGTATTGTTGTTCATATTTAACTGTTGTACGATGTCCTCAAATTGATGAGAAACGGCGTAAAACCTACCGGAAACTTTGAGTTAAAAAGACAACCAGTTCACAACCTCCGCCAAAACTTATAATGCAGTATGAACGTGATGCTCAAACGAATATTGAGATCAGAATTTGTGGCTTTGATCATCCAGGTACACAAAGCTGTCTTCTATCCCGCTTGCATAAAACATTAAATATTCTGAGCGATCTAATCGTCTATTCCACGATGAGCTGATCATTGAAATTCACCTAGCGATACAGGCCTGAGACCCGGAGCAGAAATTAAAAATGAATGGAATGGTCTAGAGGGCAAAAAGTTGTGAGATGTCGAAGAACGGGAGCCGTCAACTCTCTCTAGGTTTATAATTGAGCTTCCAGCACCTGGAAAACCTAACGATCTCAATTAACGACGTCCCATCACGCACCGGAATTCCAACAATGCTGGAGACCAGTTTTTCAAGTCCTGGTTAAAGTTGGACTGAACTTTTAATGCAGGGAGTTTTCCAACTCGGAAAAACTGTTACAATCGTGATGGCTGAAGAGGAAGACCCGCGCAGAGAAAAGAAATGATGACTTTTGGTTGATGTGTGTCTCCAAGTTACGATATTACATGCAATGTGTTGGAAAAGAGAAATCATATATTTTTCTACCACTGAACTGGAACTGGACTAATACGGGTTAGAATAAAAAATGTTCCAAACCAACCTGTTAATAATTCGTCCGCTGCCAAAATCTGGTTTGGCTGCACGGCAACACCTATGTGAATATCCCCATGATTTTCAACAACTCATGATTTTCAACTTCAAAAACCACGATTTTGCCATCAATATGATTATTATATCGGGTCCTGGTAAGCAGACCCACTAGCTTGCCCCAAGGGGCAAATACAGGCCCTTTACATTACTATTTAGTGAAAACTGAAAGTCTCAAAGTGCCCGAGGTGCTGGAGTTCTCGACGGAACGGACAGAAAGAAAGATGGGCGTATAAATGTATTCAAACAAAGTTACGCTAAAAACACGGGACGAACCAAAATACTGGATTATTTTTAGGAAATTGTTGATGTGTGTCGTATCCAATCCCCGAAAACAATTGCTGAGGAAAGTGACTCGTAAATTGACAGGAAAACGTTCAAGCCAAGGGCTTGGCGTTTTTGCGGATAATGCGATTAACCGGGCAATGGGTGATTTTTTGGACACACATTTATAAATCAATAATTTTGGTGAAAATGGCAAATATAGAAGTTCTTACTCGGTGTACCCTCCATTATTTAATAAATATGTTATAATAATAACAACATATAATAACATAATAAATAGATTATGAACATGCTATAAGCAACCCCCCCCCCTTCTCCCCCCCCCCCCACCACCACAACCATAATAAAGAGTGAACCGCTTTTACATTATAAAATCGAACAATGACAGATTCACGAATATTTATTGGAAACATCACGATATATCGGCATCCTCCTTCCTACCATTCCAATCATTGTTGAATTTTAATTTACTGAGAATGGATCCGGGGAGAGACCAAATACTTCGAGCAAAATACGAAAATAATGAAATCCAAGATTTTACGCACATCTAAACCAAAAGATTATGATTTATCGGAATTACCCCTCCATTTACACCACCGATAATAAATTTAAAACAGCCAAGGGGTTTGGTTTTTTTTTTTTTCATAAATGGACCGGATTCCTAATTGAACGAGAAATCGTCGAGAATTGTAGTTTCGGTATCGCCTAAAAGGATCGGCTTAGCCCCTCCCGATCGCGATGGCAAATGCAAAATTCTCAAGGTTTGTTGCACATCTAGACTAAAATTGGGACCGAAAAAAGAAAGAATCTCGAAAACCGGTTGAAAATTGTAGGCTGGACAGCGTCAACAATTTGGTCACACACACAGATATGCACAGATGGTTTTTTCCCCGTCAGTATTAGAATGGAGTGAAACGGATTGTATTCGGTTATTTTTTCTCATGCTTGGGTTGTCCCATAAATTGGCATCCCTCTTATTTACGTTGCCTTGCCTATTTATAAGACATAGCTCCAGAGGGACGTCCTAAAAAATGAACATTTTAGTGTCTCGTTCTCGTACCTGCATATGTCATTATCATTAGTCATCAAATCGTTTGATGTGGAGGAGCTATCAGGGGCCTGCACGCTCGCGTGCCCCAACCGCCACTTGCCGACGCCCCGCTCACCGATTAACGTCCATTTCCGCCCCGTCGGCGATAGTAATTGTAATTATGCATTATCTGGTTAACCAGCTCACCGCACGCAAGCCACCCCGTACTATTACCTATTTGTGATCAATTGTTCCACAACATATCTCTTCGAGTTTCCCAACTTCGCTACCTTTTTGAACTGATCACAGAATATCATCATCAACTGATCAGTGGAATATCAGTACATTGATAGATAATTACTTCCAGGCGGTATTATTATTAAAAGTGTGAGTACTTCCGTGAAATTAATTTGTTCTTTATATCTTACGAGTACAGTAGACACGCATTTTCCATCACAACCTGCCCTCACCCATAATCCTATTGATATAGGTACTATCCAATTATCAATCAAAATTCATCTTCTATGAAAAGTTTCTACACTTTCAGTAAAATTAATTTTTAATAAAATCCAGCTATTGCAAAAATTCCAAAATTTCAGATTTATTCATGGAAATTCGTTTATTTGTGCCATTCTGAAACGATTCCTCGCTTTTAACCCTTTTTCATATTTACCTATACTATTTGTGACAATATTTCTCCTTAGATTCTGATTAGTAAAGTCCGTTCCTTCTCCAAAACATCAAGTTTCCAAGAAGTTTCAACGAATGTGTTCTTGGTATTTTATGGTAGACAACACTTTTTCAACATACCCTGTCATTATTCACACTCGTGTTGACGGTTCAGCTAATTTTCAATGAAAATGAAGCTAGTGCAGTAGCACGAAAAGTTCAAATTTCGCACCCTGGGAGTGATACTGGTATAAGTCCAAAAATGGCAGTTTTGAGTTATATATACTACTGTGTACATTTTGACGAGCTCTACATGCGGCGAGTATCGGTTTAATCATAGGACAAAAAGTGACCGGTAGAGAGCAGGATAATCCAGTATGATTCTGGTCAAAGTCTTCATCTAGCGTCGGGGAAAGGTCGGTCTATGTCAGTCATGTTCCAGCTGTCAACGAACGAAGATGGAAAATTCGGTGTTAATAGTGGTTCATCCCGACATAAATCACTATCGATGCGACAAACCAGGTATTTATCCTTTATTTTTACAGCAATACTGGTCTATTTCAAGACGTACCGCTATTGAATCAAGGAATATCAAGTTTCTTCGTGTTTTTCACTGTTCTACCGTACATATTTTGCAATGCACCACTATTCGCCCAAAAGATTAGTAGTCGTACTGAGGCAACCTGGTGATTAACTCGCGATGTACCAATATTGTACGAAGGAAAAAATCAAGGTTTGTTGTGTTTTACGGTGTTAGTGGTACATCATAAGATTTTTATAATTATAATTATGTTAATCAAAAACAGAAAGGTGGAGAAGCTAATTAGAAGTAGGGCAGTATAGGGAGATGTTATATGCATGACACAGACCAAAAAGAACCGAGAAAATATGAATGGAGTGTCTGTAGTTCGCCAACAAAGTCATAAAAAATCTTTAAATGCCATTTCCCAGAATTCACGTTTTTGGACTTATACCAGTATCACTCGCAAGGTGCGATTTTTTCGTAGAAATTTTGGTGGTCATTCTCGAAGGATTTCTTGATTTTCACACCTGTTCAAATAATTATTCCAGAGGGCAACTCTCTTTTGAATTGAGAGAAAACAATCCGTTCCTTCAGATAAATCAAGCTTCCTGAATGCATGAGTTTGGAGCGCAGCACATTTTACAAAGGTGCCCGAAAATTTCCTTAAAAATAGTTATAAAGGACTAAAATCATAATAATGCATCTATTGCAAAATTCAACAACATACAGAGAAAGTTTGTTCATCATAAACATGAACGGTATAGTTTTTCCGCTTTCTCACGGACACTAAGTGGGCTTTCTCACTAGGCAGCACTGTACTCGTACCGTAATCATAGCAGTCGTGTACATGAGGTATTTCATGTCCTCATCCTTCCAAGAGTTATAGCGCGTTGATCAAGTAATAGACCCCATTGGCATGCGTAATGTTTTCCTTAATACCCCTCTGTCTCTCAAGTTAATGGATTTCAATATTGCTTTGGAATTAAATATTGATATTCCAAATGAGGGAAAAGAGTTATGTAAAAAGAGTTCAAACACGAAGTAGAAATCTCAATTAATACCACTTTGTTCTAGGGGATCTATGTACTACTTGTTGAGGATACTACTACATATTCGGTTCAAATTTTAGTGTAGAACATGACTGCCATAAGGAAAATTAATTTGGATTTGATCCAAAAAATTATATATTTTCCACCTGATTTTTGTATGTGTACCCCCCTGTTTTATATATTTTCCTAGAAGAAACCTGGAGCTCAGAAAAGGGTCAGACAGGTTGAACCACGATTGTTCCTATCGGGGCGCGGCTGTACATGAGTTCATCAACGACAAAGATGTCTTTATTTTCTTCGATTTCGGCTGTAGCGTCTCATCACCTTTTTTCTTCCTCTTGAGCTACCTTTAAGCATTCATTTGTCCTTATCATACAACATTATTGAGTAATTCCCTACTTTATTGCTCCATTACTTTCATTTTCATATTAGATATTCCGAATAATATATTGAAATGAACACAAAATAAAATTAGGTACCTAAAAAAGTTTTGAGCACATTTTTGCGAACAAGAAGTGATGACTTATAAATTCAACCCTGATTTCGAGAGTACCAACCTATATCGAGGTTGAACTAACTTTTGGCACTCAACATTAGAGGGCCATCTATGAATTCTAAAAAATCGTATTCACGTCACATTATTTTATAAAGAGGAATACACGACAATTCTTTTAATAGTGAGATGAGCAGTTCCTCTTTCAGTTTTAGACAAAAATGAATAATCTTGAATTTTTTTTCGTTCTTAATACAACGATAAGTCCTTAAGTATGAAGTAAATCACTTGATTTTATTGCATGTAGGACCCATTTTGAAAGAGTGTTAAATATGGTTTTGTATTTTTTTAAATCTTTCCATCAAAAAAAAGAAAAAAACCAGAGTTTTTAAATAGTTTTTACAAATCACCCTCTGTAGTAATGAATTGAATCTATAATCTTTTTTATGAAACCGCATTGTAACGGCAGACTCTCGGAGTAATAATGATTTCGGACTTACAATACAAATTATTTCTGTTCGGAAACTTGACCGGATGATTAAATTCACAACTAGGTTTTGGAATATCCACAAAACAAGGCTTCAGGCATTCTTGCGGCTAAGAACAATTCACTAAAATTTGTATACACCAAACGATCGTGTAGAACATTATTGCTTTCCTAACGGACAGTGTTTATCCCGATCACGCTGCAAGGTTCGTAGAAATTGTTTTGGAAACCGCCAACTCCCAGATATTGAGACCTTCAAAGAGAAGTTTGCTCAATCCTTATCGACCTTATCGCTGGTTCAAACTAACGGGCTTGGTGTTACAGAATAGGATAATCCACAGGCGATCAATATCACATTTACGAGTAAGGGGACTCCGCCGCAAAAACTGAAGAAAAAAATCGATTTTTGGTTTTAATTTTTTATTTTTGGTCACGATAAAAAGAAAACCGTTCGGATTCCTTCGTTTGTTCGGCCGTGAAAGCGACTCGGACAGACAGACTCACAGACAGACAGAGTTTCATTCTTATAATATAATAGAGATTTTCATTCATTTATTTAGTTTTATTTTATTTTATTTTTTTTTAAATTATATACTGAAAATTAAAAAAAAAATTATGAAAATTTGACAATTGGCTATGTACACAAAAATAAAAAATAAAAAATTTACTTTCTAAAAATAAAATTATTATAATTTTTTTGCAAAATTATATCGAAAAATGCAGGGAATTAGGTATAAAACACTGGAGTTATAAATTGATACTACATAATAACTTGATGTAATATTAAATTTATAAATTACATATTTATATTATAAACAGGATTAAATAATTATACAGTCTTTATTTTTTAAATTTCCACTATTTAGAAATAAAAACTTTTAATAAACACTCACGATAAAATTAAACGAACAAATTAGGTACATTTTCTATTAAAGATGAAAATACAAATAAAATATTACCTTGTCGAACATTTTCCATCTATTAATGGTAAAAGTACGAGCAAAACAGAGAATAGTTCACTTTAATCGAAAAACACTGGTTGCAATCAGTTAAGAACATATCCCTATTAATAAAAATTTACTATGTTAGGGTTGGTTTAAGGGAATAAGCATTTTTTGGTAGGCTGTAACTCATCGTGGTTCATTAGTGGCCGAATACTTTCGCTTGTAATAGGCCTCATCAGGGATCTGAAATATAGATAACTATATGCTGCTCTTAGTCATAAGTCTTAGTACTAGGGTTCAGATTGAAAAAAGTTGACTAGAGTGACAACTTATATGGTAGGTACTAAATAGTTGGGGTACTTAAAGGTTTGGGTTTGTTTTTGGTTTTGGACAATACAAAATCATTGTTGCGCCAGGTTGTAACTGGACTGTATTGAATTATAAATCAATGCTGTTAAAAGTATGAGGTAATAGTAGAGAGGCAATACGTCAGGGATATGGTCTTGGTTAAGTAATACTAGCCTCTACTCACCAGTACATATTGATTGTCCACACTTTATAGTCTAAAATGTTTTTGCATAATATTCATTATATTATAATGAATTATAAAAATTATTTACTACATCAAACTTTTGCAAACCTCCACCTCATGGAGCCACAACCAGGCAATAATGTCATCTCATACAATCAACAAGTACAGATGAGTAGAGGTTAGTATTAAGTACTTCACCAAGCCCGTATCCCTTACTCTACTCCTTATTACCTCATAATTTTAACAAAATCATCTATAATTCAATACAGACCAGTTACAACCTGGCGCAACAATGGTTTTGTATTATCCAAAACCAAAAACAAACCAAACTTCTTACCTTTAAGTACCCCAACTAGTACATACCATATAAGTTGTCACTCTAGTCCACTCTTTACAATCTGAATCCTAGTACTAAGACATTTAACTAAGAGCAGCATATTATTATTTACGTTTTAGATCAGTGATGAGTCCTTTTACAGGTGAAAATACTTGGACACTAATAAAATACGATGAGCCTATTTCACCTGAAGTTTGTTTTCTACTGCTCTTCTACTCACACACGTATCACACACACATATATAACACCAGCGCCGATGATTTTTCCCTCAAGCGCTTCGGGAAATCTACGAGTTTACCCATGAACATTCTAACTTCGTCAATCTCCGATTGATCCCTCGCGGACACCTACATAGTTTGTAGGGGTACCAAAATTCAAAAGCACAGATTAGTAAATTGGTAATTTTTATTTCTTCTGCCTTTCGGGGGGGGGGGGGGGGGACCCCCACCGCCACCCCCTTTCACCCATTCCTGGTTCTATATGATAAATTCTACCTTTCCTATTGTAATACTATCAGGGAATGTAGAGAGATACTGCACTGTGCCTTACGTGATTTGAAAACTAAATAACCACCATCAATTATTCTCTTAGCTATACCTTTAGAGTTGTCCCTTCCTGTTAAGAAATAAACCTATTCTTTTCAAAGTCCAAGAACCTGGTCCTCCATCACCCTCCCCTCTCCTGACTCTTACACTGCTATCTTGAGTAAAGTCACGTCTAAACGGTCCCTAGGAAAAAAAAACTACATTTGGAAGGAATCGAGTCATTGAACGGAGAAAAATTCACGAGGTTTTTCCATGGTAGGTACCCCTAAAGGTAGGAAGTGATAAGGAGGAGAGGGAAAAAGCCATTACACAAAATAGGTTGCCGCGTGAAAAGCGGAGCGAAAAAGAGGGATTTTTCGCGTCAAGTGCTCTCAATGATGTTCAAGAGTCATTTAGTGATCCAATATTGGGGACTGCGCTATGCGCTGGGTCCCGCTTTTTGTATTCGGTATTTTTATGGGGCGCGGTTGATGATAAAATCGACTGCTGCAGCCTTGAATCGCTCTGGATTCGCGATAAGAATGGATATATTCACACGTATATATATACATATGGTACATAAACTGTTATATTAAAGTTAACCCCATATGGGTTGGGCCATTCGAATTTCCTTAATGTAAAGAAGAGTTATCATCTATGTTAACATCCATGTCTTGGTTTCTTAAAAAAATTCATCATTAAAACTTTGTCACCGAAATAATTTGAAGATTTATCCACCAACCCCGTTGTCTCGCAATGAATGTAACTTCATCGACGAAAACTCGTTATTTCAGTAAGAATGCCTCAATCAAGTACATCAGAAGGTTAACTGTGTTTCTCGAATTTTGTCATTCTATTTATGAAACAGTTTTATTTAACAGGTAAATGTACGCTCTTCATATATGGTATAATCACTTGATGGAAACTCAGAAGTTTTCATTAAGTACGAAAATCGATCTACTAATCAGAAAACAAACATTGCACTTGGATTTCATTTAGATTCGACAGTGGTTTTACGATTCGGCACCAGCGGCATTTGCCGAAAGCAGTTTGAATCGTCCTAAGTGACCGAAACGAGTGATTGTTTCCAACAGAATGAACTATTGACAGACGGCTACATACAACACATGTGCGTGTGATTCACAGAACAATACAAAACGATACAGTTTTTTCCTGGGGAATCCGCCCGTGACAGAAAAAAAAGATGTGACGTGAAGAGAGCGGTTCACGACCCTGCCACCGGTGGAATATCTACGATTTACTAGCGTTTATGGAAGTAAAAGAAAGATGTGTATTCCCTGTGGGCCGGCTGTACCAGAATTCCGGGATTTTGTGTATAGAATGGACTAGTACTATTTCCTACTTCGTACTGTCTATGAGGACGAGAAAAGTGGGTTTGGAACTAGTTGGGTACCAGAAGCGGGGAGACCTGCTGTGGACGTGATGAAGTGGAGTCTCGAATCGGTGTCAGGTTGGAAGTTGGTTGGAACAGCCTTCCGGTTCCCATTTTAATTGCACAACCTTTCCTAAGGTGAACAGCGTAATACGTAAGTACACACCTGGGATAGGTTGCATCGATTTCGCTTCCTCCACTTCCCGTGTGAGTGGAAATGGTATGATACCCTATCCTATACACCTGCATACAAATCACAGTGGTCTTGGTGGTAAGACATTATTAAAAACAGACAACTTCCCTTATTCTCAGAAAACAATAGCACTCATACAATTTGAATAAGCTTCACGTGTTTTAAATCTATTGTAAAGCATCGCTACAGTTTATATGTATCCAAGTGTACATTGATGACAGTCATCCTTCCGCCCGACCTCAACAACATTGTGTTGCGAAATACGTTACAAAATCGCATATGAGCGATCCCTACGGCTAATATTTTAACAAGGAACATGTTTTTGCCATTATAACCCTGCCAAAAATGAGACAAAATCACCGTGACGTTTAGTGCGTTACGCTCCTATTTTCTGATAATTGTCGTTGGATAAATCAAGAGCTTTTGAACGAATGGTCAACGAATTTTGTTGGATGAAAAACGACGAAGTACCATTTCCCTAGCAACGACTCGGTTGTAAGCGGAAATCATCAAAAAACCAACCGTAACGAATCAAATCATCGAAACAGCTCAATTTTTTTTTTTTTTTTTTTTTTTTTTTTTTTTTTTTTTTAACACTTTTTGTTAACGCTTTTTTCGTTTATGTGCCAAAGTAAAGACATAAAATGTCAAAAGCGTTAAACTCTAGGATTCGTTTCAGAATGCCTCAAAACGGATTTCGATGAAGGAATTTTCCAGAATTTTTTATTTTAAAATTTTTCGAGCCATTACAATAGCTTTATTTTCTATGAAAATTTGCTAAAACCAAACATGGTTCCAATTAATACACAGTAAGTTGATACATTCTACATGGAGGGAAAATCTTTGTCATAAAGTGTTTTGTTTAGTGAGATTTACTGAAAACTGTAAACTTGGGGGTCCAGTGGTCTATATTTATGTATATACACACAAATTTCATCCAATTCCAATATTGATCACTTGGAATTTCAGTTTGGATTTCGGTAAACACATTTTAGTGACTTCATGTGCGAGTCTTGCCAAGAAGAGAGGAACGATCAGTATTCAACGTTATTTAAATAGAATCTCATTTTCCGAGTCTATATGTACAAAAATCTTTTCCAAATTTTCGTTTAATTCCTATCTGGAAAAAAAACATTTAACTACTAGATGTGGGGGAAAATTTTCTGAAATGAAAAATAGAATGAGCCTGCCGTATTTTCAACTCGGAATACAAAAAATTCTATCCATAGTTTTCATCGGTAACCGAGGAAGGAAGGCTATCTCGCGCATTGATGGAATTAAACGAAGAGGTTTTAATAGTGAAAAGGTGGGTTAATGCGCCACCGGAGAGTAATAGAAAAATTAAAGGGCGGCTGGGAGGAAAATGAAACTTCCAAGTGGTGAAAACATCATTTAGACTACTTTGCAGACCAAGCACTGTTGGCTGAGAGAGTGAGAAAAGGGAGGAAGAGCTAAAAGCTCTCCAAAACCTTTCTATTCGAAAACTTCTTTTATTTGTTTAAAAAAAATATGTGCCAAAGGTTGAAAGTATTCAACTTTTTTTCAAGATCAAACTTATTCATTCAACAGGCTGTCTGGATTAGTCTAAAGAAATTCATTAAAATAAATTTGATAATAAATAAGCAGGCTGAAATATATAAAGTATACCAATACTCCATTTTTTAGTTGAGATTGATTACTTACTGAGGAAGGTGAAAAATTCCGAAATTTTTTCCGCTAGCTAACTGAAACGATTTGTGAAATTATGGTGTTCATATATTGTACAGTAGTGAAGAGTATAACTACTAGTACTAGAAAATATTTTTTTTATAACTGTCCATCAATTAAAAGCGGTACTCATGCATTGTTCCTTTGGATGATTTGGACACTCAAAGTGCATTTCTGGATCTTTAAAAAACCAGTTACATGTCCCGGCCAGAATTATACAGGGTGTCTCAACTTAAGTAGGCAAGACTTCAACGATCAATTCTACAAGTAATTTGCAACAAAAAGTGTCTCCTAAAGTGTTATTTTTTAGAGGCTTCGTTTTCGAGTTATTGACGATCCAAGATTTTTTTCGTGTTTTCGACCTTATCTTCTAAAAATGGCTGTGACCCCATCATTCTTTGAGTATTCTCAAACCTGAGGATACCGTTGGAAAGAACGTCAAATTTCCTATCTTTTTGATGCCAAATCATAATTATTCAAGAGAGTTAAGATACCGAAAAAAGAGGTCAAAGTACAAACTTTGTAAAATTCTAAAAATTTGGGTTTTTTCAATCTGATTCCTCCCTCCATAAAAAAAATGAACAGTCGTTTGCAAGTACAGTAAAAACGTTTTTTCCTAAAATCCATCGATTTTCGTTTAAAATACCACGTTTTTTCGCATTCAAAAGCCGTTTTTTCTCCTTGTTGTTACTTTTATCAATTTTTTGGCTATACCGTTAGAAAGCTGATAAGATTTTAAAGTTTTTACTGTACTTGCAAACGACTGTTCATTTTTTTTTTTATGGAGGGAGGAATCAGATTGAAAAAACCCAAATTTTTAGAATTTTACAAAGTTTGTACTTTGACCTCTTTTTTCGGTATCTTAACTCTCTTGAATAATTATGATTTGGCATCAAAAAGATAGGAAATTTGACGTTCTTTCCAACGGTATCCTCAGGTTTGAGAATACTCAAAGAATGATGGGGTCACAGCCATTTTTAGGAGATAAGGTCGAAAACACGAAAAAAATCTTAGATCGTCAATAACTCGAAAACGAAGCCTCTAAAAAATAACACTTTAAGAGACACTTTTTGTTGCAAATTACTTGTAGAATTGATCCCTGAAGTCTTGCCTACTTAAGTTGAGACACCCTGTATTGTCTAATAATGGGAACAAGTGACAAATAGTGTAATCTTGATCTTGACACCGCCCCCGCTTCAAAGCATTAAAAATGAAAGTGGCGCCGTATTCAGAGGTAATAAATCTCTCATCCGTTTGAAAATCCACCGCTATACATGTGAGTTGTACTGATAGATCTGTATGACTTTTTGGTATTCCTCTATTATCTGGAAAATCGGTCCACTGTTTCACCATTGTCGATACCTTGTCAGACCCCCTGTAGTATGTAGTATACTACAATGTAGATACCGGTGCATCAAAGTCAATACAAACGGTGTACACATGCTTTGATGCACCGGTATATACTTTGTAGTATGCCGCACACTACAGGGGGTCGGACTAGGTATCTATGATGGTGGAACTGAACAGCCAGAGTTTTAAAAAATACCAGCTGCACACCAAATTATTTTTGCTGAAATCTTGTAAATAAAACTGGCTGTGAAACTCATGCGAATCAAATAAATAACAGATAAGGTTGTGATTCCAACAGACTCGAATACAGCTTGTTTTATGATGTTTAATAGGTATCCAACGAGGTGACTACAATAATCGTCCAATGTCTCAATGACATTACGAAGGAATAACTCGATAAATCCAAGGACCTAACGGTCCAATTGATACCTCGCCACGTTGGAATACATTGAAACTAAAGTGCCGACAATGCTACTAAGCTTGGAGCCACGCTAACTACGGAATAAGTTCTTATCGCCTAGTAGTAAGTAATTGAACGGTAATCGTGCTATGAGGTACAATCGTGGTACAATCCTACAATTGGAACTGTCTCTAAAGAATTGGAAAACTTAGCAAGAAAAGACTTTCTATCCTTAAATTAGTTTTTTATTTAACTCCAACGTATCCCCCAAACCTGGGGCTTCTTCAGGGAGACGAAAATTAAATTCAAAATATCAAATTCAAAATTGTAAAATATACATCGTTTTCTTTTTGTGATAAAAAAAATCGAATTTAAAGTTATCAGTTTATGAGAATCAAATAGGTACTCATAATAGGAGAAACGTCGGAGATTAATAAAAAATCAATTTGAGGACAGAAAGGCCTTTCTTGTAAAGTCTTGTAATAATTTGAACTGTCCAAATAAAGAAAATATCTAAAGAACTGGTTCAGGATGCCAACTAACTAGACCATGGGCCGGACCCTGGTCGACTTGTGAATTTTGTGTAGAGTGTCGAAGAATTGGAGCCCAAGATGACCTTTTACCCTCTATTTGAAGAAGAAAAACTCCAATTCTCCTCTATAGGATCACAATATCTATTCCACTTATCAAAGCACGCATCAAAAGTAGAATTAAATGTACTGTTATCATATTTGTATGAGTAGGTAAATCTGTAAACACTAGGTATATTGTTAGAAGTTGGAATCTGTTATTATTATTGGGTTTTTATAATCCAAGTAGCTAGGTTACACCTAATTTTTTAATATTAAGGCCAAAATACTGTATTGAGTTTAAAAATATGATTGATTATGTGCTACCTGAGCGCAACTAAATGAAGAAATAAATTTTAGAAGAGGTCAACCGTGGTATTCCATCACTTAGAAGGTTTCTCTTTATTATGTTCTCTTTTTATTGTAGCAATTATTGAGCGAACGTTTCTACCTATGTTCTCATTACCTATATTGAACAATGCCAGCATTGAAAATCTGGAGCTTTGCATTAATAAGCTGTTCAAAACAAACTCAGCAGTAGTTGTCTTCTCAGCAACGTGATTAGTAAAACAAATGTTTGGTAGTTATATTAATGAATGATTTATTGTTTGTATATCTTGATGGTATTTCAGGAATTGAGCAGGAAGAAATAAACAAGAAGCCTAAACTGAGCACGAGACCAAAAGTGAAAGAACTTTCATCCTATTTAGATCATTACGAACTACATAGCAAGCAATGTGAAACATAAATTACTTTCAATAATTTCGTATTATTTAGCCACCAACTAAGATTATTCGTGCTGGATACAATAAGAGGAAACTTGGTACTGCTAACCCGACTTGGTAGACTTTTTATTTCCTATATATATGTATAAATTAATCCCTATTCCCCTTAGTTGCTCCATAAGTCGAGAACGGCTGGTCGATCTCAATATGGGTTTTTGGCTAATGGTCAGTTTTTAAATTTTTTCTATTTATATTCCCCTACTCCTTTTAGTCGTAAAAGCCAGTTTTCTTCTCTACAAATTTGCAATCGTGTTGAAACGGTACCGATATTTTTGAAACACCTGATTGAAATAAAACGAAAACGAGACCTTCTCGAACGATCAAGTTTGTCCCCCACCCCGGCAACTACTTGGAACCGTTCCCTACATGAAGAACTGTGAGTTCTTCAATTCCGTTCAACCTGTTTCGTTGAGAGCGTAGTCAATCCCTTAGTAAAAATGCAGATTAGAGGACATGTAGGTCAGAATGAAGTGTATAGTTTGGTGGTCTGGATGCTCGCAAGCTCGCATCTCAAAAATACATAACATCAAGTAGTCAATCCCTTGGTAAAAATGCAGATTAGTTGGATATGTAGATCAGAATGAAGAGTATAGTTTGGTGGTCTGGATGCTCGCAAGCTCGCATCTCATAGCACGATCACATAACAGTTTAGAAACGTAAATGTGACTTTTCATTTGTGACTCATGAGCTGAACGGAATTGAAGAACTCACAGTTCTTCTTGTAGGGAACGGTTCCAAGTAGTTGCCGGGGTGGGGGACAAACTTGATCGTTCGAGAAGGTCTCGTTCAAACGAAACCACCAAGTAACGTGGCTACTGCCATGTAAACGAGTGAAGAAACTTTTGAATATTGAAATAGGAACCTACGAGTAAATATTGCAATTGAATGGGTTCCGGAAGAAGGGTCTATGTCACAATACCTGAATTTTACAGGAGTGCTAGAAAGCTAGGAAGTCGCTTGTGACCACTAATAAAAGTCTGCTGGAGTGACGTAGACCCGTCTTCCATTGGGAAAATAAAATATCACCTAAGATAACATATTATCTGAGAATGATATAAGAAATCACATTAGATAACGAACTGATAACATAACCTTCTTCCACTTTAATTTCTTTCACTTCTTCACGTAAATGCGATTTTCCTGACCTCTGATGGTTTTACTTAGGATTGAAAACCAAGAAACTCTTACTCCACATGACATTGGCCTGTATTCCACAAAAAACTGGGTTTTGAAAAAATCGTGACATAATCCCTTTCTTCCGGACACCAATTAGGTAAATTGGTACGTACTGCAACATTGGAGGTACGTCAGCGTCGACATAACAGCAAGTTTCTGAGTGACCAGATAAACCATGGGTAACTGGATACGCTGTGGGGTCATTCTCATTTCATTTGCCGCTTTGGGTCGTTTGAGAACCTCAAAGACGTGAAATATGAAAGTGCTCGAAAATGAGGTTAGATCGGCAAATACTACTCATTGTATATTGCAGATTTGTGTTCTATAGATAAACAGTGAGTTTTTAATTGATGTTGTATTTTATATATTTTTTACCCATCCTTGGTCACACTCCTGAGAGGTAACACTCATGAGAATTTCCAGTAAAAATGGCGTCACACAGGATGATGAAGTGGCAAAACTCGGGGATGGCTACTGATTGAAACCTGTCACTTAGCAGTATGGTTCTTGATATCGGATTATTTTGTTTAAGCACTAAATACACTCGTAATTAGTGTAACACTCATGATTGAAAATAAAAATACTCCCCATGTTTTTAGGCTTATTTCGCTGTAAAAACTGCTGCAACTCCAAGCACTCCACTGCAGTCTCACATCTTCAACTGGACAATATAACCTTCACATCTGACTGTTTCTCGCCATTTTCTATCGGCTTTCTTGATCGCAAAAATGATATCACTCCTGAGGTCCCATTGAGATGAGATATGGGGGACTGGCTGAAAAACTAGTTTTTTTCCTAACTACCCAGCTTCTACTTACATGTTAGGTAGGAGGGGACGGTAACACTCATGAGTTTCCAGGATTTCAAGGTTTTCCGTCGACACTGTGTATTGGTTGAAGGGGTTTTTGGGCAGTCAAATTATTTCTTCGTTGATCTCCCAACTTATACTAGTACCCTTTTCTCCCCCAAAATCGAGAGTGTTGGTAAAGAATTGTGAGAATTCGTCGTCGGGGACATGATAGCGGCAAATGAAATGAACCCAGTGGGTAACGGGACAAATCATAGGTAACGAGACAAGTCACTGGTAAAAAGATAAATCACTACCAATGGAGCAATTCACTGGTTACCACTAATCTTGTTTCTATATTCAACTTAAGATGATGAACTTTTGAGTGGGGGCCCTAGGGTTTGGTACGTATAGTAAAATTACAAATGGTGTACCACTGTGATCAACTAAGCTCTGTAAATAATTGGACTAGCGACGCAAACCACAATGTGATACAGCAAAGCGAAGCAGGGTACAAGCTAGTTTTAAATATTTCAAGAACTTTCACGTATTTCCGTTGATTTCCTCCCGTCCCAAAGAGGAAACTAGAAGTAAGTATTTGACTAAGATAAGAATATAAAACAAAGAATAGGTGTTAAACTAGACGGAATCTTGGAACGTTTCGCGAAACTTCTCGGTGGCAGCCCTAAAATGCGCCACCCAGTAGTAATCACAAGGCTTCCGCTATCTCCGTAGATGCGGAAGCAAATAAACTGAACCCTTCACTAAGCTCGCATTTTGAGAGCACAATGGAGCCGTTAACGTTAAAAATGGAGGCCCGACTCCTAACTGGTAGGCTCTCCTGCCGAACCATTGGATGTGGCATAATTCAAGACTCACTTGCAATCTCCAAGCTTCATGTAAAGGACATTCTTATTTTTGAGGCCTATGTTCCTACACGGGTGGAAAAAAACATTGCAAATTATTACACATCGGTTTATTATTTCTGTATTTGATAGCCCTTCCATACCGATCACTGTTCCTTTAGATGATTTACTAATCGAAGTCTATGACATATAATTTGAATATAACTACAAAGATGGAGACATCAGGAAGTCAAATAATGAAATTAAACTCAATTACAGTTGAACAGCCAATACATCATTATCTACGTGATATGGAGCACCATAACCTAAGTGAAACGACTAGAACGTAGGATCTAGCTAAATGAACTGCTATAGAACTCATATTATTTAAGCTCTAATAGTAGTCGATCAATATGTGATGAAAGGTGAACTAAATTACTTGAAAACAAAATTCCGTCAAGATTGGAAAAGAATACCTTATTCGAAAGTCACCTCATTAGGTATTAGACGTCCTCGTGGTATAATGAATATAACAATAACATAATCAATTAAATAAGAAAGGAAGCACGTCATTAAAATTCAGTATAAATAATTCCTCCACTCAATAAATAGGATTATTCATCAAATAATTACGCATCTTCATTTGTAGATGCTTCTGTAAGTCCCGGAGCAGAGCATTGACAATGGCCGAAGCTCCATGATGCCTCGTAGGGTAATTTGCAGCCCCCTTGGAAAACCGTCCAAATTGTTTTTCATGTATGCCATAGGTACCATTTCAAGCACTTACAGGCCGTAGATAGTGATCACCAGCTCAGTGAAAATTGGTCTATAAATGCCCACTTGCCCAGCTGTTCATATTGCGTATTATTCGCGTCGCTGCTTTCTGCTTCCTTTAAGGATCTGGTCAGTCATCGGAGAATTCCCCATACTAGAATAACATAGCTGTGAAGTATGAGAGGCGAAGCAGGCAGTCAGCAAGACACTTTCCAATATGTAGGTCGAAAGTCCGGAGCATGAAGTTTCATTTAGCAAGTTTCTTCGAAATCGGAGAGATAAGCGTCTTTCAGCTCAGCTTATCTGCAATTTTTAGACCGAGGAGGCTGATAGTTGAACCACGAGTGGCAGGCCCCTGCTTTCGCGGATTGGAAAAAATGAGCGTCGAAATTTCAAGGGTTTCCCGATCATCGTTCCAGGCTATTACCGTGGTGTAGTTAGTATATTGGTACACCCTGGTGTTGCTATGTTCAAAACACTTCGAAAGATCGTTTACCATATTATTGAACAGGTAACAAGTGGAGAACAGCACAAGAAGTCGGATAGTACCCATGATGTTACGATCATAAAATTCGTAAGTAATTAATTACTTTATTAATGCAAATACACAGATCGTAAGCTTCTATTTATGTATTATACAGATGGAATAAATTTTTCATTTCAATTTCCATTTTTAATTTTCATGTTTCACTTACCAATCTTAAGATTCGAATTATGAGGCTATTCATTTCACATATTAAAAACAACAACGGTGTAAGTAATTACTGAAAGATAATAGAAAAAAAGAAATACTCAGAGAACATGTCACTGTTTATAACAACCAACAAAAATGCTGGCAATTACCTACTGTCCAAAGGTTTATTATAGTGTCCCATAAAGAAACATTCCGTATTGATTCTCACAGTAAGTTCTTCACTGTTCATTGCTTTCGAGCAAACCATTTAATTTCCAGTCAGTAGTTCACTAATCTACTTGACAATTATGTCACTCACAATCATATTATATTGAAGTTGAAGTAATCAAGACTTTCAGACGCGAATGAGTACGAACGATAAACCTGAAATGAGAAATGAGATGGAGCCGAATCAGTTAAATTTCAGCTCAATTTCGTGATACGTCTCAAGGCGTTTAATTAAATGAAGCTCGCTGTTTAGACAGTTGATCAAAATTACATTGTCCTTTAATTTGTAACTGTAGGAATTCAAAGTACTTAATTTAAATAAAATTGTAGAGAAAATTACTTTGATTTTGACATGGATATGTCTTTGCTCGGGGGGTCAACCAAAAATAATTACCGTGACGCAAAATTTGTGTCACAATTTCAGTGTTTTTCACGTACAACCCAGCCGTTGCTAGGGGAATGGAACTTCCGCAGTTTTCATCGCACAAAAATCGTTCGCCACTCGTTGGAAAGCGCTTGATTTATGTGATAAATGTTCACATCTCAAGCTACCAATTTCCCCCTCCTTACGTACCTGGCTACATTCCTAAACTAAGTTGATTGGACAATAAACAATATTAATAAGCCGGTTACAATATTCTTAACGTAAAGCAATAGCATCATTTACTCCACTCCATAGGAAACATTTTCATCATCTTGACAACAGTCGACTGTTAACAACAACTCATTGTAGTGGCTTCTCTCCACAGTTATTTTCAACATTTCTATAAGTAAACCGTTGTTTTGTTGGAATAGTTGGATTAGTCGGGGTGCGGCCCAGGGATTTGTTTCAAGTTAAAGGATTTGTTTACAACTCTCGAGGACAACCGTTATGAAATCCACAATCAAAGACATATCCATGTAACATGGTAACATGGTATCTGCTTGTAAAGCAGATAGTGGAACTCGTTTACGAGTTTACTTCTTAGTTTTCTTTACATACAAAGAGCACTTTGGAAGTAAGATTCACAGAAATTCAAATGTAACGAGGGCTTCTGACAGGATTACTCTGTTAAATCCTAGAATGAACACCGATGTGGGACAAGGGATGTATTTTTGCTGGGGAGTGTCATGTTTTAACTCTCTCCCGGCCCCTTTGACGGGGAGACAGATGTCCCTTTTGGACTTAAGAATAAATTGAGGAAATATTTCATTTCTCTGAATTAAATAGGATACTTTTTTCTTCTTTCTGTTGTCTTTTGGGTGATGGATTCTTCTTTTATTATATCTTTATTTACTATCATGCTGAGGTTTATTCATTCTTGATTTTCGTCCATTATTGTCTGTTCCAAAGCTACGCGCGGTGGTTTATTGGTTCAATGTATACATATACGTTTTTTAATTTCCCTATAATGTTTGGCTAGTTATTCATTTTATGAGTTAATAATAATTGTAAGGCAGAACACTAAGGTGCTCTTACGTTTGCAGTTATGTTTATTGAATTAGAATAAAATAATTATATTGATAGTACTAGGCACTCCAACCCTCAGCATAAGTTATCTTAAAGGAGGTCTAAGCATTGGCGGCTTGTAAATTTGACATGTATTACGTAGACTAATGAATGAACGTAATCGAAAAAAAAATTTCATTAAGTGTCTACTTATCATGAAATCTTCATTTTCGGGCCACCTCCCTTGGCCTTAGGTCAAGTGACGTGAGATGTGACTGTGACTAGGCATTTGGTCAATGACTGGATTCAAGCGACATCGCAGTCACTTTATCAACTTAGTAATTACCTCAAATGACTAGACTGATAGCCAAAATAGTACTGTAGTAGTAAACTACTATAGCACTAGTATATACCATAGTAGTAACTGCCTAAAATCATTTTTGCACTTCATTAAGAACCCAGTTCATGAAACGCCTAGGCAGTTGATTGAATAGCTAGGTTTCTGTGCAAATGGTAATCATTTGGCTATATGTTATGTCTAATCATTAAACGTATAACTAAGTTAACAATTTTACCACGCCAAAGCCAAAGTTGATTGTATATATACTTCAAGTCCCCTAGGGCGCAGACATTATTTATCACGTGGTCGGTCCAATTTGAATCTGTGAAATAAAAGTTGTAAAACCTAACGAAAAAGTCTGCCAAGTTGGATGAAGATGTCGGATGAATGTTGATAATTGAAATGTCTTAAATAATCATATGAGATTCAGTTGGAATAGACTTCTTATGGTTGGGGAAATGGAACATTACAATAGAGCGTAAAAGGCCGAAATTGGTCAGTAGAGAGACAATGAGAAAATAATGCTTCATAGATATTACGTCCCGCATTCGCAAAAGTTACCAGTGGATCGGGTACAATTAGTTTCATTGAGGACCATATCCTACCGATACTGTAGTATCCCAGAACTTTTCAATGAACAACGATGAACAACGATATGGATCAACGAATTTCTCTCTCTTTTAGTGAAATAAAGACGAATTTCTTCGTAATACTGTTGTGGGAACGAAAAATTGGTTATCCCTGAGACTCTGTGCGTCCAGAAAATGAAACTTATGGCCATAATTTGGTATGAAATTTCAACGCTTTTCCCGATGATTACTCTAAATTTTGAAATGATCATGCGAGGAGTTATGATCTTTCAAAAGTTATAAGGTACAACACATGAAAAAATCAAATGTGTTTTAAATAATTGTTTAACAAAGCTTCTAATGAAACATCTCTTTGAATAACTTTTTTTTAGCGAATTCGAAAGGTAACCAATTACTGAAGTTAGACACACCTCAAATATTCACACCCTTTCTATCACAAAAAGACTGTTGAGCAGATGTTCAAAGACCTTATTATTCGGATAAAACAGTTAATTTTAACTTTATAGTGAGTTTATTTAGACAAAAAACCTATTGGCTGAAGTGAAGATTTAGAGGAAAAACCCCTCATATATATATATATATATATATATATATATATATATATATATATATATATATATGTATATAGATTAGATGGATCAGACGGATTAGATAGATAAGATAGATAGATAGATAGAGGGGTTTTCTCCGTAATAAATTACGAAACTTCAAGCTGAGGTATTTTCACCAAGTTTTCGCATATTTTTATGTTTTTCATTCAAGGATTTTTTTCTTTTCACGGCTGAATACCCTATGAAACCTTTGATCCTTTGGAAATTGGCATCAGTGGACCTGAAATCACAGTTAATAGAATATCCGTACCAATTGTGAATGGAAGGAATTAAAGATGCTAAGGGCCGTTTTGCTACCGTGATTAAAGTATGACTAAGTCAAATCTCTGACTATCTTCGACAAAGCTGTTAATCAATTCAGTTTCACTACTAAGTTATCCAATAATCGCTGATTATTTTAACTGAGCGCCCTAGTCCAGCGCGACGCCAACGGCACGTATCAACTGACAGGAAAACAGCGTTGAAATAAAAGCAATATCCCTTCATATTATTTATACTCAAAATTTCATACCTACGCACTTTTCACTTTCCCAACGCCTCGAATGCAATGAGGAATCTACGTAGTTAGCCTAAAAAAACATTTTATAGAACAGCTGAAAATTTTGGGAAGAATTAAAAGGTGGAGAGGAGGGAAGGGGATATATGAAATTCATATGAAGGTTGTAGAAAAAAAGAAAAAGGGTCTACGTTAATTTATTCAATTGCAGTGAAGCATTGCATTGAACGTTATGAGTTCATTTTGAGGCAAGTAGAAAAAAATGAACAGTTAATTTCAGCGGTTCACAGAAGAAAGGAATCAAGGCATTGATAAAATTATGTAACAGAAAGAGCTTAAGGTAATGTAACGAAAACGCGCCTGAAAGCTGAGTCTCAGGAGTTGCTATAGAAACTAAATGCTGCGCAGTGCTCCAACCTAATTTCGTGGGATTATTTTGCTGTTGTTGTAGCACCCCTGTTTTTTCTTAGGTAAATTCTGATTGGTTAGCAGTAATTTCAAGATTGATGAACGGTATCTGGAAGTCCAACACATTTTAACCTCTGACTAATTGTAATCAGGAGTTAATTAGTCAGAGTTTTGACTGAGCATTGATAAACCGGCCCTAAATATTTTGTTGTTGGGTAATTTAGAGTCTGATCATGAAAGGTTAATGTAATGGTCAAAACACTAACTTATCTGCAGATATTCTTTGAACGCTCGAGTTTCAAGATTTCTCAGTTATCTCGGTTAGGCACAGCCGAGCTTCGACTAACGTATTTATTCGAAGTGCCGCCCGTCACAAAAAGCCGCTCTCAAGCCAATGTTCTTTTTCTAATTCCACCGAGTTTACTGACCGAACTTTACATATACTACTTTCATATACTACTTTTTCATAAGAAATGGAAATCCTCTCCTTCTAATTTATTTTGCAAACTTTATTTAACCAACCCCCTATTAATCTATCCAAATATTCGCATTTTTTAAATCAATGACTGACTGAGCCAAAGACCTTGGATGGCTCCCATAATGGACAGCAAATCGGTACTCCGGCATCATTGGGAACTTATACAAAACTGAGTTAATCCTCTAAACCAAACCATAATAAACAATAACTATGAACCCAAATACAATCAATAAAAATAACTACACAAACTTTTACTAACAGATGCATATGTAAGAAGCAGATACCGTCAAGTGGGGTGACTTGAAAACCAGAATGATGGGTATGCAGAGTGGGGGGACCCCCAGCATAAAAATTATGCCCTCCGTGGTAAATGTATTAAATAACTCAAACTATACTAAACACCATTATTTACATAATTATACATATAGACCTAGATGCTAAGGAATAATTACAATAAAATAAATACATTTTGCAAAACCAACCTATTCTATTTGACAAAAAGGCTGAGCGTGATCCGCCTTAGTTTGGTGGTCTGGATGCTTGCAAGCTCGCATCTCAAGAATACATAACATCAAGTAGCCAATCCCTTAGTAAATATTCAGTTTAGTAAGACATATTATGTCAGAATGATGTGTGTTGTTTGTCATACCAACGTTTTTATTACGAAAAGAAGGCGTACTGTAAAAAGGCTAGGCTCTTTACAAAAACGCTGCAAATTATTTCACAAAGGTTTATTATTTTTTCAATTGAGTATGATCGTAGTTTTAGTTGGCTTGCGTACGTCATAAGGCCGTCCAGACTCCTCGGCGTGTCCTATTTCCAGTTGCCACAACCTATACTTCTATAATTATATACGCATGTTTATATTTCTCGATTTTAGCTCCTATCTATTCAAATAGTTATTGCCTTAATAATATCATTATCAAAGTACGTACGAAAAGTCGAGAGGATATGTTATTAAATATGCGTAGGAAAAGCATAGGTATTAACACACAAATATGACCTAGAAAAAAACATATTATTCATGCCTCGAAGGAACGCCGTACCCACCACAAGGTGCCGCGGCGCCTCCTCTCACCCCCCCCCCCCCCCCCCCCTCTCACCACCCACCGTGACCCCCTGCCAAGCGTGCCAGGCGTGCGTGCGTGCGTAAGTCTACCACACAAAGCCTTAAAAAAGACACTTTTTCGGCCGTTTTTGGCCCATAGCATCTATGCGAGTAAAGCGATCGGGATGGTTAAACGTTAGGACCAACTAGACCCCAAATGGAGTCTATGTGCGAAAGAACGGGTTTTTTAAGTCAATTCTTAGGCCTTTTATGGCCCGGACGGCGAACGGCGGACGGACATTTCAAATTTGGATTCTACGCACCTTGAAACGTAAAGTGACAAAGTTTGAGGGGGGGTTATAAAAATTTTTTGCTACACGATCACATTGGCTTATTATTGGAAATAATAAACCAAAAGGCTGATTTCACAAAAAGGCTGCAATAGAATATATACAATACACCTATACAACTACAGATCACAAACAACTTATAAGTATTTGATTGTGGAGTAATTCAGAGTCTGATTAACTCAATTTCATGAAAGGTTGAATGGCCAAAACACTAACTTATCTGCAGATATTCTTTAGAAAGCCTGAGTTTCAAGATTTCTCAGTTATCTCGGTTAGGTACAGCGAGCTTCGACTAACAACGTATTTACTCGAAGTGCCGCCCGTCACAAAAAGCCGCTCTCAAGCCAATGTTCTTTTTCTAATTTCACCGAGTTTACTGACCGAACCCTCCAACCTCCCGAGACGGGTCGAGGTGCTGCGCTCGGCGTAGGAAAAAAAACCCTTATTTATGCGAAGTAGAGAAAGAAGGAGTGAGGGAGAGAGGTCCCTAAGAAACGCAGCGACCGGAGGTGGTAACGCGATACGTTAAGCGCACTTATCGGATGACATTTATTACTGCATTACATAATGGTAATGAAAGCCCAGAGTCATGGGAAGGTGATTGAACTGCGAGGCAATGGACTCGATATCTGCAAGACAGCTCTGGAGCTCAACTATTTGCCACGAGTGATTCTGCAACTGGCAGAACTCATTGGAAACACGAAGATCAGTACAACGCAAGATGATCGACATAGTAAACCATCACCTGAGTACATTCTATAATATAACCCGAATGGAATACGTTCAAACTAACTAAGTAAAGCATTCAAGAACTAAGGGGTAGATCGACTTATTTCCATAAAAGCTAATTTTGGTAAAAACAAATCTTAAAGTTTCAGAACTGATGAATTTTGCCTCGGTCAATAGTCTACAGGTTCCCATAACTCCTATAACTCCAAGAAAAACGGATTGGTAGAAATTGCTGAAAATTTTTCGTAGACTTAAGTAAAAGATTATGCATAATTTCTCCCTTGATGGGATTAACCAAATATCTTAGATATATATCTTTCTTTGATATATTATTTTTCCGATCAACTGTGAGAGAAATTGAATATGAAACTGTGAGGATCCAATAGATAGCGATGGAACCCCATGGTACCTGCTGAAATGCTTTGCATTACATAATGGTGATGAAAACCCAGAGTCATGGGAAGGTGATTGAACTGCAAAGCAATGGACGCGATATCTGCAAGACAGCTGTGGAGCTCAAGTGTTGGCCACGAGTGATTCTACAACTGGCAGAACTCATCGGAAGCACGAAGATCAGTACTTCAAAAGATATTGCCAGTAATCCATTATCTGATTACTAAGTAACAGAAACGTTGAAGAACTTAGGGGTCGATCAACTCATGTACATAAATGCTAGTTCTAATAAAACAAATCCCATGGCACTTTCTGAAATTAGGAGGTTGTAACTAGAATTTCCGAAACCTACAATCAGGCTAACAACGGTGGAGCTGTCATTTCATTTTCCTCTTGTCGTGGAGGTGCTTCCTACCGAATTTCAACATTTTAGGGTGAAAAGAAGAGAATAGAGCTTAACCAGGCGATCAGGATGGTATCCGTCATTTTATGTGGCACTTGTCTCCTAGAGAGAGGCTCTCTATCAAATTAAAAATTTCTTAAGGTGAATGAATAGGAGAGAATTTGCTCACCCTCTTGATCAGGAAAGATCACATCAATTCAATCGACTCTTGACGAGAAATCAAATTTCACGTTCCTAGGATTAAAAGGGGAGAATTCAGCTAACTCGGTACCCATTATTTTACAGAGATGTACCACCTGTTGTATACGCTTCTTTTTATTTGCTGAAGAATTGTCTATTGGTTATTGATTACAGTATAGTCCGACGAAAATCACAACGGAGCCATTGTACGTGAAGATCTGGGGGGTTTGATTTGTTTCTACTTTTATGTTAAAAAATAAAATAAAATAAAAAAATAAAAAGAGATACCCAAATTTTTGTTGAACCACTAGTAAAAGACATTGTAATAGCTAAAGAACTAAATCAATTTTAACGAAGTTGTGATTACCCAATTAGATGAGAAAAACGGAAGATGATTTGAAAAAACTCGGCGCTCCGCGCCTCGCCAGGGGGCAAGCCCCTGGACCCCCGGTTACCTCTATTTACATACTTCGGACGAAATTATTGAAACACAGAATGTGTTTGCGTTGTCGCGCAACCAAGTGACAACCAAATAAGCGTCATTGTTTACTATTCATTTATAACATCAATTTATATAGTTATAGTATGAAACTACGAAAAAAAAATACGAAATAAATTCGTGATAAATCAAGAGCGATTTATCAAGTAAATGTCCTAAAGAGGCTACATATGAAATTACAGCTTCCTAGAGTGTAAAGCATAGAAATTAGCTTTAAAAGCCACTCATCTGATCCGGACCCTGGACATCGTCAAGTAAATGTCCTAATGAGGCTACATACGAAATTACAGCTTCCTAGAGTGTAAAGCATAGAAATTAGCTTTAAGAGCCACACATCTGATCCGGACCCTGAGCATCGTCAAGTAAATGTCCTAAAGAGGCTACATACGAAATTACAGCTTCCTAGAGTGTAAAGCATAGAAATTAGCTTTAAGAGCCACACATCTGATCCGGACCCTGAGCATCGTCAAGTAAATGTCCTAAAGAGGCTACAAACGAAATTACAGCTTCCTAGAGTGTAAAGTATAGAAATTACCTATTCAAATTATTTAACCTCCGCTTCACAAATCAAACCGTTTTCGTAATACTCAGATCACCTGCTATGAATCAAATCATCGAAACACAAGCTCAATGAAATCATCAGAAAGTAACAAGCGGTTGCAATCATGTTCACAATATCAATTATTGAGAATGATCACCTGTGTGTAAACAATTATTTATATAACCATGCTCATAACTCAGTTTGTTGGACACGCACTTCGCAGTAGTTAACATAATATTGTTGGATAAATCGAGAGCTTTCGAACGAATGGTCAACGAATTTTGTGGGATGAAAAACGACGAAGTACCATATCCCTAGCAACGACTCGGTTGTACGTGAAAATCATCCGTCACACATTTCGTTACCATCCCGCGTTCCATTTTCGGCTAGTTAGTCCATGGCTAAAACACATTCTGTGTTAAAAACTTATGACCGATTGTTTGTTACTGATGGTGGCTTAACCATCGAAATCGATCAGACATAGTAACTATTTGTTTGGTGGAAATGCACAGCGTTTTCGTTCACTCAAGTTTTCGTCATTGAAATAGGTTTCCTCATTTTTCGGATGGTCATTAGTCAAAGATTCCAAATGTACTGTAATGAAATATACAGTAATGTCTTATTTATTTATTTATTTATCGATTTTACAGTACTACAGCTGTCAAGAAACGAATTGCAAAAAGGTGGGTAAGAACTTTCTCATTTTTCCCCAGTCACCTGCTTAATTTTTACGTAGTGTATCAAGTTTATGAAACAGCCTCACATACCACTTTTGGTTAGGTACCATGCGGACCACTGGTAGTCAGCCAACCAAAGACCACTGAACACTGATTTAGCCGATTACACTAATCTTGAACGGTGTTAAAAATAATTAACTACATTGTTTACTCACTTTTTAATACCAATGCCTTATTTACAACTTTCCGAAAAAACATAGAATTATTTACTATTGAGTAGGATAATTCCCGGCTGTTGTCATGCATATATCGTCGTTATACTGTAATCAGAGATTTTAATCATTTGTTTCTACATTTTTTTTACAGGAATACAGTTGTTTTTATTTCATTACAGTTCGTTGAGCCCATGTGAATCCCCGCGAGAAAATTTTCTCGCGGTCGTTCTTTCTTCAAACCCCACAAGTGAGACGAGATCGAGCCGTTTGGCGGTTTCCGATTCCTTCGACAAAAAACAGCTCGCTACGGCTTTCAACAGAAAAGGGGCATCCATAAGGATTTTCCCGAAGGTTGTTTGGATCCTCAGAGGCTTTCGTGACTTTTTTTGACAATGTCCTGATTTATGGCGGATCGCACATCTGCAACTAGGCTGGGAGGAAGTTTATGGCCGGGCAAGGGTCCAATTACTGTGAGATTCTCGCTCGGAATATGCACTTGCGGCCCCCCATTGGGATATACCTGGTACGAAGTGCTGAAATTATGAACCGTGAAGTGAGTTAAAGCACCAAGCGCGGATTTTAGAAACAGTTCAAATATACTCGGAGTTAAAAATTCGCACAAAACAGTCGCGTTTAATCGTGTTACCTGCTCTAAGACTATTTCTAGTTTTAAAACCCACTTTGTAATCCTTCGACGATAGAATTTAATTTTCCCACAATAAGGTATACTTGTCCATTATTGTTTTTCTTCTAAAATTTTATCTTCCCTAACCAGATTGGTAACTTTGTCTCTGTTCTTTTTCCTAAGAACCTTATCCCATATGGTATCAACGAGATCTCCTCCATATCCATTACAAGCCGCTATGCTTTTGATAATGGATTTTTCTTTTAATAAATTTCGTTCACTTATTGGAATAGATAGTGCTCGGCTGATCATACTATGGAAAGCTGCATGCTTAAGGACTAAAGGGTGATTTGATGTACTGTGGATCGTTGTATCGCTATATGCATCCTTTCTATAAATTAAAAAAATAAAAAATTAGCACCTTTTGACATGGTTAGTCTGTTCACCAATATCGATGTAGCTAGCTGCAAAGATGTGGTATGCAGACTGATTCATGCCTCTAAACTGAATATTTTCGAAAAAGTCGAGTTGTTTAATTTGATGTCTGTCTGTAAGGATCAAAATTATTTTTTATTTGAGGGGCAATGTTATACACAGCCAGGAACAGAAGAGACCCAAACCAAGTTTTTCATCACTCTTGCGGAAGTATTGGACAAATCACAACCCAAATTGTTTCTGCTTGTTCCAAAGACTCGAGCAATACTTGAAGAGAAGCCTCCTGACGCCCTACCAACTCTCAGGCACAGTATAAACAAGATGGCGCGCTTCAAGCAAGCCAGATCTAGATGCCATCTTCGGAGGTTCAATACGAATCTTGGATCAGGGTTTTGTACCCTCACTCAACTCACTTCTGGTCAGACAGACCCAGACCACGTTTTTTATCACTCTTGCGGAAATATTGGCAAAATCACTACCTAAATGGTTCCTGCTCCTTCCGAAGGCTTCCGACGCATTTTGATCACTCACTCACCTTGATAGCATTGAAATTGTGTTGTTCAGTTGGAATACTGTCTTCGTTTGGACGGTTGAACGTTCAGGTAAGTATTGTCACTTCCTAACGAAGTTATCTTTTTGTCTCTCTTATATCAACTTACGATTCATATTAAGCGGGTTCTTATTAGGAACTTTGGATCTCAAAGACAAACAGCGTTTTTGATCACTCTTGCAGATATATGGGCCAAATCACCAACCTAATGGTTCCTGATCCTTTTTAAGGCTTCCACACGCATTTTGACCACTCTTTCACCTTGTTGCCATTAAAACTGTGTTGTACAGTTAAGTATAGTCACTTTCACGTAAGTGTAGTCTCTCCCTAACAAAGTTAAATATTTTTTTGTTCCTCTGACATTGACTTACGATTCATATTATGCAGGTTCATATTAGGAACTTTGGATCTGACAGAACCAAACAACGTTTTTCATCATTCTTGCGGAAATATGGGGAAAATCACCACCCTAATGGTTACTGCTCCTTCCAAAGGCTTCCATCCAATGCATTTTGATCACTCACTCACCCTGATAGCCTTGAAGTTGTGTAATACAGTTGGAATGCTATCTTCGGTTGGACGATTGAACGTTTAGGTAAGTATAGTCACTACCTAACAAAGTTATTTTATTTTATTTTCATTTTAGTTTTTGTCTCTCTTATACTAACTTGCGACGCATATTGAGATGGTTCACATTAGGAGCTTTGGATCTGACAGACCCAAACAACGTTTTCATCACTCTTGCGGATATATGGGCCAAATTGCCACCCTAATCGTTCCTGCTCCTTCCAAAGGCTTCTATTGCATTTTGATTTCTCACTCACCTTGATGACATTGAAAATGTGTTGTGCAGTTGGAATACTGTCTTCAGTTGGTCACTTGAACGTTCAGGTAAGCGTAGTCGCTTCCTAACAAAGTTATCCTCTGTCTCTCTGACATTAACTTACGATTCTTGCCGCCGCCGGTCGGCGGAAATTCTTTAAATACTCAAGATAATCCGGAGCCTTTCCCCGCCGCTCCCTTCAGTTTCCTACGACGAAAATGGGCTTGACCTTCTGAGCGAGGAAGGATCGTACTCTCTTACCCGCCTTCCCTCGCGCTATCTGGAGGTAAGTCACGTTCCGAAGGACCCCGAGTCGAGTCGGGGGAAAAAAACGGACAAATCGCCTCCATTTGTTTAATCGCTACGTGACAAATTGATGACAAAGTTTACTCCCGAAATGTAATTTACTAGGATAATTGCATGGCCTTACTCTCTATATCAGCGCCACCGAGTTTTCGAGTTTTTTATAAAATAAAAAAAGTCTGCCAACTTGGGAGTGACTCACAGCTTCCTCGCATTCGTAACATGAATGTATAGATCACTTAAATTTTTAAACGATTCAATTTCAGAAAACTGTATTTTCTCCCTGCGGTTACTACGCTTTACACGTAACTTATACATCCTCAGTTATTTGGAATCCGCACTATAATCCATCCGCTTCATAATCAATTTGGAAGATTACCAAAAATGAAGCTAATTTCAACGTTCTTGACGAGAAGTGCTGAGCAAAATATCTAGAGAAGATCAGGAGTTGTTTGGCAGATGTCACGTTTTTCCACAAGCTGATGTTGGGCAAGGTGGAATCACCATCGCTCCTGGCCAATGTCAACCTTGTGGTCCCTCGTACTGGTTTTCGATCGGTAAACTTCGTTAGGATCCCAGTCGCAGTACCTTAACCACAGGCCACTACGCTGGATGCCACTCAATTTGAGCTCCGCACTTGAAAACTGACAAGATTTAGACCTTTTCTACCAATCACAGGCGGTAGTGAGTTCTGGAATATTGAGCAATGTGGAGAACCTTTTTCGTGATGTATAATATTATACATTTCTTTTGCGGTTAGTTCTTATTTTGGCTCATTATGTTGATGCTTAATAATGCGAATTGAAGTTGTATTCTAGTTGTATTGCGCTATGCCCATATAATAATTAAAAACGTCTGCCAAGTTGGGTGGGCAGTATAACTTCCTGACACATTGTAACATGGACGAATAGAATTAGTTGAAGAACAAAGTAAGAGTCGAAATGATTGAATGGAAAATATAACAGTATCTAATACATGTGTATAATGTATAAGAAATTAACGTTTGCGTATGCGCACAGACTACTATTAATCCACCGGCAACGAAATTTATAGGGGAACGCCTAGGAGCTATACTGCACAATTATTGAAAATTCCATCAAACCGTTTCATTAGACTCGGAGTTTTGTCTGTGTCAATCGATATAATTATGTAAGTTTCGCGAATGCGCAACAGTTATTACTCCACCAATCACTATAATTTATTGGGCATTTTCCTGGAACATATTTCCTGGCACCTACCGAATTCGAACAAATTCGGACCAACAGATGATGAGAAATTCACGTTGCGCATGCACTTTTTTTTTGTGGAGTGGGGAAAATTCTTTAAGAACGAAGAGGAGTGACTGTACCCCCCAACAATGTTGGAGTCTCCCTTTTTGGGCTTTAAGGGCATACCAACTAAAAACCACCACTTATAGAGAACTACCCCGGAACCACTTATTTAGTATTACTTCGAGGTAGTTCCCTTTTTTAGGCCATTTTGGCTCCTCACCTCTCTATATCTTCTTTATTCCCAGGATAAACTGCTCCTTGGCTTTTAGGACGGCGAAAATATATGTCCAGCCTCTGCCACTGCATCTAAGGTTCTGCATTTCAGCATCTTCTCATTGAGCTTTCCAAATGTGTCCAGCATACAAAGTGGCCTATGGGCAGATCCTTTACTGGGGTCGCCTTTTCCCTTTCCAATAAGACAAGTCTTGCCATCTTCCACTGTTCTTGGAGTATGCCCTCTCTTAGGCATGAATTATACATGTCTAACAACACCTCAGGTTGTGATTGTGCCACTATCTTCAGAATTTCCACTGAGATCCCATCTGGACCCGCATGGATCTCACAGCCCGTAGCAGCTCGTCTCTGGTGAACAAAGGTATCTCATCCTCAGGAACCTCGATAGCGTCACAATCTTCTATGGGGTGGGTAGGGAAGAGTTCGTCCACTATCCTTTCCTTGATCTCTATGGGCATATCCGTGGTAACCATCCCCTTGAGTTTTTTTACGAGTAGCACAATCTTGTAGCCCAAACCCCAGGGGTCGTTCTCAATGTCCTCGCAGAGGTCTCTCCATTTCTGGGCTTTGCTCTTCAGGATGGCGGTTTTTAGGGTCCATCTTGCCTGCCTGTACTGTTCTGACTTTATCTGGAACTCTGCAGAGCCTCGCCTGGAACGCATGCACACTGGCTATTGTTGATTCGACGGCAATGAAAATTATAGAAGACGGTATAGGAGCTAACCCACACAGTCCTTGAAAATTTCATCTGAATTGGACCAAAACTAGGTACAGTTTCAGCCGAGACAAGGACTTTCCACAGAAAGATAGACAGACACGGAACGAAAATTGATCAGCAAGTTCTGAAACGCAAAAAGCAAGTGGAAATTTTGATTTTGGAGGACAAAATTTTGTTCGATACTGAGGAAGCAAAACTTCTGCCTAGTCGGGTGTGGTACATAGCTTCCTCGTATCCATAAAATGAATGCATCATCATCATCATCATTAAAAGGTTTCAAATAAACTTAAAAGATTCCATGAGATGATTCCTTTAGAGTTTGAGCAAAATCGTGCAGTTGGGCAACGAGAAAACCTACGCTTGATGGATTATACGTTTGAGCATAGCAGTAAAAACAATCAATTACTTGTGATGACATTTTTAGGTAATCACCCCTAGCCTAATCCGCACATTCCCAGAAAATTTCATCAAAATCGAATTCAACGATTTTTAGTCGTTTTTAGTATTTTTATTACCGAATTTCGGTAAAAATGAAACTATTGCAGTAGCTCCAAAAATTTTAAAATCAAAATTTTCGAAAATGTTCCCCATTGAAATCCGTTTTGAGGCATTCTGAAACGAATCTTTGAGTTTAACGCTTTTCCATTATGATTACAAATATATGTGAATTCGTTGTGAGACGCCTGTCATTATTACAAATTTTGAATCGATTCAGAATGGTTCAAAGGTGCTATTCATGAGAAAAATTTCCGGTTGTTTAGTTTCATTTTTGAAACCTTTCAAAATCTTTAAAACTGGCTAAAACTCTTCTGTTAAGGCGGGAAAGAAAGAGGAAATCGCGAAATTCCATTACAGCGGTCGCGACCTCCGGTTTGTCAACCGTTTATGCCTCGCCGCAAACCCCTTGGCGATGCCGTCCTCGGTTTAACGATCCGAAGGGCGAGTTGGGACCTGGGGAAGACGGTGTCTCACCTTCCATATCCCCAACACTTAGGTCCGAAGAGGCCATAGGCGGAGATTAAACGGGCCCAAGTACCCACTAACGGGGTTGGTCGACAACGAGGACATTAAACCTCGGATCGCGGCTCGGGTTCGTGCCCCGTTACGGGTGACGGCAACGAAAAATGTGACCATAAACATCGTGAGGAGGTAATAATACTGGAGATATTCCGTGTTATTCTCACGAAACATCTAGGTGCAAGTTGGGGTTTATTCCTACAAATAGGTCGTGAACATGCTATAAATTTCCGCGATGGAATTAGAATCTCGCTAAATGATTGTGTCTTCTTCTTATTGATATGGGGCTCCGAACATGAGAAGCTCGTGATAGAGTGCAGCACGTAAACAATGACCTTACCGATTCGCTACTCTTTTAGCGAATTTTTGAAGAAAATTAAGCTATTGCTCTCGCCTCAAAATTTTTAGAATGTGAATTTTTGAAAAAATTTTATGCAGAAATCCGTTTCAGGCTATTCTGAATCATATTCTGAAGTTTAACGCATTTTTTTATGTATGTATGTATGTATGTATGTATGTATATATGTATGTATGTTTGTGTCATTCCAGACGATAACTGTCCGTAGAATTGTGCTAGAAACTTCAAACAAATTTTAAAATGTTAAGGACACAAAACGAAAGTTTAAGTTCGTTGGCCATCATGATCGGATCACATCTTCGGGTTGAAATTTTCAAAAATGTAGTCAAAAATTTCAAAATAGCCTGTTTTTTGCGATTTGTTGTGCGAAATAATGTTTTCAGCATACTAACATGTGGTATATTTGGAATCAGCGTCAAATTTCCTATAAGAATATGTATCAAGTTTTCAAAAATTTCAAAGTTGAAAAATCAGTCAAAAATCGAAACAACTGCCTTCAATACTGACCACATTGGACATCGAAATCTATGAATATTTACCTACATTTGTCTTTAAATCTACAAGATTAGTTTAATAATAATAAAGTATGAGTACCTCCTAATTATTTTTAATAATTTTATTCCATGTTTGTCTACCAAAATCATAAACTAAAATTTCTCTACACGATCAATAGCGACTGAAATGTCGAAGATTTCTTCAAAAATTCGCTCATGGGGTCATGCTGCATGACTGGACTTTTTTGTTGTCTATAAGGGCAGTCGTGATAGACACAAGTTATAACTAGTCTATTGTTTGTTACTGTTTGATGGTCCTAAAACCCGTCGAAATGAGATCTTGTAACAGACCATGTAACTCTTTATTTTGATCAATGGAAAATGGCAATTATACAGTAGACAACGAAAAAAATTTTCAGGGTGTTTCGACTAATGTGTTTCAGGTAGAAAAAGTCTCAAAAAATGTCTTCAGCATCCTGGGTGGTGGGTAAAGTTCTCAAATCGATTATATTTACTTGGAATAATACTTGGAATATTTACTTGGGGGACCCCTCCCTGGGTAACTCCGTGCCACCCACTGAATTCCAAATAGGAAACTACTGTGCGGAACCCCTGAGGACAATATTCCTCTGAAATCGAATATTAAATTAATCCCCTTCTTCTGATCATCTTGTGTTGGACTGAAATGATTCTCCTGAAGGTTTTAACGAATAATATTCTCATGCTTGGAGTATTAATTTATATCTCTTCTTATCAGACAATGGATATTGAAAACCAGTGGTACAAAGTTGTTAATGTAAAAAAATTATTATAATAATTCATGTTGCGGAAAGTCTAATTCAATTTGCCAAAGTTTAATTCAATTTGCGAAAGGTTCAATTCAAAGTGCGAATGCTATTTATATATTAAAAAATGTACTTAAAAAAAAAGGCTTTAATTCAAATTTCAGCAATCAAGTTTCATTTTATATGTCTTGAATAGGAAAAGGGTCATTTATTTATATAGGTTTGAATCTGGTCTCGCTTCTTTTGCATGTCCTATCCTAATGCATACCCACCATCTATCAATGTTACCAAAGTAACCACCTCGGTAACTTTCCGCCTTGAGCCTTCGGCTGAAATGCTAAAACATGGAACATGCTTTCTTCCTGCTTATTCGTAAATGTAAATAAATTTTAAACTACGACATTAAATTAAAAGTGGATTAAATTAAATTGATTGAAATTAACTAAATTAAATAAAATTTAATTTAATTTAATTTATTTATTTAAAGTAAAATGGACATTATTTTCCACTCGGTTGGGATGATGGGAAAATAAAAATGGACATTACTTTCCACTCTGTTGGGAGGTTGGGAAAGTAAAGAATCCCGTGCTACTTTCGTCCAAGGTTTCGTCACGTTTTTGCCCAGTTAAGTGATGGCTAAAGCATGTTCCATGCTAAAAAAAACTTTCAGCCATGAGCCTTCGGCTAAAATGCTAAAACATGGAACATGTTTTCTTCCCGCTAATTCATAAATGTACAAAATTTAAAACAACGACATAAATGTTTTACTAATCGAAATTAGAACTGATTACCTAAGTAGGTAATTTTCTGTTATGGTGCGCGTCTACAATTACTATAACCAAGATTAACTTCTCAATCAAGTGACAACAAAACAAGCGGCATTGTTTAATATATCCATTTATAACATGAATAAATATAAAACCACGACATGAATAGAAGAACAAGTACGAAATAAATGCGTGATAAATCGAGAGCTTTCCAACGAGTGGAGAACGATTTTTTTCCGGTGAAAAATAAAGAAGTTTCATTTCCCCAGCAACGGCGGTACGTGAAAATCAAAAGAAAAAAACGCGGCAGACCTTTCGTATTTTCTCTCTCATGAGAGAAGAGCTATGAGCATTGAAAATGTCTTAATAATCAATGTTTTTTATTGCTTTAAATAAAATAACAATTAGAAAACGTAAAGTAATTATTGCATGACCGAATTGAAACGGACTCTTCAATGATAACACATGTATTCAATGTTATAAATAAACTTACTACATTACGTTAATTAAATGACTGATTTCATTTGCTGGTATACACAATCATAACAACACCTAACTTGTTTATAGGTTACGTGACGTTTTTTTCTTTGAGTAACAAAATTTCCGTAACAAAATTCCCGGTTGACCCGTCGACTAAGACAAAATCAAATCAATGTCAAAATCGATGTTGGTGTTTACCGTGAATGTTGTTTACAGTTCTTTTCAATCAGGAGTATATCTCAGCTTCTTCCATATTTACAGGAATTTTGGCAGTATATAATTTACGCATAAATTGAGGGCTTTTCAACGAGTGGCGAACGATTTTCGTGGGATGAAAACTAACGGCGATACATTTCCTTAGAAACGGGTCGGTTGTAAGTGAAAATCATTACAAAATCCCGCGCTACTTTCGTTCCACGGTTTCGCCACGTTTTTGCCCAGTTAGGCGATGGCTAAACGATGTTCCCTGTTCCAAGATTGTTTTCTTTACAGAATTAGAATTTTCAACCCGTTTATTCTGCAAACCTCTGCAAATATTGATTTTTACAATTTTCGGTAGCAATTCGCATATTTAAAACAGTGAATTTTATTTTCAAATGGCCGTGAAACTGAAAAACCGAGTAAAATACCACCATTTATGCCTTCCTAGTTTCTAAATATAATATAAAATGTTTTCATAAAATTAATGCAAAATTACCATTCATTAGACCAAAATCCCCTCATTATTATTTTCAGCTAACTTCATCAATGAAACGATTAGGCCTCAAAACGATTTTTTCCTCCTCCATTTATCTTATTTCTATCAGCTTCCGCTATTAGTTAGGGTCATAGACCGCAATATTCATTACCATCAATTTTCGTGGTTTCAGAATTTTTTCTACCAAAACTCCCAGGATCGAAACACTGCGCCATCAAGTATGTTTTCGTAGATGAAGGAACTCTATATTGTGGGGAAACTGGGATGGTAGGTATCGGTTTTACTTTTCGTAACGGACAATTTACAAATCTGTTCGTTTGAATTTTAGTAGGCCAACAAACTGTGTAGAGTTTCCATGGGGTATCAATCGGGGATTTACGCGGTTGGTGTCAGTTGCGGATTATTTGTCAGAATTTTCGTTGGTAAACGAGATTTTCAGAAGTGCTTGAGGAAAAAAATCATCAAAGCAGGTTGGCATCGGTGGGGTTGAGCCCGTGTTGTGCTGTCGTCCGTCGTCGCCCTTTCGTAAGTAGAAGTTCAGTAGAAACCAAACGTCAGGTTAAATACGAATAAATTGTATTTAGTGTTTGAGTTTAGCTCCATCATGAAACGAGCATGGAAGATAACATCTTTCTTCTTTAAAAAACATAAGGCAGCAGGTAAGGAATACAATTTTTATTTATGGGGATAAGTTTGTCTTCATCAGTATATTTAATAAGTTACGGTAGGTACCAACTATATTTGTCTCTCATTTACCGCATTCGGTAACGGTAAGAATACATAATCAGTATACCTACTGTTTTGACGAAGAAAGAAACGAATCATGTTTTCTTAAATGATTGCAACCAGTGAATTATTCACTGTTTCACATTTACCAGTAATAGACAAAAAATGTTTTACAAGGTAATATTTTATTTGTATTTTCATCTTTAGTCAAAAATGTGCTTTGTTCATTTAATTATATCGTATTTTATTATTGAATGTTTTGTTTCTAAAGTAAATTGAAAAAAATGAAGAGTTTATTATTATTTAATCCTGTGTTTACAATATAAATATATAATCTATAAATAATATTAAATCACGTTGGACTGAAGTTATTATGTAGTATTGATTTATATCTCCAGCGTTTTAGGTTTCATTCCCCGCATTTTGGTTTATCATTTCCAATAATAAGCCTATGTGATCGTATAGCAAAAAAATTTTATAACCCCCCCCCCCCCCCCCCCCCCCCCCCCCCCCCTCAAACTTTGCCACTTTACGTTTCAAGGTGCGTAGAATCCAAATTTGAAATGTCCGTCCGCCGACCGCCGTTCGCCGTCCGCCGTCCGCCGTCCGGTTTAAGAATTAACTTAAAAAACCTGTTCTTTCGCACATAGTCCATTTGGGGTCTAGTTGGTCCTAACGTTTAACCCTCCCGATCGCTACTCGCATAGATGCTATGGGCCGAAAACGGGCAAAAAATTGTCTTTTTCTACGCGCGCACGCCTGGCACGCTTGGCAGGGGGTCACGGTGGGCGGTGAGGGGGGTGATCGCGGGGGTGGAGTGAGAGGAGGCGCCGGCGCCGCGGCACCTTGTGGTGGGTACGGCGCCGGCGTTCCTTCGAGGCATGAATATATGTTTTTTTCAAGGTCATATTTGTGTGTTAATACCAAAGCTTTTCCTACGCATATTGAATAACATATCCTCTCGACTTTTCGTACGTACTTAGATAATGATATTATTAAGGCAATAACTATTTGAATAGATAGGAGCTCAAATCGAGCTCATCAATTTCAATCCAAATTTGAAATGTCCGTCCGCCGACCGCCGTTCGCCGTCCGGGCCATAAAAGGCCTTAGAATTGACTTAAAAAATCTGTTCTTTCGCACATAGACTCCACTTGGGGTCTAGTTGGTCCTAACTTCTCGCCAGCTCGATCACTCCACACCCATGGGTGCTATGAGCCAAAAATAGGTGAAAAAGTGTCTTTTTTTTGTATTTCAAGTTGTATAGAAATTGGAGATTTATGAGTGAAAAGAAAATGTTAGCTATTAATTTTATGGAAAAAAGTATTCTAAATGATACTCTTCTATTCAAAAAGAGATTTTGGATTTCAGGCTATTTTTTGCAATTTTAAATAGATTTTTTAAAACAAAATTTAATGAAGTTCAAGTTTTTAGCATAATTTCGTACATAAATTGTTGAATGTTCTATTTCATAGTTGATAAACTTTATTTGACCAATCTTATGCTAAAAAATATCAATTCAACGATTCTTAGCCATTTTCAGTGATTTTGTCAGCACATTTTTTGAAATTTGACCAATTAAATGATATCAATATACAGTATAGGTAACACTTTTATGTGTTGGAAAGATGACTTGGTAATAAATTGTTATGTTTATCAACTATATTAAAAAGCATAAAATTCTGAAGCTCCGAATTCCGATACTAAATATACTATAAGCGGCGTTTAATAATTATGGACCAGAGATCTACGTAGAAGGGCTGTCTAATACATAAATAATAAACCTTTGTGTAATAATTTGCAGCGTTTTTCTATATAATTTTGCCAAAATAATTACTTATCTATAAACATTTTAATTTAATTTATTTAGTATTATTATTTGAGTGTGTGTGTGTGTGTGTGTGTGTGTGTGTGTGTGTGTGTGTGTGTGTGTGTGTGTGTGTGTGTGTGTGTGCGTGTGTGCGTGTGTGCGCGTGTGCGTGTGTGTGTGTGCGCGTGTGTGTGTGTGTGTGTACATGGACGTTCGGTATCCAAGCTAATATTTGTGCAAATAAAAATTATGGTTTACATGTTAATTTTTTAACACGCGAGCGTGCGTGCGCGTGTGTGTGTGTGTGTGTACATGGACGTTCGGTATCCAAGCTAATATTTGTGCAAATAAAAATTATGGTTTACATGTTAATTTTTACTTAATATAAAGTGTGGGTCTAAAACCTCTAAAACTGCTAGTTTTTCAAGGTCTTTCTCAAAAAACCTCAGGGGGGGGGGGGGGGGGGATCCTCCCGGTAGCGGACTACCGCCCCTATCCACGAAATTCTATTAATCAGTTGGTACTTAACGATTTGGTTGTAAGCAAGAATCATCCAAAAAAGTATCCGTGAGGATTTCTTCGTAACGCAAAGTAACAGTTTTCCGTGAGCAATTTTCAGTATGTGCCAGAGCTCGGACATGAAAATTGTGAAAATGGGGATCATTTTAACCATGAATACATTTTTAAGGAGACTTTCTGGCCGGAAATTTTCATCCAACAGTGCAACAACAGGTAAATAACATGTAACAACGACATATGCAAGAAGCTACGTTGCCTTGTGATCTCCAAAGCTAATTTCTTTGTTTTCTACCTGAGCTAAATTTTGAAATAGAGGTAAAAAATGTATAGATACTTCGTTCACGACTCTTTAGCCTTTAGGCGTGTTTTCAAGACACATTTTTTAAAACACATTCAGTGTTTTTGTCATTTCTCATACGGGGTATGGAAAAAAAGTCAACCGGGGGGTGTAGGGGCTATTTTTAGCAAGTTTTCGTTAAACATGAGGCTATATTACAATGAGTCGAAAAATTTTAAAAATTAAAATTTGCGAAATTTTGCGGAAGATATTTTATTATCATTATTTAAAAAAAAGTTTCCACCGGTATAGAAACGAAAACGACACAAAATCCTCGTAAAAAAACGTATAAAAATAGTTTTATGCAAATTCACCCATTGTTTGGTGAAAATCGTTGATCGGACGGTCCTCACAGTGGTCTTTATCAATTCGAAATGGTGGATTCTATGAGTAATAAAAAAAGTAAAACTAATTATTAGTATTTAGAAATAATAATAGGGTAATTCATTTTAATTTTCGAAAACACCATGTTTTAAACAACATAGCTAGGGAATTTCGTAAATTAACATCACAATTATCAGGGTGGTTTTTTATGGTTATTTACCACATTTTCGTAGTATTTACCGCATTTTCCTGATCGATTTTGACATTTTATGTCTTTACGTTTGCACATAAACGAAAAAAGCGCTAACAAATAAATAATGATCATGATGAAATTAAAATGTTGTTTTTAGAATTTCCGGTTGGTAAAATTGAACCAATAATCTCTTTACCATCCAATCCTTTTATTTGTAAGGGATAGGTCCAGTGTAAAAAATCTTATCAACAAGAAAATTTATTTCGTCCAGTTACTACCATATTTATTGCCAAATGTTTTCTTCCCCTCAGTTATTCTCACATGATCTCCTGCTTCAATAGCAGTCTCAGTCACTGAGTATTGTTGGTAGGCTACTAACTTCAAAATGGTACTTTCATTGCGTTTACCAACGTTACCGAATAGTTCTGTCTTCTGTCATAACTATGATTGTATTCTTCGATGAGTTTTTGCAATACATTAATCCATCCATAACTTTGATAAACGTAAAAATGTATTTTCATCTTACCTTTCAACGTTCTATTAAAACGCCCTATAATACAAGATTTCCCCAAGTTCTATGTGTGACATAATTCAATTGAATATTTATCTATTGTAACGGACTTAGGTCGCCTCAGAGGTGCAATGGGGCATAAATCCGCACTACATAGCGAGAGGGGGTGTGACAGTACCATAAGAGATACAAATAGCGTTTGTGTCATGTTCGGAGAAGATGATTTTCCAGTTCTCGCATCCTCATCTATCACAAAACACAGCATTCCTAGAACTCGAGGATGACGCGTTCAACTCGGCGCGAGAGCGAGGGATAGACACGCATTCTCTTGGATCAGACGGTAACTGTCACACTCCTTCCCTTAGAGACATACTTGATTGAAGAGCAAGTATGTAAACCAGGTAGAATAGTTTACTGGTTGAGAACTGATGCTCACTAATAAATAGGTGCATTGGCGATTGAAGATAAAAGACGGTACATGCACATATGTACTATATCTTACATATTGTGTATATAAACGCTTGCATACGAGTCTGCAACGCATTGGGACATTTTCATGTGTTTACCTATGAATGGTCAACGTCATTTCTGATGGTCATAATCATCGTTGTGGCCACTTGGGACAATCAATCAATTTTTTTCGTTACGATTTTTTTGTTATGTGCCATATGAAAGACATGAAAATGTCAAAAGCGTTAAAAAAATGTGTTAAATAAAAGTGTTAAAAAAAAGCCATACGGTTGGTTTTCTGATGATTTCCGCTTACAACCGAGTCATTGCTAGGAAAATGGTATTTCGTCGTTATTCATCCCACAAAATCCTTTGGCCATTTGTTCGAAAGCTCTCGATTTATCCAACCATATTATGTTAACTACTGCTAAGTGCGTGGCCAACATGCTGCGTTATGAGCATGGTTATTTGAATAATTGTGTACACTCAGGTGATCATTCTCAATCATTGATATTGTGAACATGATTGCAACCGCTTGTGAATTTCTGATGATTTCATTAAGCGTGTTGATTGATGATTTGATTCATAGCAGGTGATCCGAATATTGCGAGAACGGTTTGATTTGTGAATCGGTGGTTAGTTCATTTTAATAGGTAATTTCTATGCTTTACACTCTACGAAGCTGTAATTTCGTATGTAGCCTCTTCAGGACATTTACTTGACGATTCCCAGGGTCCGGATCAGATGAGTGGCTCTTAGAGCTTGCATACGAGTCTGCAACTAAAGACATAAAATGTCCCAATGTGTTACAGACTCGTATGCAAGCGTTTCTTTATATCAGATTTAGTTCGAGAAGTTGAGAATTTATACAGTTTAACCGAATTCGTAACTCGAAACTGGCCAGTTATATTCAGTGAAGAGGGCAAGATGGGATCTGGTTATAGCATCAATTTAGATTTCATGATGATCTCAATTGAGTTGTATTATATCAACATCGTACAAAACCCATACTGATAAATTTTAATTTTATTTTTGAACCTATAGTGATAAGAGTTTTTATTTATTTTATTTTTATGTATTTATTTATTTTATTTTTTTTAATAAACCCTATATTTAATTTTGTCATGGGACCCCAATTTAATACATCCGAGTTCTACTACAGACGAACACGAGAATTTATGAAGCTTCTCTTGCCCAAGTTTTTTCAAGCAAGAAAATACGGGAAGCATGCCGTCTTGATTGGAGATGAACTACTGGTTGATGGAAAAAAACATCATTCACTATGGACGAATTACGTTGGAGGATTCTACATCTACTGCAGGGGTGCTCAAACTTGAACTGCTGGCGATCTACCTCAATATTTTTAGACTACTTACGATCGACTCTGAGAGGCTGCAAGTATGTGTGATGCAGGGTTGTCGTACATACACGATACACCCTACCTACCTAGGTAGGGTGTACCGTAGCATATATAGATATTAGCTTTCCGCACAATTTACATTATTTTAGTCAAGGTTTGGGTTAGGTTTACTTAAGTTCTTCTCTACAATATCAATGAAAAAACTCCTAGTTATTCAAAATTGCGAGCTTATTCGTTGTTACAAAATAAAAGAGTTACATATGGTGTTAAACTCAACTAAGGAGTGACTTCGGATGTTGAAGCGTGGCACTGCATGTCCTCAGCATACTTTTCATAAGATGGTGCGTAACCACTGAGTGCGTTAGTCGATTGCGATATTTTGACTTAATTATCTTCATTTCAGAAAATGCAGACTAGCACAAGTAAGTTGACCCAAACATTGCCGTCAGTTGAAGGGCGATTTGCCTTAGATTCGGATATTTATCTTCAGATATAAAACACCAGAAATTTGTATCAGATGCTGTAGCTTTGAGATGTATATCTGATATAATCTGCACCAACTCATTTTCAACAGAACATGAGTTCATATTAAACTGACTTGCTACTTCAGTAGCTAATTCCTCAATGTTTTTACATGAAAAAGGATAACTCATAAATGATGCTATATTTGCCAATTTACTGCAATCATAAAAACGCATTTCGAATTGTCCCAAAATATTAGATAATTCAGCCTCATACGTATCATAATTCAACTGAGGAATCCTTGCTTTCAAAGACGGAAAATGTTTCAGATCCTTTCTTTTCAGTTGATCTATCATAAGTTGCAATTTACTTTTGAATGCGTTTACTGCGCTAATCATCTCAATAATATTTTTTCCTTTACCTTGAAGCTCCAAGTTAATGGTGTTTAAGTGCATTGTGATGTCAGTCAAAAATGCCAAATCAGTCAGCCATTTTTCGTTTTTCAACATCTCAGTGCCATCACCTCTTTTGTCTAGAAAAGCTGTTATTTCGGGCAATAATTCTTGAGTACCGCGCGTTCCTTTGATAAAGCCGCCTTTTGCAGCAAGCAGTGTTATTACGTAATAAATTTTTGTAGTTTAGTTACCTACTTATTAAAAATTTTTTTCTTCTCGAGATCTACTCAAAAAGCACTCGCGATCGACTGGTCGATCGCGATCGACCGTTTGAGCACCCCTGATGTAGACCTATATAAGTAATTATTTTATACATCTTACATAAAAGTCTAACATTTTTTCTTGAGGCAGAAATGGAGGCAAGATATCATGCGCTATTTTTAATATGTATTTAAGGAACTCCTTGTAATACTTACGGGTTATACAGTAAAATTGAATTGATTGAATTTAATATTTAATTTTGGACTGAAAGGGTTAATTTACTTTTAAATATTTGTTTTGACAAATTAAACATTATTATCATATTCTATTCGGGTCGAATCTTTTTGGATATTAAAAAGGCATTTGATTCAGTCAATCATCAAATTTTGTTGAATAAACTTTACTCCTATGGTATTCATGGTTTGCCGCTTGATTTGATCGAGTCGTACCTCTTACATCGGCCTCAGTCCACCAGAGTCGGTTCTACTTTGAGTAATGAAATTGTGATACAACATGGTGTGCCTCAAGGAACCGTTTTGGGACCGATTTTGTTCCTGTGGTATATTAATGACTTAATGAATCTAAAGATAAGTGGTAAATTGTTTGGTTTTGCGGATGATACTGCCATCGTATTTTGGGGAAAGGATTACGGATGTTTGGTGAATAATGTTAATGCTGATCTGTTTCTTATAAAGCACTGGTTTGATTCCAATGAGTTATGCCTTAATGTTGATAAAACATCTATACTCCGTTTTTCAATAGGTAGCAGGGAATTCCCTCAGTATTGTGGTCTGAAGTTCCATAGTCGGTTTTCTTGTCTTCAGGATGTTTCGGGTTGTGTTTGCCCCTCTCTCCCGTTTAATGGCTTTTGTAAATATTTAGGGGTGTTGATTGATGATCATCTAAATTTCAAAAAACATATTGATTCTCTCATAACAAGAATGCGAAAGTTATTTTATTTATTTAAAGAGATACGAAGTTTTCTGTCGAAAAAGCAGCTTAAAACCATTTATTATGTTTTAGCCATTTCTATTATTAAGTATGGTATTTTGCTTCGGGGAAGTTCCAGTAAATCTCATATTAAAAAAGTACAAATAGGACAAAATCGTATTTTAAAAATAATTTTGAATAAAAATGTAAGATTTCCTACTTCTGTTCTCTTTTCCTACTTCTACTCTGTTCGCTTTTTGATGTCAAAAATATTTCGCAAATGTATCTTTTTCATTCATGTATCCATTTATATTGTTCTGGTATATCTCTCTCTTTCTATAAATACCCGTAATTTTAATTCATCTCGTATACTTCTGCCCACGGTTAAAACTGAATTTTATAGAAGAAACTCCTATGTTAAAGCTCTTAAATTTTTATTTGAAAATTCTATTAACCTCTTTCATTTTTCAAACCTGTCTTCTTTTAAAAAAAAATTATCCGAGTATTTCTAATGTGATTTTGTTTGTTTTTCATTTGTATTTATTTGATTTTTCTTTTATTGCACATTGGCTGGCGAGAAGATTTATTTTATTTTTTTAAGATATTGAATGACAATTGACTGAACTCCACCGAGAAGCACAAGTTCATCTGAACTTATTTCTCGGTGGGCAACAATGTTATTTGAATTGAATTTTGTAATTTATCATTATGTTTAATTTTCAATATTTTTCTTAATTTTGCTTTATAATATTTGTGGTTGCCAATAAATAAATTCTATTCTATTCTATTCTATTGTAATAACCTACCTGTAATCCGACGAAGGACTGCGTTTTCGGCGTCATCGCTCGGCGTCCCGATGTCCTCGCGGATCTTGGATTCGTCTTGGTCACTCGATCACTGTCACAACAATCAACTTCACTCTCGCGGCAGGCGCGGCGGCACAACGGACGTCCCCGTGCGGTCGGGTCAGCGGGGGAGGCGGATCTCGACGGGTCGCCCGCGTGAGTCAGGTCAAGACAGCGACGATCTGCAAAGGGCGGAACCGCAATAGCGAGATAAACGAGGAAAAACGACTTGGGGAGCCGGAGAGCGGTCGAGCGCCCGGCTGTGGACTGCTTGCAGTCGGCCTCTGCAAGTCTCGACGGAGGACCGGCGACCCCTTCCACCGACCTCAGCGGCGACACTCCGGGAAACCGGTTGCCCTGAAGGAGCTGCAGCCCGGGATAATGCACTGTGACGTCACACGAGTCCTTTACTAATCGTTTTGCACAACTTATCCAGGAGTTTGTTGAACCGGGATCTCAACCAATGGCGTTAATTTGCAATAAACCATACAGTTTTTCAATAGATAGTAAGTACCTATTAAGTAAACGGGAAATATTATAAAAGTAAATTAGGTACCGCTGATTGTCATTTAATGACAAAATAAGAAGTCTGCCAAGTTGGGTGTGTCACATAACGTCCTAGTATCAACGAGAGTTGTTTATTAGGCTGTGGCGGTAACAACAGTTGCCATCAATTCACGGTAAGTAAGAAACGTAGTGTAGTTACTAACATCTAGGAGAGTTATTTCTGAACGAAGAAATTGAAATTGAAGAACTTAGCGGACTTTATATATAATTCCGAACGGTCTTTTTATAGAATTCCGATTCACACGCTTACAAAGAAACGAAGAAGACTCGAGATAGAATTACACCATGCCCAAATTCTGAATTCCCCGATTCAACTTTTTGTTTAGTCTCATAGTGGCGAGGACCACCTCAACTGGTGATATTTATTTTATTACATTACTTACATTTTGATCGGTATTTCCTCTTTTTTAATCATTTAATAACATCGCCTTAGCTTTGCACCAGGTCACATAACGCCGCAAATAGGTAGGACTTATATCGTTACTATAATGTGCTGAGTTCCTGTTAGGTACTACTGTATATGCTAGATTAGGGCTTTCCAAGCCCTAACAGGCCTCTAGTTTATTTAAAACAGTGTAAAAATTGGGATTTTTATCTCATTTTACATTGCACCAATACAATCACTTGAGTAGTCAAATAAAATCTCCAGTTATAAATAATCAGAAGAGTCATAATATAAAATAAATAAAAAATAGTGAATGATTACGTGTATAAAATAAATAGGTTAGATTTTGAACAATAGAAGAATGTTACAAAAAAACTCGGCCGAGCCTTCGCCCCCCCCCCCCCCCCCCCCCCCCCCCCACGGTTGCTTTTGAGCCTTCGGTTAAAATGCTAAAACATGGAACATGCTTTCTTCCCACTAATTCGTAAATGTAAATAACTTTAAAACTACGACATAAATGTTTTACTAATCGAAATTAGAACATAGTACCTACCTAGGTAGATAATTTCCTGTTATGGTGCGCGTCTACAATTACTATTACCAAGATTAACTTCTCAACCAACTGACAACAAAACAAGCGGCATTGTTTTTTACTATATCTATTTATTACATGAATAAATATAAAGCTACGACATAAATAGAAGAAAAAGAACGAAAGAAATGCGTGATAAATCGAGAGCTTTGCAACGAATGGAGAACGATTTTTGTCCGATGAAAACTAAAGAAGTTTCATTTCCGCAGCAACGGCTTGGTTGTAGTTGAAAATCATAAAAAAGGTAGATCAGAAAAAAATCATAAGAAAGACAAAGCAGCTTGAAATGCTTGCATACGAGTCTGCAACACATTGGGACATTTTCATGTGTGTTTTCTTATTGTATTTATTACTAGGCAGATCTCACCCGTGCATCGCACGGCGGGGCGTACAAATCAATTAAATGGGCCATAAGAGAAACCGCCCACCCGTGGGTACAGATGGGCCAATATTTCTGTGCGCGTGGACGTTTCGCTATTAGCCGCACTAAAAACATAGCCTGTTGTTCTCCGCATAGTATTTCTGTGCGCGCGGACGTTTCGCTATTACCCGCACTAAAAACATAGCGCGGATGTTTTCACAAAAGTACCCCCGACAACCCCCTCGCCTAGACCCGACCGGTTCTGGTCGCGCGCACAGAAATATTGGCCCATCTGTACCTAATTGAATTCGCGATCGTGTTGACTCATTGTTCCGACACCCGTGGGTACTTCATTGAATTCGAGCCAGGCTAAAACACATACCCCCCTGCAGACTCGTATGCAAGCTCTAAGAGCCACTCAGCTGATCCGGACCCTGGGCATCGTCACGTAAATGTGCTAAAGAGACTACATACGAAATTACAGCTTCCTAGAGTGTAAAACATAGAAATTACCTATTAAAATGATTTAACCACCGCTTCACAAATCAAACCGTTCTCGCAATATTTGGATCACCTGCTATGAATCAAATCATCGAAACACCAGCTCAATGAAATCATCAGAAATTAACAAGCGGTGGCAATCATGTTCACAATATCAATTATTGAGAATGATCACCTGAGTGTACACAATTATTCAAATAACCTTGCTCATAACTCAGCTTGTTGGCCACGCACTTCGCAGTAGTAAACATAATATGGTTGGATAAATCGAGAGCTTTCGAACGAATGGTCAACGAATTTTGTGGGATGAAAAACGACGAAGTACCATTTCCCTAGCAACGACTCGGTTGTAAGCGGAAATCATCAGAAAACCAACCGTGACATTACGTGACAGTTTTTTGTGCCATGTGCCAGGGCAAAGACATGACAATGTCAAATTGCGTGACTCATACGCGTAACGTTTTTCGCTAGTTAGTCCAAGGCTAAAGCATGTTCCATGCTAAAATGTTTACCTGTATACAAGGAGGGGGTGTCTGATTCCATTAGGGTATCAAACCTTGAGATGTTTTGAATGAAATATCATTCAATCCCTAATAATTTGATCGTAATCAGATGAAAACTATGGAATTGATGGATGTTGTTGACGTGGTTAAATTTCTAGAAAATCTCGACTGTCACCAATGTTCAAAAAGTAAATACGATAGACGTTTGGTATGTGGGGTTACAAAAATTTACATTATGAGTATTAAGTTAGATACCAAGAATATTGCATCGGAATATTTAGATGTAAAGGCTGGGTTCGATTTTAATCCTATGATTACCGTTATAGGAGGGTTTTTAATAATTTTGAATCTTGCCTAGACCACAAGTTTTCGAAGGGTTCGGAAAGTATCAGTTTTATTTATGAAAGTGATTTCACTGATCATTTCACAGTTTTTGTTTATATGGTTGTTTCTAGTACGAAACCTTGCTGTTCTAATGACCAGAATAAGGAAATCAAGATGGTTCATTATGTTTCACTAGATGGCTATCTGATGAAGGAGAACTGACTGCGTTTGTATGATGATACCTGATGTATGAGACAAACCATTTTCGACGTTATGCCATTTAAATTAAAATGGCCCTATTTCAAAAAATGTCCTAAATAATCACTAAAATTTTCCAGTCATGTTCTTAAACTACCTATGGGTACGTATGTTAAATTTTATCGAAATCTGAGCAGTTTGAGTATTTTTAAGAACCAATTTTATGACAAGAAAAAAAAACTCAAGCTAAATGAAATTAGGGAATTCAAAAAACGTTTTAGATTTTTAGATTTTTTTTTTTTTTAATACCTAGATTTTTCAATAAATGTTAACGAAATATGTATAACTACGTTTTTCATCATGATTCTGTGCAAAAATTTTGTAATGTCCAAATCAATTATTGTTAATAATTTTATTTTGAGTAAAATTCTGCTAAGAATTGCAAATTTAACGATTTTGGGACGTTTTTAGCCATTTTTAGTGATTTTTTTAAGCACATTTTTTGAAATTTGACCAATTTAATGTTTTCAAAAAGTGCTGGCCAGCGAACTCATCCTTTCATTAGGAAAGCTTGATTTGTTGGCGCAAAAAAGGAATTTTTATCTCAATCATAAGGAGAGTTGTCGTCTGAATATATATATGAAAAAGGGCAAACTTCAGGGATATTTTTATAATGCCTCAATACGGATTTCATTGAAGAAATTTGTCAAAAATTCCGATTTTAAAATTTTCCGAGCCATTGAAATAGCTCCGTTTCTACAAAAAAATGTTAAAAACGACTAAAATGGTTACATTTATATATTTTTAGCAGAATGTTTGTTATAGAAAGTTTAGAACATCAAAACAATTATTTACGAAATTCTGCTGACAAATGTATCTATTTTAATTTCATTAATGTTTACTGAAAAATCTATAAAATGAGTCAAATAAAAACATAAAACTCCTAATTATTTTTGAATTTTATAATATTATTTGGAACGAGTTTATTTCCATAACATCAATAGTCAAAAATTCATTTGCATTCATTGTGCTTAAATTTCTTCAATCTAATACGACAATATTATGAAAATTCGCTTATACGATCATGCTGCATGACTGGAATGTTTAGGATTCTATACATTTCAAAACGTAAACCAAAAATTTTGGGGGAGTGGGGGAGGAGATTATTTTCTTAGCCGATTACATGGGTTCATTATTGAAAATAATAAACCCAAAATGAAACCTTGTTAAAACGTCCAATTCCACTAGTTCAAATGTAACTTTAGACTTCTACGGTAGGAGTCACCCACTTAATTTATAAGTCTTGTAATGAATAAAAATTAAAGTAAAGTTGAAATCGTTTTTTCAAAAGATTATCATTGAAAATAATAAGCCTTAACTGAAAAACTTGTTCGGAAAATATCTGCGAACCTCCCGAGATTTAATCGTCGTAACGAACTGAGTGAAATGTTCGACGCGCAACACAGTCGTGAAACCATCACGGTTGCTAATAATAATATAGGAGCTGTTTTATTAGCAGTAATAAAGAAGGCTTGCTTCACTTTTATTCTTGGCGTGCCTTACTGCGCCCTGACATTTTAAAAGCCGCAATAAAAAGGATCAGCAATCATGTTTTCATAACGCTAAATACAGTTTAATGACTCAGGTACCGATTATGTCCAAGGGCGCATTTATGGATCGTGTGGAAATCGATGTTGTCTATAGGCAGTTTGATAGTTCCTTAATCCAGCGTTTTACATAAAGTAGTAATACTTTTCAGCATATATATATATATATATATATATATATATATATATATATATATATATATATATATATATATATCGATGATGAATAAGGTCGGAAATGGGTCGAGCAGGTAGAAAAAAAGGGACGCTATGAGTGAAAGCGAATGAGCTTCGAATTTGAGGGGTCCAGTAGGCAATAAAGGAGCCCCATAAACCGATAAAGAACATTCCAGACCTATTACGTCGCGGAAGACTGCTTGGAAAATAAACAGAGTATTTAAACAGTTTGAACGGAGTTGAAGATTCTTCTGGAAACAAAGTTTTGACTAAATCTTGATGATGTTCTAAATTCTGTACATATTGATATTTGTAAGTTAATTGTGTTGGATCTGTAGTGGCCTAAGAAGTTTTATTAATAGTTTTCAGGATCTTTGAACGAAGCAGAATATTGTTCCGAAAATGAGGTTCTAACTAAATTTTGATTAAGTTTTAAATTTTGTACAAATTCATATCTGTCATGATGAGTATAAACAGACTGAGTAGGTGAGTGAATATCTTCACCCAAAATAATTCCATCGAAACAATTTTATGAGGCACAATTACAAAGACTATACTTAAAAATAAATATTATGTACTGTAAGTGAAGTAGCTAATCTGTCGTTATAAACCTGTTTTTATCAATAAACCTAGTGTTCTGGCAACCTCGGACGTGGGGGTGGCGGCGAGCGGACGCCTGTTCCCCGAGGTCTCATCCCAGAGGGTACAGGTATCTGAGTAGAGGCCGGACCCCGTAAGAAGGTTTGGAAGTCTGGCCCTTGTTGGAAGTGGAAGCTGGATTAATATAGCACCTGTCTGCTGAATGTCCCTTTTTGTGGCAATAATTACAGATTAATTGAGGGGAGTAGTCAGATTTGAAAATTTTGTGGGGGGGATAAAAAAATTATCGAGATTCCGGATAGGGACGTTTATGTGGGGACTATTGAAGCGTAGGCGGGCCTTGACGGGGGTTTAATTGTCGATTATTTGGGGAGGTCGAAAACGAAGGTCGCATAATCAGTTGCAGTCGTCTAGATTCCCGTAATATTGCTTCCTCAGATATTTGGGTTTGACCAAGTGCCCATTTACGAAATTGTTCATTTTTTGTTGATATCCAAGCAGCTAATAAATTGGCATATTGTTGGTCGGGGGGCAAATGTTGTGTCGCGGCTCGAATTTTGGGTCCTAAATTGTCAATAATATTTTGTATATTGTTTTGAGGGGACGTAAAGACAGTGTACAACTACCCCACTGGAGTATCAGGATGACAAAAACGTATTGAGAATTTCTCAAAAAATCGTCAACCGAAAGTAGTGCGGGTTCTATTGTAGAGAACCACATAGCTGCTCTGTTCTGTCTGAAGGCAGTTGTCAGGGCCGGAAGATAATGGTGCATTTCGCGCACATTTTGTTGGTCCACGACCGGGCCCGTTGTGGGTCGGTCCGTGGAGGATCAAATTCCGAAAATTGTATTGTTTGAGGAATGCGGACATTAATAACGGGAGTCGTAGGGGGGGGGTTCTCATTATAGACGCAAAATCATATAGAATGTTTTTAAAAGGGTCTAACAGCGGGTTAAGTGGTGATTGCGTGGAAGGTAAAGATTCTGGGTTTGCAGATGGCATAACGACTAACGGGAATGGTTGATAGTGTTCATCTGGGATTCATGGGGGTTCAGAAAATTCTTCCGCGTCTTGATTCTCGTCAGTGGGGGGAAAGGTATGCACTTCCCAATTATCGACCATAATTTTGAAATATTATGATAAAAATAATAATATTAAAAAATAAAACTATAGTAATTATAATAAATAATGACACTACAATTCGAAATGTGACTGTAGCGGGTTAATATCTTACTGATAAATCAGTATTATTCGAAAATCATTGATGATTAAATATTTAGGCTCTATATCAAGACTTTAATATACTGGAAAATATTTCAAACAAACAAGAGTGTCATTATTAGAATTACAATTTGATAATTGACTATCATTTGTTATATTTCAAGTAAATCCTTCCCTATGAAGTAATTTTACGAGATTTATCCTCTGTAGATTAAAATGAGAGAAAAATTTCTAAATCATTGAATTTTGGTCGTTCCTTTAGTAGAACGTTTACGCCTTTAATTAAGTTTCAACGCTTACCTTTGTTTCCAGTCCGGAAACTTACTTGCGTAGGTGGATGTCAGGATTTCGTATTGTTGCGTCATCATGTTTTTGTTTCTTGCTTGATTAGTTCGGTTGGTTAAATGTTGTGAGCGTGAAAGTAACTCTATCCCACTTCTGATATCGATGATGAATAATAATCAGAGAGTAGGGGATAATTTAAAGAAGACAACTGTTTTAGTAATACGAAGTGAAGTGTTTATTCAATAGAACCTACGTATGAAACGTCTAGAACTTAAGTCAGTGGGTCCCTTCACAAGGGCGCCTTTTATATCCGTGAGCCAGGAGGGGGCTACTGTCGGATGGATAGTCTAAAATGGACGGATACTAGTACGCTAGTGGCCCTCCCGTGTGGTCGTCAGTAATATTCTATTTGCAATAATATGAGGTTGATTCGCTCCATCAATTAACAGTCAAGTACTGTTGACGCTCCACGATATATATATATATATATATATATATATATATATATATACTCGGCGCTTCGCGCCTCGCCGGATCTTTTCTCTTTTCTACTGCGTAGAAAACGAGGATAATTGGCACTAGACGTTCAACAGCACGGCCAACCCCCCATCACCTGTGCCATCTAGATTCAATTCTTCTTCATATTCGACCTCCGTAACATAATTTTAGGCGTAAATCTGATCTGTTTGTCTAACTAATCTGTATTTTGCTGAAAGGATTGATTTAGGATATTTTTTTATTTTTGAGATGCGAGCTTGCGAGCATCCAGCCCACCAAACTATAAAAATCAGTCTTATCTATTACGTAGGCCTGTTTCGTTATACGGAGGCTGATTATTATACGGAGGCCGATTATGGTTTATTAAGGAGGCCTTCTTATTATACGGAGGCCGATTATGGTGTATAAGGAGGCCGGTTATTATACGGAGGCTGGTGGTGGGGGGTATTACGGTGCTCTTGAACGCCAAGTATAATTTGCTATGCAATTCTTAGCTCAACTAGAATCAACTTAGTTTTGGAATGTAGCCAGGTACGTAAGGAGAGGGAAATTGGTAGCTTGAAATGTGAACATTTATCACATAAATCAAGCGCTTTCCAACGAGTGGCGAACGATTTTTGTGCGATGAAAACTGCGGAAGTTTCATTCCCCTAACAACGGCTGGGTTGTACGTGAAAAACACTGAAATTGTGACACAATCTATAGCAACTACTCAACTACTCGGTTGTACGTGAAAATCATCTTTAATTTCGTCACGGACGTTACAAAAAAAATTATTGGGGGTCGGCCTAAGAATTGCATAGCAATTAATATATATGGAGGCTCCTTAGGTCGATTAATGAGGATGCTTAGTAAACTTGGTCATTGTTTTCTACATTTTCCAAAAGTGCTCCATTAATTGATCTTGTAGATCCCTCAGCTTACGTCACGCTAGATCATATATTTATGTGATTTTAGACCCAAGGTTCATAACGTTTAGGAGATAAGCTTCGGACAGATGGATTTATTTTATTTGGGGGGGGGTCTACGCATCTTGAAGCCTGAACCAACGAATTTCGGGGAACCGAAAACCGCGAAAATAAATAAAAAATCTAGCACGAGGCCTTTCTGTCCTCAAATTGGTTTTTTATTAACCCAACTTTTCTCCCCAGGAACTGGAGCTTCTTCAGGTAGTCTAAAATTAAATTCAAAATTTCAAATGAAAAATTAATAAATATCAATAAAATTAAGCAATCAGTTAATGAGAATCAAATTTAAAATTGTTTACCTTTATGCATGTACTTAACAATGCTATTTCGTATGTTTTATCTAGTTCGCTGTTGTCGTTAATTATAAATTTAGAGTTCCTCAATCAAATACGAGTAAATTTTGCTCAAGTTTTGAGTGCATTTTCGAAAGATAATTGAATTTGAATTTTTTATCTTAGCCATTTCTAAAAAATCTTGACAGAACATGGAACATGGAAGAAAAGGAGGAAATAGATTATTCAGCTGATTAGGAAAGAGCGCATCATTTCAATCGTCTGTCCCAAAGAGTCTCCCTATCAATTTTCAACTTCCTTTCTAATTTCTTTACTTTCTAATTCTGGATTCAATCATGGTCACAAAATTAACTGAGAAGGATCACCTGTAGGTAGTAAACAATGAGGAACTTGCATCCATCTAAAACTCAGCCTGAACCTTTTTTACTATACTCGAGTCTACCTCCGATTCACAAATATATGATGAAGCACGACAAAAAATATTATTTTCATAGTTAAAATCAAATTTAAAATCAAGAGAACTAACTAGTGTGGCTAACTAGTGATTTTGTAACCCAGATTGAAAATGGTCATTTACTCTCTAGAATCAACACCACTAAAGCAAAACTTGTTTTTCTCGTTACTTTCTGTGACATTTAAACATCAATTCGTACACAAGAAGTATCCAAATCGCATCACGAAACAGTAAACCTAATAAAAATGCATAGCAAAATATAAGAATGAAGAATAATTCTTGGTATGGGGAAAACTCCCTATATCTTC